>OY978219.1:36453559-36956059 GCA_963854785.1 Vaccinium vitis-idaea | reverse complement strand
AAAAGGAGGTACGCGGGACTTCCTCATTATCTGCTTATATGTTGATGACTTAATCTACACAGGCACCAATTCAACGATGCTTGAAGAATTTAAAAAGGCCATGATAAAGGAGTACGAGATGACTGATCTCGGCCTCATGAGATATTTTCTCGGCATCCAAGTGAGGCAATCCAAAGAAGGGATTTTTATCTCACAAGAAAAATATCTCGAAGATTTATTGAAGAAATTCCGGATGAGTAATTGCAAGCCAGTTTCTACTCCACTTTCTCTAAATGACAAGCTGCAGCTGAATGATGGAGCAGAGAAGATCAATGCCACAGCCTACCGAAAATTGGTTGGTTCGCTAAATTATCTCACTCATACAAGGCCCGACATTGTATATTCTGTGAATCTTATTTCCAGATTTATGCACGAGCCGAGCAAGCTACACTATACTGCAACAAAACGGATTCTGCGTTATCTTCAAGGGACGAAGAAACTCGGCATCAGGTACACAAAAGAGAATGACAGCAAACTTATTGGATACACAGATAGCGATTGGGCAGGCTCGCTGGATGATCGCAAAAGCACCTCAGGATATGTATTCTGTATCGGATCTAACATCATCGCTTGGAGTTCTAAAAAGCAAAGGACAATTGCTCTCTCATCGGCAGAAGCTGAATATATAGCAGCTACAGATGCAACATGTGAGGCTGTATGGCTCAGACGAATTCTTTCGGACATGGAGCATAAAGAGGAAGGCCCTACAATCATCTACTGCGATAATATGTCAGCCATAGCAATGAGCAAAAATCCAGTTTTTCACGGCAGGACAAAGCACATTGAGCTCCGACATCACTTTATCAGAGACTTGGTGCAAAATGGCGAAATTCAGCTCGAGTTTGTCAATACCAAGGAGCAGCTTGCTGACATTATGACCAAAGCAGTGGCAGCAGAAAAAATTTCCCAATTTCATGAAGCTATGAAGATTACAAATTAAGGAGGAGTGTTAAAAATGTAATTTGCAATCTTCTAGAATTGTGTAGAATTTTATAATAAAATATGTGAGTAGAATCTCTAGAAGTGTGGAGAAATGTAATGATGACCAAGGGAGATATTTTTGTATTCACACGGTGCAAAATCAAGAACCTTCTGGAGAATAGAAGGTCGGTGGATCTAGTCGGTTCTTGGCTCTATAAATAGAGCTGCCGTGTGCTCTTTCAAGTGTGGTTAAGTCAAGTCTTGTACTTCTCCCCAAATGCAATAAACAAAGAATTCAAAAAGTCCTCTACTGTCCCCAACGACACAATCAGCAAAAACATTTAAAGCAAAACTCCACTACCATTATTTTATTACATCAAACAACCCTTCCTCTTTAAAACTTCCACTTCACTTGACTAATTTTCTCCCAAATATAAACTAGCACCCCAACAATAGATAGAAAATTTCGAAACCAATTCATATAATGAAAAGAATCCCTATCATGCAATCAAGAATTTAATAAAAACTTAGTGTTTATACTATAACAATGTTACTTGAATTACAGCTTCATCTACACTCTACAGATCGGTTTATCCCCTCATAACGGACTGAGCCTTTGAACATTTGTGTGCCAATGCACCACTGAGGAGGCTAAGCCAGTTGAAGATTATCCCACCAGGTCATGCTGCCCCACATTGGTCTCTGAAGATGTTATTCTCACTGCCTCAGTTTCTACTCAAGGATAGGGCACTGATGCTCTCTAAGACTAATGAGTTGCTGAGAATAGACCTTTGTTGTTCTGGCTGGGTACCAATGTACCACTTTTTCCTTTTTCTTCTTCTCTTTTGGCTTTACATTTAGTTTCTCGCTTGATGTTTTGCCTTCATATTCCTTGCACATGTGCTTGGATATGTTTCTCCTCGATGTACCCTTTGTCGAGATCAATAAATTCTTGTTGCCGATAAAAAAAAAACCATTCTCTCTCTTCCTTCACCTCTTAATTCTGATGTAAAAGACCATTTTTATACTCTCAACAAGTCCCAAGCAACATAGGAAAATCCAAGCCAATAAGGGAATTCGGATGAATTTTACCACAGCATATATAATGACTTTGCTTGTAGCCTTTAAACCATTTTTCCAACCCAAATTGAATTGCTTCAAACACATAATCGAGTAAGTTATGGTCAAAATACCAAAGCTGTGCAACTTGAGTCGTAATCTGGGATGAAATCAAACTCTTAATTTTTCCTTCCAAATTGGATTGGTCTTGATTTTTACTTGCATTAGCACTTCGAAGTGGCATATTGTTAGGGGTCCAAATAGGGCTGAGCTCTGACATTTTGGAAAGCACTCGCAATCGGTGGTTAAAATGGCAAAACTGAGGCTGGCCAGGACGTGGGAGTAGTTCGGTGATCTTCCAACATAGTTGCTCATGTTATTGCTAGGAGAGGCTTAGTTGGTATGTGGTACAGTCTTTGGACTGAGTCCCCTCAGTTTTTGTTGATGGATCCTTTTTAAAGAATGAATCTTCGTTTTGATGTAATCTCACTAGTGCATGCTTGTGCATGTGCCTTCAGCAATCGACGCATGTGCCCATACCCATTCTTCATGGTCCTTCGAATTTCAAAAAGAGGGGGAAGGAGAGGAGGTACTGAGAGAGAATGTGGTTTGAAATTTTGGGTATGATGGGCTGTGGAGGAAAAGGATAGAAAGAGAGAGGGATAAAATATAATATAATGATTGGGGCAAAAAACAAGACTGAGACAAAAACCGCTCTGTATTGTAATGTGGATTTGCAGTTATAATACCATCATTTATTATTTTTGGCAAATAAAGGGTCATACCGTTTTTCAATTTGGATTACTGCCATTCCCTTCTGAAAGATCAAGCTTCATTTCTTGATAGCCATCACCCCCCACTCCCCATCATCTGTTCTTGTTTTCTTAAAGTTCCAAAGTGAAGTCTAATTCATGCAAAAGGCTCTGGAAACTTATAATCACAAATTAGCCCAAAGTAAGTCAACCTATAATAGAAGGGTTTTGTTAATATGTGCCCCTAAGGCACATGATAGAGCACATGATAATGTTCATTAAATGAGGTCAATTAAACTCCACTATTGTAGAAAGTAGTGAAAGTAGTTGGATATTGGATAAAGAGTAAAATTTGTTTTTGTAGACCAAAATACCGCTTTATTTTTCCCTCCACTCCATTTCATTTGTGTTTCCTCTTTTTTAATGTTGCCCTTTCAGCTTACTGTCTTTTGACATCCACGTAACCCATTTTTTCCTACTAGTAAACAGTAGTGACCCAAACAGCCTATCCAAAATCATTGGATATGTATTTTTCTTTGGCATCCACATAAATTTGATCAGTTAAACTGGTGGTCAAAGAAAAATACAAGTCCAATGATTTTCTTTTTTTTTTTTTTTTTGGCTCAGTTATGTCCAATGATTTTGGATAGGCTATTTGGGTTACTACTTTTTGGTAGGAAAATTGGTTACGTGCTATTTGGGTTACTACTTTTTGGTAGGAAAATTGGTTACGTGGATGCCAAAAGACAGTAAGGCGAAAGGGCAAAATTAAAAAGGAGGGAACATAAATGAAATGGAGTGGAAAAAATTAAGGGTTATTTTATTCTACAAAAACAAATTTTACTCTTCATCCAATATCCAACTACGTACTTTCACGACTTTCTACAGTATTGGAGTTTAATTAACCTTATTTAATGAACATTAACATGTACGTGCTCTATCGTGTGATTTAAGGGTCGCCATGTATATAATTTGGCAGTTATCATCATCCGTTTTGGAGAAATCGATGCAAATATATTCAAAGTTGCAACAATTTGCAGAATTAGCTTTTTCAGTGCATTTTACAAAACGAATGATTGAATTATCATTATGGACAACAATTTTGCAGGAGGAAATCATCTCCATACTTCTGCATCTTAAAATTCCTCCAAACCTGAGCTTGCAAGTCTCACCAAGGTTTCAAAAATAGTGATTACAACCGCACAAATTATGTATCTGCAGAGAAAATTAACACTCCTATCAAATAGCGATTATGATTTGAGATGAATTGAAGCATGAACTACATATATTTTGTTCGGCGGTAAATACAATTTTAAATTTAAACCACCTATTAATTAATACACCACCTATTAAATTTATGAAATGAACAATTTAGATCAATGTTTTAAGACCCATTGTGATCCACAAATTCAGTGAGTTTGAAAGGGTCTCCGAACAAAAATAGGAGGTGATCTAGTCCCCAATTTTCGGGGCATAGTGGGAAACCTAACAAAATAATGATTCTCTCTCTCTCTCTCTCTCTCTCTCTCTCTCTCGATTCATCTAGAACTACAATATAAATCTGACAGCTAATTCTTGTCTTACAAATCATAATCCAGAGATGACTCTCTCTCTCTAGATCTGTGTGTGTGTGTGTGCCAAATATAGTTGTATGTTCAAGTGTTTTTAATCTTCAATACGTATATTCCACTTTCTAGCATGAAGATTATACTAGGCTTTGGCATTACACCAAGAAATGAAGCCCGATCTTTCAGAAGAGGATGATGGTCATCCAAATTGGAAAATGGTATGACCGTTTATTGGTGTTATAAACCTATAAATTTATCAATCTCTCTCATCCTTAATTCACGTGTTATAAACCATAATCCAAACTCACATACTTGAGGCTTTCATGGCCAAATCCAGTATCTAGTGTTAGTGTTTAATATATATGTTGTGCTTCTAGCATGAGGGGTGATTAGTCTAGCATCAATGGTGGAAAAAAATTGCTTTGAATGTCTTACAAAATCAAACCAAAAACACGTAAATGTACAATGCAAACCCTAATTATATAAGTGATAAGTTGTTTCAGTTGGCTATCATGAGCATTACGGGGTCCTATTGGACCCCTATATATTGTATTCTTTCTCACCTCTACTAAACTGGCAAGAAAATGGGGAAAAAAATACAGAGGTCCTCTGACGAAACAAAAAAACAAAAGCTAGAGGTTCTTCAAGTGCCTTTTTGGCTATGGCAACAATTCTTTACCATCTTTGGTGTGAAAGGAATTCCAGGATTTTACTCACAAGTATTTCTCTTCTTCAATGTCACTATCGTTTCCCTCTCTCTCAGCATCTCTATCCCATTCTATTTCAATCGATTATATCTATAATGCCATACTATGTATCTATCTGTATACTGTTGCGATTTTGTATATTTGTTCATGGATTCATGGATCCGTTGATCATGTTTTTGTTCATGAATCCAAGACTCATCTATTTTGTTTTCTCTTCAAAATTGTCAAAGTTATTGTTGTGCCAAATTTTGAACTGTGTGCCGTTTTGCAAAATTGTGACATCAACAGCTATTAAATAAGTTATTTCTTCTAATGGTTGATGGAATTTGATTCCCATACTATTTCAATTATGAGGAAACTTAACAATAGGGACCAGTCTTGCAAGAGTTTGTCCATGTCTTGGGTAGTCCATTTCTAGTAGTAAATGTGTACAGATTAGGGTACTACATGTTTGATGAAATGTCTGAGAAATTGGGTGCAGCCTTTTTTTTTTTTTTTTTTTGTATTGGTAATGAAGCCCAGTGGTAGCTGCGAAGACTTTACCCCAATCTGTCTTCGGATTTGGGCTCTGCCCTTTTGATTTTTCAGTGTGTTTGATATGCGAAATTGAGCTGAAGTAGGATGGTGACCATAAGTTTTAAGCTGAAATGTTCTCAAATTTTTAGGTGTTCCTATGATCACATATATAACTAAACATTGTGCGTATTGTCTGAGTGCCTAGCAAATAGGATTCACACACTATTCAAGCTTGTGTAGCAAAAGGGATTGATAGGTACCATATTAATTTACTTTTTCCCTTTGTTTTGCAGGTTGTGGACTTCAGTCTCGTTGACTGGCTCATGAAAACAGCCTGTTTTTTTCAGTTTATAGATGTTGCCGTGGTCGTCCTTATGATTATCAAATTCTTTTGCCTTCCATAGATCATCCCCAGATAATTGTGAGTTGAAAAGTGTTGACGTTGAAGTTCCTTTTCTATGGTATTGGTCCCAGAATCATTGTTTGTTTTATTAGGTCTCAAAGTCTTTATTTTCACGTTGTATTTCTCAGGCTTGTGGCATGTAATCTTGAATATTCTTTGGAACTGTCTCAAATTTGTAATCCGGTTTAAGAGGTCATTGAAGCCGAACGAAAGGTGTTGCCGGTTGAATCTCCTATTCTATGGTCTTGGTCCCAAAATCATTGTTTGTTTGTTGGGTCTCAAAGTGTTTAGTTTCACCTTGTATTTCTTAGGCCTGGGGCATGTAATCTTGACTATTCTCTGGAACTGTCTCAAATTTGTAATCTGGTTTAATATTGAATGGAGCAATTTATATTTATAGAATACTACATTTGTTTATAATTTTGTTTACAGGTTGTTAGGGAAGAAAATATTTAGAATTTGAATTGAGCTTATGGACCCAACATGTCTTATGGTCTAGAATGCGAGGCTTGGAAGGGCGTGGTTGGAGGGTTAACATAATTTATATTTAAGGTAAAACCAAAGAACTCTCTATTTTGTTTCGTGTGTTCATCGGCTATAGATCATCCAACTCAGGGGTTTGTTTCTTTGATGCTCTGCATTGATCTATTTACAATAGATGGAAATTTTACTTGCAAGAAGACATGGCATATGACTTGATTGTTGGGACAACAAAAATTATTAGTGGCCACACCTTAACTGAAAACATTCATGGCAATTTGCTTTGCTTGCTGCTTGCTGCTTGCTGCTTGGTTTTGTTTGCTGCTGCTTGCTGCTTGTTTTTGCTTGCCGCTGGTTGATGTATTTTGGCTATTGCTTGGTTCTGTCTATTGCTTGGAATTTCAGAATTTGAAGCCTCATTTGAGACATGATAGGTTGTTGCTGCCGTTTTTCAGGTTCTGGGTATTCGATCATTTCAGAATTTCAGAACATTTCTTTGTCATGAGTTCTGAGGTATTCTATAATGAGCAAGGACAGAGCGAAGATTTTTGCATAGGGGGGACGGGCTATACTGGAGCAGTGGCAGGGCTATATATATACATACATACAAGCAGGATCCAATCAAGGATCCCGCACACGGCTTCTGTGCGGGACTCCCAATTTTTTTATCAAAATTTCGATGATCCGAACCGTTCAATGTGTTTAAAAAGTGTTTTTAAGGGTTCACACGAGGATTCATTAAAAAAAATGATCATGAAGGGCTTGATCCGAGTAGTTTTTGATAAAACTATATACGGTTTGGATCATCGAAATTTGATTGGGAAATGGGAGTCCTGCATTGTAGACAAGTTTGGGATACCTGATTATATATATATATATATAGCAGCAACCATAGAACTCATTATATATATATACATATTCCATCCCAGGTAATGAGTTCTATGGTTGCTGCCTTTGCTGTCATGTGTGCTATGTATGGCTGCTAAGAAGTGATCCAAGTCTCTGATGTTTTCTGCTACGTTGAAGATTACAGCTTTATTAGCGCCTTGCTTATGTTTTCAGCCCTGTTCATGGCTGTTGTCAATTACTTTTTGTATTTGCTTCTTTCTTTCTTTTCTCATCCAATTGCATGTTGGATGTTTTGGTCATTTTAATAGGCATGAATATTCTTTGTTATTTGTGTAGGATGTGGGGTTTTTTTTTTTTTTTTTTTTTTAATTTTGAAAAATGGGTATTTTAGTCATTTTATCATATTAATGATTTTCCATGTCTAACAAACAATAAAAAATGTTTTCATATCAGAATGAAACACCAAAAAACATTTTCCGTCTGAAAAAACGGAGCCTTAGGCTCTTTTTGTTTTGATGTGTAAAGTATTTTACATCGGAAAATATTTTAAACAAAATCATTTTCAGGTAAAATTGTAGTTTTGAACTTTTATTTTTGGATGTTTGATACATTTGTATGAAAAATTGCTTCAAAGTTTTGGTAAAAATTGCCTTGTGTTCATTTTTGGATGTGACGTTTGGTTTGGACTATTCAAAATTGACGTTGTCGTGGTAGTCATAATTCAACTTTCACCTAAGTTCAACGTTGCTTTTTCCTAGGAAGTTGTCACCACTGTGGTGTGGCTTCATTGTCATTCGCTATAAACTGTTTCGAAGTATTTTTTTGATCTGGCTATTGACTGATAACGTGGTTCGTATCTGATTGTTTTTGTAGCCCAAATGAGTTTGATATATCAACATTTTACTTAAATGTTATGGTGGATCGGCATAATAATTAATGTCATGGAGGAGGACTGAAGTGCTTGTATTGGATGTCAACATATATGCATTATAGTGCCCATCCAAAACTCCAGAATCATAGGCAAAGAGTTTTTGACTTTTCACAAAATCATCAAATTATCACTTACCAAAATGGTGTTAAGTCATGTTTCCGCTGTGCTCTAACACTACCATACACATGAGCATCTATGGCTGTGCGTTTGAAGATTGCTGAGATTTTATTTTTTGGTCGCCAAATTGTTGGTTGTGATTTTGGCCTATTGGTCTAATCATCTCTGTAAGAGGGAGTTTATTCCGCTGTTTTTGAATAATCAAGTTGATTCTGTGTGCAACACAGGTTTTGGCAGGCTTGCTGAACAAAGCCGAGGAGGCTAACCGGACGAATTGTAAGCTCAGCAAAGAAGAAGAAAAGATGGTTGGAAATTTCAAGAATCGTTTTAAAGAGTATAGCCCGAACCTGTGACTCTGTACATGAGGTATGGATGCTAAATTTTATATGCTTCTGGCTATCGGTTTTTAGAAAGGCCACTCACGTGCCTAAGACTGAGAAGCATGTATAGACATGTCGAAAACATGGGGGTTCATGTTAAAAAAAACTCAAATACGTGCCCCAATCTTTTGTTGTCTTCTTTTAATCAAACACTCTAGACATATGGGGAGGGCACTTTAGGAAATTGGAATGCAGTTTTGAATAGTTTTGGGAGGGATAAAATTTCCGTTGGTGATTTGTTCTTGGGCCCTTGTTTGGTGATTACTGATTTCTCCTTGATAAGACACTCTTTTAGCTATTTTATATCTTGGATATGATAATAGTATATGTTTTACTTGTCCATAATTTGATAGAAATATCTTTGTTGGTCTGTTATTTTCGTACCAAAAATATAATTTATAAAACAAGGAGATGACAATTACTCCGTAGAATAATGGTTAAGTCTGAGATCATCCACGGGGAAGGAAAAGCTAAGTTGCGGTACATTCAATTAATTTCTATTTTAGTTCAAGAACAAATGAGAGTTTGGATTTCGATTGGTGAAACTAAAATTGTTTAGAAAAGCAATAAAGGTTTCGAAAGCAAGGGAGAGGAGGGACTAGGGTTTCGGTTCAATCTCCCTTCATAACATAATTTTAATGAAATCTAGGGTTCTATTCAACATATAACTAGACTACCGTTAGGGAACAATTCCTATCGATAATCCATAAAAATGTTGTTAAGACTCATAGTCCATATAGACTATCTCAACAGGGCACAGATCGTCTCACCGGACTTAACGGGTGGCACGACCTATCTCACATGGTATAATCTATCTCAGAGAGTATGTCGAAGCAAGTCAAACGATTGTATGACTGTGTTTGATGTCATGAATACAAACACAAAAGATAAATCCTCTTCAACTAAAAAAAAATAACTTTCCCAAAAATTGTGAATCATCCAAAGTCATACAACTAAATGTTGAATAAAAGCCCTAAAGATCTAAACAATCATGTTACTCGGAGATACATCCTCTTCATCCTAGCCGGAGGGTTTAGCTGCTCATGGAGACATATTCCCAGCTGTCGAACTTCTCTTATGCGGAGCTCCCGTGCCTCTGAATCCTCCCCACAAAAGAACTCTGCCTCCCTTACCCACACTGACCGACATCCCTGTTGAAAGGAAAATTTCAAATTTCTAACCTATACATTGGCCCACAGTGTTAAGATAAAATATGCCTAGGCCCACGGTGATTTCCGAGTTTCACTAAAATTCTAGCATAGGTTTAGAATATAAGATCAACCCAATTAAGTTGACACTGATGCACTTTGAAAAAAAAAATTCACCGAGGCTAAACTATTAATAATTATCATATTTCTTCTCGATTTGGCTCTGAGCGTCATTAAATTTCTCCACAAGCCTTGAAACGAGGAAACGAGTATCAAACTCCAAATATTACACAATAAGGACATAACAAGGATAAATTAGGGAACGTAAATGGGTACATATACGCACCTATCATTTGTATTGTGTATGCATATGCAAACTATATTCCTATAACATGCAACTCTTTGCATCCTAAGTATCCTGTAAGGGTCCATGTCCTAATTTTTGGGAACATAGCAAAAATGTCAATCCGTTTGTGTTGTGTTTGTTTCCACATCCATATCTGTACTTCTGTGACCTAAGAAGCTGGCGATTCCGGGCATTCTTTCACTTCTCCATTTTCCGATCATCAAATGTTTCTTAGCTCAATCAGTTGGTTTGATTTTCTTCCCACTGTTACTAGGATAATATCATCATCTTGTGTGAGTGGAATGGCGCCAACTTGGATGTCATCTGTATGCAGTCCCACTTGTCTCACCACAAATTGCCATCTGTTGTGTCATGTTTCAGAATCAGATATCATTAAGAGGTGGCCTCCCTCATGTTTTGGAGCTTTGGGTCCTCTCTCTCGCGTGCCATATTCAAAAGAGGAAATTTTGGGACCATATTCAAAAGGAACAGCATTCCTAGTTCACATATTCCCGTCTTGAACTTGTTGAGGTTCGTTGTTGTGTAACTTTATGATGTGGCATCTTTCTTCTACCTGTGTTGCACTCGTTTGGAATTCAGCATGCCGGTGATGGTTCAGTTTTGGCATTCCTTGATGCGCTTATGATGTCCTTATGGTTTTAGATAGTTCTTCTGATCATTTATGTTGCTTTTGTTTGTTGGCTTAATTTGATGAGCATCTTTGTGTTCCTTTCTTGGTTATAAAGTGATGTTCTCTTTGTTGCCTACAAGAAAAATGATTTTGGTGGTCCAGTTCAACTTCACTAGTTCACTACCAATGAACATAGGTTTTCGTTACCTCTTTTGGCCTTCCTTTGCCTTGGAAGGCTTTTTCTCAAGTGTGCTGTGTTTCTGGCCAATCTAGTGACGTTCAATGTAACTGGAGTTATATAATGACACAGAAATTACAACATTAATCTATTCAGTTCCCAATCATTGCAGGTGTGGGTAGGGATGATTGGAGAGAGACCTAACCTTTGACAACATGTATAAAGTGGTTCCGTCAAAATACAACTAAGGCAGTGCCCCCCACCCCAAAAACAAAAATCTCTAAGAACCGAGGAGTTACAGAGACATTTTGCTACAGAACCATGCCCCAAAATCAAAGCCGGAAGGCATCAGAGAGCCTAGCGGCCCAAATCAATTTTTGTGCTCATTATCATGCTTCCTTCGTGATCCAAAGTTATCTAATGATATATCCACCAATATAATGTGTAGTCAAGGTTCCTAAATCTACTTTGCTCCAAAATTTCTATGAGATAAGGAAAAAGAGAGTTGCTACTGCTAGTGTAACTATTACTATTGTTTTCGGTTCTCTTTTACAAACCGACCAGAAGGATTGAAGCTGTTGGATGTTGCTCAGTGCTGATATTAACATCACCAAAATGTTTCTACTAAGTATCATCGAGTTGGTTTCGAATCAGAAAAGGTCCAATGTAGATTGAAATAATTGAAGATAATAAAGTATTTCTTGAGTTCTATAATTGATGGAGATCACAAGGTATTCCTTTCTTCGTGTTGGGTTTGGATTGTTGGTTATTCTGAAATTTAGTTTTGTTGTTGATGAATATTTTTCCTCCTTTTTTTCATATTTTTTATTCCTCAGGCAAATATAAAAAATATTAATCGATCCTGGTAGAATTTTGTGGAAAAAAATATTTTAAAAAATGAAAACAAACAAATGGAAAAAGGTACTCATTTGATGAAGCCCCCTGATCTTGTAAAGGTCACCAAAGTGTAATGCAGGCTATGGCTATCTCAGATAAAGCCATAATGGGGAGGTGTAAGTGATCCGAATGACCTTTCTTGACGGGGCTACTTCTTCTGTTAGTGTGGGAATAATGTGGTTATTCGCGTGGCCCAAATGGAATTTTTTGAAGAGTTTGGAAAAGCACTTCTCATAGGATCCTCATGTTTAGCCTCGGGCCGAGAACTATGGAAATAAGAGGCAGTTTTTTTCATTAGGCTCGTCCTTCTAGCTTGGGGACATGACTATTGATGTTTCAGTGAAAATCACTTGTTCAATCTTGGTGTTCGCATGTTTGTGGTTTACTGTTAGGATATAATATTCAGAAAATAAAGACAGTAATGCTTGTTTGTTTGGATCAGTTAAGAAATTGAATGTGAAATGCAGAGGCATATTTGGTAGCAATAGCTATGAAGTCTTCAATAATGTACTCTTTTGTTACTACATAGCAAATTGGTAAGTTTCAATTCAAAGAAAGCATGAAAGAAATTATTACAACCAACTGTAATGTAAAAATATAGAGAACGTCCATGGGCAAACCGCTATGCACGAAGCACGCGGGCCAAAACTAGTAAAATAGAACAAACAAGAGGCCACAGCAGCAGCGATTACTAGTCCCCACCGATGAAGAGCATGGCACCAGGTCTCTCTCCCTCTCCCTCTCCCTCTCTCGATCTGGCTCTCATTCCCTCTCTCGATCTCGTGCAGTGCAAAATACCGGCCAAAATCTGATCAAAGTACTTACCGTCTTCTTGTCCGAGATCAGCCAAAATCTGCGGTACTCTCGGTAAGCACCGGTATTGGAACCGGCACGGTAGTGACTGGTAAGGTTACCGTTTACTCACAAATTTGGTACGTACAGGCCGGTTCAGAACGGGATTCAAAACCTCGCTTCAGAATGCTTCCAATGCTTTAGATTGTGCTCCTATTGTGACATTTGCACTAAATGTAAACCGATTAGAATAATGCAAATGACATTTAAAATGTAACAAAAAAATAAATAAATCATGCATGGTAAATCGGTTGTAATTTTTGTTGGAACTTGTGGCTCTTATGGTGAGGTGCCGAGAAAGTTCTACTAAAGGCTAGATGACGATCGAGCGGAATGGAGCTTGGCATCTGGGCCATCACGGATTCAACTGTTGTGGCTGGGCCGCAAGGCCGAATAGTTAAGGTTGGACTACTTGAGTGGGGCTTATAAACACTCTCTATTGTAAAAACCATGCCCGACTTTATCATAATAAACAGACTTGGCTTTTAGTGAATAAAGAAAAAAAAATTCGGCTCTTAGTTTGAATCTCGTAGCTACGTTCGATTGGTTTTTTA
This sequence comes from Vaccinium vitis-idaea, assembly GCA_963854785.1. Taxonomy (NCBI): domain Eukaryota; kingdom Viridiplantae; phylum Streptophyta; class Magnoliopsida; order Ericales; family Ericaceae; genus Vaccinium; species Vaccinium vitis-idaea. The sequence goes on along the minus strand of OY978219.1, from coordinate 36,942,731 downwards.
AATGCCTGGTTATTGCTGTAATGTTAGTTGGGTAAGGCTTTTCTTTAGCAAAGGAAGATAACAGAGCGTATTCTTTTTTTTAAAAAAAAAATGGGTTGGGTTGGGTTGGGCTTAGCCCATATTCAACCCACCCATAATTCAACCCGTAACCCAACTCAACCCACGCAAACCCAATCCAACCCACCCATTTGCCAAGTCTAATTTTAACCATGGTTATGTTTTAAAAAGTAGAAACAACTATAAAATCTATGGAAAATTCAAAAAAAAAAAACCAATCAGTTTATAATAAGATTTAAAAAATGTATTGAAATGCATGAACAATGTATAAAAATAGGTGTAAATGTATTGAAAAATGTAAAATATACACTGGCGTGCGTATTTTTTTTTTGTCTTTTCCTGTACTTATTGTAAGCAAGACCCAAAATTTAAAACTTGCATACCTTTGAATCTTAACCTATCTATCTTTTACTCCTATGAACTTAGATAACGTAAAATCGAATGCGAAAATTCCAAGGGACCCAAGTGTGAAAACAATTTGAATAGTGTTATCTCTAATTTTTAAAATTTTACGCTTATTTTTTAGTTATTATAATTTGTCTTTGAGGTGTTTGTGGTCGCCCTGATGTGATAACCTCAGATTTTGGTCATGGGGAAGATTTTTGGAATTGGTCAATTGCACATGAGCTTTCATTTCTCCAAATTATTAGGACAAGTTGTTATCTTACAATCTTAAACCCCTCCATCTATTAGTAAACATACTTACACAGAGAGACGAAGAGATATTACAGCCGAATCACTTTTGAGAAAAACTAAAAATCCTCTCTTTCTACCCTTCCCATGTGCAATATCAACCCACATAGTCGTCCATTTTTGTGTTTTATTTTTCTGTGAGTGTCTGCGTTCGTGAACTTTGATTTGCTACACAAAAGCAAGCTTCAAGGTCTTGAGAAGGAGTACCATTCTACCAATTGCAAGAGGAGGAATATTGTTTCTGAGGAGAGAGCGGTCTCGATTGCCCCGACCACGCCACAGGCTTTTCCAAACCCTCCTTGTTAATATGTCATGTGATTATTTTAAATGATGAATTTTATTGCCTATAATTTGTGCAAGAAATAGGGCTCTCCTATATTTTTTTTCTAAGCCCTCTGAATAGCATGTTGATGATGTTTATCAAAAATCTTATAAAATAGCATGTTTATCAAAAATCTTATAAAACGTAATGATATTCCATTGCACCACCATAAGTCCAAGTCTTTGTTTGGAGTGCCTTTGAAAACGTGGAAGTTGATGATGTTTTGTTGCTGTTAATTAGGATGGGGTTGAAAATTGTAGATCGGAGAAACTCCATTGAAGATGTCTCTTCTCTCTCCTGTCTCTCTGTCTTTTTCATTTCGGACAGAGCGAACCCGATTACCTAACCGACCCTATTTGTTCAGTTTCAGAGAGTACTCAGTTCGATTTTGGGTGAGAGTTTTCTTCACCTGAATTCGTTGGGTGGGATGTTAGATACGGTCAAAACCCGACCCATGCTCACCCCTAAATTTTGTTATGACTCTCTTAGAGCAAGTCCAATGTAACCAAATCCCTAGATACGGTCCAAACTCTCTTAGTTCTTTACCTATAATTCAACGAATTCTTACAACTCAATGCTCCAATGTGGATGTAAAACTAGATGGATAATGCCTAAGTTCTATAGTTGGTGCTAAATATAGAACTATCCATTCTTGTCATATAACCAAATCCCAACTGCTATTTTAGTATATGAACTGGGGATTACTTGAAACATGCCGGAAAATTGCCAGAATCTGCTGCTGTCACTGGAGAGTGGCTGGATTTCAACTGCAGTAAACCTTCTGTTGTTGCTAGAATATGAGATCACAATGAACAACTTCGAAATCGACCTCGAAATCCATGTTTAGTACCGGAATCAGGAAGAGGGGGCCGACTGGAATTTGGAAGAGGACAAGAAGTTAGGCCGATTGGTTAGTGTTTGGGTTTGGCCAGTCGGTTTGTGGATAGGTTAGGGCTTGGCCGATCAGTTTTTGAAACGGTGAGAGGAGGTTGTTCTCCCAACGGGCAATTATTTACCAATTGCTCTTTTAGTATTTGCAACGGTTTTTTTTTTATTTTTAATTTCTATATATGTGTCAACTCTCATGGGGGTTGAAAAAGTAGTTGGGAACGAGGGTTCAAAAATTAGATGACAGCGGAGGTTGAAAATGATGTAGATAGTTAAATTGGGGTTTACAAAAGCATTTTTTGGTGCCAAATTATAGCAATGGATATAGCCATTTTCCATCTTGCATTGTGTTGGCCCAAATAGCAACATGAAAGGAATGCAACCAAATGCAAAGGAAAACAACTGTCAAGCAAATATTAGGGAACAAAAGTAAAATAATAAAGAGGCCAAAAAAACATTCAAGTCCTCTCAAAATAAACTCACAACTTGTTGTAAAAATACGAGAAGCCCTATTCAAAGTATAAGTCTTGAAACAAAAAGAATTATAGCATCTTTTCTCACTCCAAAACATGGCGATGCGCTCCTACGGGTGCTGCATTTTCTATATCATTCTCCGCTTCAAGATTGCTATAGTAGAACCAATGCCGACGAATGTAGCCGCCACTAATGCAGTGTTCCACATAGTATGGCTGTTTTTCCTTTTCTGATAGCCTAGGGCTTTCCAATGGGAGGGAAACGACAGACATATTGTAGTGTAAAGAAGCAATAACAAAACGGTAGTACACAATATTAGTGCAACACCACTTCAAATTGAGTATTAAAGAACACCAATACGTAAATAAAGATAGCCCCGAAAAAGAAAAAAATGGAAAGCAAGCTTGACACAAAAATAGTAACACACGCCACATACACGACATAGCTGGCCAAATACACAAATGAAAATAAAATAAGAAAAGCAACTTACATGAATAAAGAGGGGCACTCCAATAGAAGTTAATTTATGTCCCCAAATATGATCCGCCCGATAATTTTGCCCCATGCAAAGCCACAGATCATTTACTTGAACTACAAAGGAACAATTGTCCTAGTGTCTCCCTCCATAATCTATTTTTATCTCTTGAAAGCAAATGGTCAAGATATAAAAATAGACTTTGGGTGGGAGATACACTAGGCCAATCGTTCCTTTGTAGTTCAAGCAAATGATTGGTGGCTTTGTAGGGGCAAAATTATCGGGAGGGTCATCTTTGGGGATATAAATTCACATCTATTGGGGTGCTCCCCTTTCTTCATGTAAGCTGCTTTTCTTATTTTGTTTTTGATTTGCATATTTGGCTAGCTATGTCATATATGTGGCGTGTGTTGCTATTTCCGTGTAAAGTTATGCTTTCCGTTTATACTTTTTGAGGGCTATCTTTATTTATGTATTGGTGTTCTTTAATGTGTGCTTATGTCTAGTTAGTCTTTCTTTATAATACAAGATATATGTCGTTTCCATCCTGTTGGAAAGCCCTAGGCTAGCAGTGATGGAAAACAGCCTTACTACGTGGAATGTTATAAATTAGTGGCTGCTATGTTCGTCATTGGTGCTGCTATTGCATTCTTGAGGTAGAGAGCTGATATAGAAAACGTAGAGCCCGTTGGTGGGCCTCGAGCAACATGTTTAGGAGAGAGAAAAGATGCGATAATACTTTTATTTCTCGACTTATATTTGGTTAGGGCTTTTCATATTTGTTAGTACGAAGTTATAACAAGTTGTGAATTTACTTTGAGAGGAACTGAATGTTTTGTTGGCTTTCTACTATTTTAATTTTGTTTCCAAGTATTTGCAAACCATTGTGTCCCTTTGTATTTATTTGTGTTATTAACATATGTTTCAATTTCAAAAAAAAAAAAAAAGAATGATGAGTCACATTTTGCTATTTCTATAAAAGTGCAAGTAACCAAATCTTCTGAATTATAAAAAAAATAGAGTATTCTTAGTATTCTCCTATATTATTTTCCTTGATGTTGTAACCTTTGTACTAGTATGTTTGTAGATGCCTGTTGCAAGATGGGAATGACCGAGGAAGTGGAGGGCTTACTCGAGATCATGATTCGGAGAGGCCAGAAACCCAACCTTGTCACTTAATTATAATGCACTGATGGACGGATATTGATTACAAGGCCACATGAGAAAGGGAAACGAATTGTTCAACACCCTAGAGGATAGATTCATTGAACCTAATATCCGGTAGCTGTAATATTTTAATCAATGGTTTCTACAAGTGGAGGAATATAGAACATACCATGGATCTCTTCAAAATGCCTTGTAAAGGGTTAAAGCCTGCCAATTAAACTTACAAACACTTTGTTAAAGGAGCTGGTACAAGTAGGGAGATGTAATGGAGATGCCATGGTGTTGTCAAGAATGCTCAATTTTGAAGTGTTTTCTTCTTATGGGAGTTGTACCTTGTTTGACCAAATTTCACATCCGGTTAAGCTACCTATTGTATTTTTTTCCTTTTCTTTTGTGGCTTTACATCTACTTTCTCACTGGGTGTTTTGCCTTGCCTTTTCCTTGCACTTGTGCTTGGATTTGGTTCCTATATCTCGATGTACCCTTTGTCGGGTTTTAATAAATTTTTTGTTGCCGATCAACAATATATAATAATGAGATAATGCTTAAAGGTCTAAATTCAGACATTTTAACTTTTGCAATCTCGTTACATTACTTGTTCAAGAACCAAGAAAGTGTAAAGGCAATAGAGGTGTTTGCTTTGTGTTTTGAAAGTTTCATGCTCAGCCATGTAATCTAAGAAGTTTGTTTGAATAAAGATGAATTATGAGAATTGCATTTTGATTTACACGTGACGGCTAAGTATCAACTCAAAGAGACATTTTGAAAGATGGCGACCGATCCTCAAAGTGAGGATGCCTACGTATCCCTTTTTACAGGAATCAGGTCATGACGTAGTTCGAAAGTATAAATTTGGCTAGGGTTCACTCGAGTATTGATGCTCTCCTTTTGCGCTCTAAATTTTGCCTAGTACCGCCCTTTCGGGTTTTCGGTCTAGCGAGCTCATTTAATTGATTTGCCTTAACTTTTGCCTAAATCGCCCGATGTGGGTTTTCGACTTAGCAGGCTTGCTCTCCTTTTGCGCAGGCACGCTCTCCTTTTGCGCTCTAAACTGCCCGCCCTTGCGGTTTTCAGTCCAGCGAGCTTCTCTCAGGGGTAATATCTCTTGAGCTGATCCATGTTAACCAAAGTGGAGAATTCGTTGCGGTCGAGATCAATGAGTTGCGCTGCGCCTCCGGACAAGATCTTCTTGATGATGTACGGACCTGCCCATTTCAGTCGAAACTTCCCACGAGGATCAAAGACTGGAGCTCGGATCTCTTTTAAAACCATGTCAGCTTCTTGCAAGTCTCTGGATTTCACTTTTTTGTTGAATGCCCATGCAATCCTGCGCTGATAACCCTGAACGTGGTATACAGCTTTGAGCCGTCTTTCGTCAAATAACATAAGCTCCTCGAATCTCGAGCTTTGCCATTCCGCTTCACTGGCCTCAGATTCGACCATGACCATCAAAGACAGTACCTCAAGCTCAATTGGGAGGACGGCCTCCATGCCATATATCAAAGAATAAGGTGTCGCCCCTGTCGGAGTACGAATGGACGTCCTGTACCCCCATAATGCTAACGGCAGTTGTTCATACCAATCCTTCGCGGACTGGGTAGTCTTTTCCAGTATCGTCTTGAGGGTTTTGTTTGCGGCCTCCACGGCTCCATTGGTTTGTGGCCGATAAACAGTTGACTTATGAACCTGGATTCCGAAATCTTCGAGAGTTTCTGCGGCTTTACCCTTGAAATGAACCCCATTGTCTGACACAAAAGCCTGAGGGACACCATATCGATAGATGATGTTCTGTTTGATGAAGTGGGAGACTTGAACTGCTGTCAAAGTTGCATATGAAGCAGCTTCGACCCATTTGGTAAAATAATCGATTGCCACTAAGATGAACTTGTGCCCGTTAGATGCGGCTGGTGTAATTCTGCCAATGACATCGATGCCCCAGGTAGAGAAAGGCCAAGGTGAAGTCATGGAGTGTAATTCTGACGGTGGTACATGCCTGAGATTGGCGTGAATCTGGCATTTGTGACACTGTCTCACGTACTAGACGCACTTAGTTTCCATGGTTGACCAATAATATCCCTGACGAAAAATCTTCTTTGCAAGCATTATTCCATTCATGTGAGGACCGCAGACTCCTTCATGAATTTCTTCCATGATCATGGTGGCTTCCGTACCATGTACACATAACTTATGCATCCCGCAATGCGACCGTCGGTATAGCTTTCCTCCGCAAATGATGTACTGAGAGGCCAATCTTCGAAGAGCAATCTGATCCTTCTTTTCAGTTCCTGATGGATACTCTCTTTTCTCGATGAAGTTTCAAATGTCGTGATACCATGGCAGACCATCGTCAGGTTCATCGACAACCATGACATATTCGAAAACAGGTTTGTTCCTTTGCTCAATTGTGATTGGTCTGAGCTTAAGTCCATCTGGTATTTCCACCATTGAGGCCAAGGTTGCTAAAGCGTCGGCAAATCGGTTCTTCAATCTCGGAACATGAGTGAACGTGACCATATGAAATTGTGGAATTAGATCTTCGAGATCTTGGTGGTAAGGTTTAAGCTTGTCTTCTTTCACCTTCCAATCTCTGTTGGCTTGTGACACCACCAGGTTGGAATCTCCGACTACCTTCAGTCTCTTAACTTCGATTTCCAAGGCAACTTCTATTCCTACTATGCATGCTTCATATTCTGATTGGTTGTTAGTGACTTCGAAATTTAGTTTGAAAGAAAGAGGGATGTGCGACCCTTCTGGTGAGACCAGCAATACTCCGATTCCGAATCCTTTCTGATTGGCGGCTCCATCAAAATACAACATCCAGACGTCGTTGGTTGCTGTCATTACATTCTCATCAAGGAATTCAAACTCTACATCTTCCGGCCCTTCCACAGGATGGTCTGCTAGGAATTCCGCAACTGCTTTCCCCTTTACTGACTTCCAAGTGACGTACTTGATATCGAATTCTGCCATCATTAACAACCATCGTGCCAGCTTGTCTGTCAGTGCTGGCTTTTTGAACAGATATTTGAGTGGATCCATTCTAGAAATCAACTTCACGGAATAAGCCAACATGTAGTGTCTCAACTTCTTGGAAGCCCAGATTAACACCCAACAGACTTTTTCCAGTGACGTATATCGCTCCTCACATCCCATCATTTTCTTGTTGATGTAGTAAACAGCTTTTTCGCTCCCTCCACCTCCTTCTTGCGCCAACATGCATCCCATGGCTGAAGACGTGACAGATAAGTACAGAATGAGAGGTTGCCTTGGTATGGGCGGCATTAATACCGGAGTGTTCTGGAGATACTTCTTGATGGTCTCGAACGCTTGTTGACACTTATCGTCCCACTTGAATGACACACCTTTCTTGAGTAAGTGAAACATCGGCTCGCAAGTGGAGGTTAACTTTGCGATGAATCTGCTGATAAACTGGATTTTTCCGAGGAAACTCCGTATTTCCTTCTCTGTTAGAGGTGGCTCCATTTCCAGGATGGCTTTGATTTTTGATGGGTCCACCTCGATTCCTCGTGTGGTGATCATGAACCCGAGCATTTTTTCAGCCGTGACTCCGAATGTACATTTCTCAGGATTGAGGCGCAACCTGTATTTGCGGATTCTCTCGAAGAATTTCCTGAAGGCTGGCAGATGTCCTTCTCTTTTCTTGGCTTTGACAATCATGTCATCCACATACACGTCTACCTCCTTGTGGATCATGTCATGCAACAATGTTGTGGCAGCTCTCTGGTAAGTAGATCCTGCATTCTTCAGTCCGAACGGCATAACCCTGTAGCAGCAGGTGCCCCATTCCGTGGTAAAGGTGGTCTTTTCACGATCTTCGGGAGCCATGAGAATTTGATTATAACCTGAAAATCCATCCATGAATGACAGCAGTGCGTGCCCCGCGGTGTTATCTACCAAGACGTCTATGTGTGGCAGAGGAAAATCATCTTTCGGGCTTGCTTTGTTCAGATCCTTGAAGTCTACGCAGATCCTGATCTTCCCATTCTTTTTAGGAACATGCACAATATTCGCGACCCACTGAGGGTACTCGGTGACTATTAGAAACCCTGCGTCTATCTGCCTCTGAACTTCCCTCTTGATTTCCAACACCTAATCTGGCCTCATCTTCCTCAATTTCTGTTTGACAGGCTTTGCATTGGGGTACAATGGGATTCGATGCTCCACTATCTCAGGGTCGATACCGGACATATCTGCGTGTGACCACGCGAAAACATTTCGAATTCTTTCAGGAGATCCGAGTGTGCTTTGAATTCTTCTGGAGACAGTCCGGAGCCGATTTGAACCATGTGCGGATTAATCTCATTATTCAAATTTATAGAAACAACTTCTTGTGGACGGCCCGCGGATGGTTCGGTTTTGCATTTGAAAAGATTGTGATTGTTAGAGTCGCCACCCGGATTTGAGGTCCGAACCCGAGAAACCGATTAAAAAAATGACTCATTTGCCCATTGAAAAAAAAGATTTTACTGGTCATGGCGGAACCAAAGATTTCTCGGATTTGGGGGTTTGGTTACGAGAGGGGAAGGGTTTTACGGCACCCCTCTCGCCCGGTCCGTGAACCGGTCTCTATTCAACATTTTGTGGGATTTTGAAAATATTTGAAATTCGATTTATCCACGTAGACGGGGAATCGGGGATAGGAATCACATAACAACAATATATACACAAAAGATACGAATCTACGGTGGATGCTCGTGCATGTGATCTACATGGGTGATGATGATAACAATAAAGAAAATTACAACAAATATTCACAGAAGTAAATAACAACAGAAACTGTACTTCGACACAAGAGATTATAGAACATAAGATACTGATTTACAACCTGGATCCCAGTATAGGGATTGAGTGCTCAAGGGTGATGGCTTGAGCGCTCAAACCAGTTTCTGATTTCTGTGAGTTTGACCCTTTTTACAGCTTCTTTTCTCATTCTTTACAAGATCAAACATTAATAAAACGTTTTTCATGGAGAATCAGGTGAAAACAGATGGCTTGATCTCTTAAAGAATGATGAAAAGAGGAGAATCACCACAAATTAATAAGGGAAATGCTTGAAATAGGATGTGAGAGAGAGATTCAGATCATAAACATGAGTACAACAACTCACACACACCAGAAAGAAGTTTAAACATGATCCGTCATCGAAACTACCAGCGATCAGCAAATGGCCTTAGAACATATTGAGCGCTCAAAGGCATGACCTTGAGCGCTCAAATGCATGACCTTGAGCGCTCAAAGGCATGACCTTGAGCGCTCAAGCCATAAAGTGGCTTTCTGGTTTCTGACTTGAAAATAGATTTCGGGTGATTCTCAGGACCATAAATATACAGATTAAAGATGTTTGAAGTTGAACAGTCACTGTTTTACTCTTAACTATGAGATTTGCAAAGATTTTGATATTTGATCATCATAAAATAGTTAACTTACACTCATGCATGTGATTTTGAGGTAGAAATAGGCTCTTTTATGAGTGACATGAACATAATTAACTATTTAATGACGATCAAAACCAAGAGAAAACACAAAAGTTAGCAGAACAGAGACTGTTCAGAACTGGGCTTGAGCGCTCAAGGCCTCAATCCCTATTGCAACTGTAAATTTAAAAAGCGTTTTGTTCAGTTATTTTAGACCCTGTAAGCCCAATGCAAGTACAGAAAGCTTGCTTGGACCTACTTGTCTTCCTCAGAAAGACCAAAACAGTGTGGTTTTCACATGTTTGACTACCTTTTGAAAATGATTGTAACTTGAGCTTGATTCTTGGCTTGGTAGTGGTTGATTTTGGACGTTTTTGGTTGGTATTCTAGATGAGTGAGACAGTGTATGTGATTGATTGATGATCAAAGATCGAATTTAGAGCTTGAAAGAGGGTTTTTGTAAGTGGTTTAGATTGTGAGTGAGTGGTTTTGTAGAGAGAGAGAGTGGTGAAATATTTTAAGGGCTGTAAGAGGGCTGGAGTGTGTGTCCTGGTCCCCCAAACCAGTGGGCAATGGTTGGTTTTTATAGGGAGTGAGTGGGAGGGAAGAGAGGAGAGAGAGAGAGTGGGTTTTTTATTTGAAATGGGTTAGGAGTAGCTTTAGGAGTAGATTAGGGCAATGTAGGATGTATTATACATGTACAAGACGTATACAATCAGTTAGACGCTCCTCCCTGCATGAAATCTCATGATGAGATACTCTGCAGATTCCTGACTGGGATCAGAGTTGAGCGCTCAAAGCCATGGGATTGAGCGCTCAAGGTGGAATTTTTGGGTTTGAGCGCTCAAGGTCCAGAGCTTGAGCGCTCAAGGTTACTGGCGGCAGGTTGATGGTTTTGCTTGGTTTGGTTATTTTAAGGTGATTTTGGACTGTTTGGCGATGTTTGGTTGATTTTGATCAAGTTCAAGCCATTTTCACCAGTTTCGGGTAGTCGTGATTGGTCCGTTTCATCATCGGGAATGCTCGAGCGCATCCCGGGTTCAAAATCGGGGTGTCTACACTTCTTCTTTTATAGGCTGAGCATGCCTTTCATCTTCCCTTTCGATTAGAGATCGGAGTTCTTTTGGAATTTCTTCTTTAAACTCGATCCCCTCATCATCGGGGTCGACACAATTCATTTCGGACACAGCAAGATAAGCAAAGTCGATTTCATTTATTTCAAAGGAGGGGGCCCCAGGGGCATGATACATGAGAGTGGACTCAAACTTAAAGGAAAAGTGATGACATGGAGTGATAACAGACTCAAGCTCCGACTCAAAACCAGACTCAATGGTAGATGCAGTGCTAGACTCAGACTCAGATTCAAAATCAATGCAAGTGTAAATGATTCTAGGTACAAAAGTGCAATTTCTATAAGTTCCATCGGCATCCACAATGAGTGTGGTAACATCTTCCAGAGCTTCCTGTCCCAGCATCATCAGCTCCATATCCTCGACAGGCTTTAAATCAACAAGCGTCGCAGTAGGCTCGTCCCCTCTCATACCTAGTGGACTTTCTTCCCCAAACAACGATAAAAGATTCCCTGAGTCAAGAACCTCGATCCAGTCATCATGGAGCATCTCGACCGGCTCTTCCCATTCTTCTGCCTCATCATCACTATCCCAGGTGTTGTTAGCAAAGATTTCAAACCCTGGCAGCTTGGTTCTTGCTTCCATGTCCCAGAATGGCTCTGGGTCCCCTTGATAAATTGCCTCTGGAGCTTTTATGAAACGGATAGGCCTTTTCCTGGCACAGGCTTGTACTTTGTTGTCATAGCCGAGACCAAAACGGTGGTTGTTTGTCAGGAACTTAGGGAACTCTGCTACCCCTTGATTGTTGCGACCAAGCCCTAGGCCAGGCAAATACTCCATTTTCAGCATCATGTCCAGGGCCGTTGATCTTATCGAGAAATCTTCGTCCATTTTGATGTAAGTATGCCGTCAGAAGTATCAAAGGAAAACCCTCCAAGGGTGATGTCTTCCTCTCCGTGAGCAATTTCAAGTAGGGGAGCGTTGTCAGGGATATGCGGGCGAATTCCAGAATCCCCGTAGATAGTCAAGGTTCCTGTGGCCAGTCTGAGTTGGACTTTCTGATGTAGAGAGGAAGGTACATCAATGATGTCTGATCGGTGGAGCCATGGCCTTCCTAGCAACAGGTTGAATGATGAGGGAATGTCGAGCACATGAAACTCAACATTAGTCTCGAAATCTTCGATTATTATTTCCATCTGAATTGTCCCAACCACATCTCGTCGAGTATTGTCGTAGGCACGCACTCCAAGATTAGACGGCTGGAAATCCTTGTTCTTGAAACCCAAACAATAAGCTGTACGCAGGGGACAGACGTTCAAGGCAGATCCATTATCCAATAACACAAACGGGACCCATTTTCCCATGCATTTCAAGGTGATGTGCAATGGCTTGTTGTGACCAGCCACTTCTGGCGGCAGATCCTTTTAAGTGAAGACTACAACATGCTTTGCGCGGATCGGCGTAAGCAGAGCCATCATCGTTTCCGGAGGAGTGTCTGGTGGCACCTCCATGTTTGACAGAGCTTTGATTTTCTTGACCAGTTAATCCATGCAATGACCACCCCTCTTGTGCTTTTCAGGTCAAGAGATTGCTGGTTTTGTCTATCAAGTCCAAGTTTGGAGTCACATTTAATCACAAGTATAGGGGAACACTACTACTGTCCCTTGGTCTAGGACCCCTAGTTGAAGATCATGTTCTTGTTATACCCATTGTACACATACCTACTACCCTTGCGTCTCCCCCTGATGTGAAATGGAGTTAATTGAATTCCAGGACAGCCTGAAAAGGTATTACTTGAACCAACTGATGACGTGGTTCGTATATGAATGTTTTTGTACTAAATGTAGCTCAAATGAGTTTGAGATATCAACATTTTCCTTAAATGTTATGGTGAATCGCCATTATAATTTTGGTCGAGGAGGAGGAGGAATGAAGTGCTTGTATTGGATCTCAACATATGTGCATTATAGTGCCAATCCAAAACTACAGAATCATAGGCAGAGCGTTTTTTACTTTTCGCAAAATCATCAAATTATTGCTAACCAAAATGGTGTTAAGTCATGTTTCCACTGTTGCTCTAACACCCTTATACACATGAGCATCTATGGCCATGCTACATTTGTATATTTACTCGGAATGATTCGAGTACTTTTAGTTTCTCTGTCTGGCGTGTTTCTTTATGAAGCAATAGGAGGAAAAGTTTGCTGACATTTCAATTTTTGGTCAGCAAATTGGTTGGTTGGGATTTTGGCTTGTTGATCTAATCATCTCTATGAGAGAGAGAGAGTTTATTCTGTGGTTTTTTACTAATCAAGTTGATTCTGTGCGCAACATAGGTTTTGGCAGGCTTGCTGAACAAAGCTGACAGGGCTGACTGGAGGAATTATAAGCTCAGTAAAGAAGAAGAAGAAAAGATGGTTTGAAATTTCAAGAATCATTTTAAAGAATGTAATCCGAACCTGTGACTCAGCACATGAGGTACGGAAGCTGAAATCTATCTGCTTCTGGTGATCGGTTTTTACTTTTTATGAAGGCCACTCAAGTGCCCAAGACTCAGAAGCATGGACATTTCGGAGACATATGGGTTCATGTTAAAAAACTCAACCACATGTCCGAATCTTTTGTTGTTTTCTTTTCATTAGACACTCTAGACACATGGGGAGGGCACTTTGGGAAATCAGAATGCAGTTTTGAATAGTTTGGCGAGGGTAAAAATTTCCATTGGTGGTTAGTTCTTGGACACTTGTTCTTAACTTGTTTTTCGTGATTTCTGATTTCTCCTTGATAAGCCACTCTTTTAGCTATTTTATATCTTGGATATGGTAATCGTATGTGTTTTAGTTGTCCGTAATTTGGTAGAAATATGTCTGTATTGTATATATATATGTAAACTATATACGTAATTTGGTAGAAATATGTTTTTATTGAGTTCTATAATTGATGGAGATAACAAGGTATCCCTTTCTTCGTGTTGGGTTTGGATTGTTGTTTATTCTGTAATTTAGTTTTGTTGTTAATTAATGTATATTTTTCTTCCTTTTTTTTCATATATTTTTTAGTCCTCAGGCAAATATGATATAAAAATATTAATCGATATTGAGGAAAAAAATATTTTAAAAAATGAAAACAAACAAATGGAAACAGGTACTCATTTGATGAAGCCCCTAATATTGTGAAGGTCACCAAAGTGTAATGCAGGCTATGGCTATCTCAGATAAAGCCATAATGGGGAGGTGTAAGTGATCCGAATGACCTTTCCTGATGGGGCTAACTTCTTCTATTAGTGTGGGAATAATGTGGTTATTCGCATGGCCCAAATGAAATGTTTTGAAGATGAAATTTTTTGAAGAGTTTGGAAAAGCACATGTCATAGGACCCTCATGTTTAGCCTCGGACCGAGCACTATGGAAATGAGATGGAGTTTTTTTTATTAGGCTTGTCTTTCTAGCTTGGGGACTGACATTGATGTTTCAATGAAAATCACTTGTTCAATCTTCGTGTTTGCTTGTTTGTGGTTTGCTGTTAGGGTATAATTTGCAGGAAATAAAGACAGTGCTTGTTTTTTTCTGATCAGCTAGGAAATCGCATGTGAAATGCAGAGGCAACTTGGTAGCAATACCCATGCAAGTCTTTAATAATATGTATTCTCTGTTACTATATAGCAAATTGGTAAGTTTCAATTCAAATAAAGCACAAAAGAAATTACCACAACCAACTGAAATGTAAAAATATTGAGAATGTCAATGAGCACCTGGCCACGTGCGAAGCACATGGGCCAAAAGGCCCAAAACTAGTACCATAGAACAAACAACTGGCCGCAGTAGAGCAGCGATTACTGGTCTCCACCAATGAAGAGCATGGCATCAGGTCTCTCTCCCTCTCCCTCTCTCGATCTGGCTCTCATTCTCTCTCTCGATCTCGTGCAGTGAAAAATACCGGCCAAAATCAAACTTACTGTCTTCTTGTCCGAGATCAGCCGGAATCGGCGGTACTCATGGTAAGCACCGGTATTGGAACCGGCACGGTAGTGGATGGTAAGGTTACCGTTTACTCACAAATTTGGTACATACGGACCGGTTTGGAACAGATTCAAAACCTCACTTCAGAATGCTTCCAATGCTTTAGATTGTGCTCCTATTGTGACATTGGCACTAAATGTAAACCGCTTAGAACAATGCAAATGCCATTTAAAATGTGACAAAAAAAATAAGAACAATGATAGGTACACACCCTCTCAACCACTCCCCACCACACCCTCTCTCACATGTGTGGTGGGACCCACTGGCCAAATTTATCATAATAACAGACTCGGTTTTAGCTACGGTTCAATTGGACTTTTAAATGCCTGGTTATTGCTGTAATGTTAGTGAGGTAAGTTTAAAGGTTGCGGATTTGTTGTCCCAAAAACCCTGTCCCAACTCTGTGTCCCGTCTATCCGAGCCGTCCATCCTAGCAATTAAAGGCTTAGAGTCGCAAGTGAACATGTTTGGCTCAGATTTGTTTGAGGTGAGATGGAATCCAAGCTGTTGATTGCACGGATGAAAGGCTCGGATGGACGAGACAAGGAGTTGGGACAGGGAATTTGGGACAGCGGATCCGCTTCCAAGTTTGGTTTAAATGCCTGGTCGTTTTGGTAATGTTAGTTGGGTAAGGCTTTTTTATAGCAAAGGAAGATAAACAGCGCATACTTTTTTATAAAACAAAAAAATGGGATGGAATGGGTTTAGCTTGGCCCATATTCAACGCACATACTATGAGCCCATATTCAACCCATAACCCAACTGAACCTACACAAACCCAATCCAACCCATACATTTGCCACCTCTAATTTTAACCATGGTTATGTTCTAAAAAGTAAAACAACGATAAAATCTATGGAAAATTCCAAAAAAAAAAAAAAAAAACCCAGTGGGCTTATGTTAAGATTTAAAAAGTGAATTGAAATGTGTGAATAGTGTATAAAAATAGGTATAAATGTATTAAAAAATGTAAAATATACACTGGCGTGGGTATTTTTTTTTCCGTCTTTTTCTGTACTTGCTGTAAGCAAGACCCAAAATTTAAAACTTACGTACCTTTGAAACTTTACCTATCTATCTTTTACTCCTATGAACTTAGATAAAGTAAAATCGCATGCGAAAATTCCAAGGGATCCAACTGTGAAAACAATTTGAATAGTGTTATTTCTAATTTTTCAAATTTTAGGCTTATTTTTTAGTTATTATAATTTGTCTGCGAGGTGTTTGTGGTCGCCCTTATGTGATAACCTCAGATTGGTTACATGGGAAGATTTTTGGAATTGGTCAATTGCACATGCACTTTCATTTCTCCAAATTAATAGGACAAGTTGTTATCTTACTAACAACCCCTCCATGTATTAGTAAACATACTTCCACAGAGAGAGGAAGAGAGATCACAGCCGAATCACTTTGAGAAAAACTAAAAATCCTCTCTTTTTACCCTTCCCATGTGCTGTATCAACCCTCAACGTCGCCCATTTTTGTGTTTTATTTTTCTTTGAGTGTCTGCTTTCGTGAGTTTCGATTTGCTGCACAAAAGCAAGCTTTAAGGTCTTGAGAAGAAGTACCATTCAACCAATTGCAAGAGGAGGTATATTGTTCCCAAGCAGATTGTGGTCTCGCGCGCCCCGACTACCACAGGCTTTTCCAAACCCTCTTGTTAATACGTAATGTGATTATTTTAAATGATAAATTTTACGTAGAGTTATTATTCTATCAGGAATTTCTATTACCTATAATTTGTCCAAGAAATATGGCTCTTCTATATTTTTTTTGCTAAGCCCTCTTAATGTCGGTCAAATAATCATATTCCATTGCACCACTGTATGTCCAAGCCTTTGGAGTGCCTTTGAAAACGTGGAAGTTGATAATGTTTTGTTGCTGTTAATTAGGATGGGGTTGAAAATTGTGGATTGGAGAAACTCCATTGAATTGAAGATGTCTCTTTTCTCTCCTGTCTCTGTCTTTTTCATTTCGGACAGAGCGAACCCGATTACCTGACCGACCTGATTTGTTCAGTTTCAGAGAGGACTCAGTTCGATCGATTTTGGGTGAGAGTTTTCTTCACCTGAAGTCGTCGGGTCAGACATTAGATACAGTCCAAACCCGACCCATGCTCACCCCTAAATTTTGTTATGACTCTCTTAGAGTCCGATGTAACAAATCCCTAGATACGGTCCAAACTCTCTTAGTTCTTTACCCGTAATTCAACCAATTCTTACAACTCAATGCTCCAATGTGGATGTAAAACTAGATGGAAAATGCCTAAGGGAAAACTAGATGGAAAGTTGGTGCTAAATATAGAACTATCCATTCTTGCCATATAACCAAATCCCAACTGCCATTTCAGTATATGAACCGGGGATTACTTGAAACATGCCGGAAAATCGCCGGAATCTGCTGCTATCATTGGAAAGTGGCTGGATTTCAACTGTAGTAAACCTTCTGTTGTTGCTGGAATATGAAATCACAATGAACAACTCCGAAATCAACCTCGAAATCCATGTTTAGCACCGGAATCAGGAAGAGGGGGCCAATGGGAATTTTGAAGAGGACAAGAGGTTAGGCCGATTGGTTAGTGTTTAGGTTTGGCCGGTCGATTTGTGGATAGGTTAGGGCTTGGCCGATCAGTTTTTGAAAGGGAGAGAGGGGGTTGATCGGACAGAGAGAGAGAGAGAGAGGTGGTGGGTAGATCGCAAAGAGAGTGGTGGTGGAGGATCGCAGTTGGGAGAGAGACGGAGAGGCAGATGAGACAGACGAGAGAGAGACGATTCTGAAAATGCCTCTCCCGCATTTTTTGTTCTCCCAACGGGCAATTATTTGCCAACGGATTTTTTAGTATTTGCAACGGTTTTTTTTTATTATTTAATTTCTATATATGTGTCAACTCTCATGGGGGTTGAAAAAGTAGTTGGGAACGGGGGTTCAAAAATTAAATGACAGCGGGGGTTGAAAATGACGTAAATAGTTAAATTGGGGTTTGGAAAGTAGTGAAAAATGAGGTGGAGAAAAAGTTAGTTATATTTGGAACAGTTTGGTTCTAAAATAGAACCAACCACCGAAGATGAGTTCTATATTTTGGCACAAAAGCATTTTTTGGTGCCAAATTATAGCAATGTCTATAGCCATTTTCCATCTTGCATTGTGTTGGCCCAAATATCAAACACGAAAGGAATGTGAAGCAAATACAAAGGAAAACAACGGTCAAGCAAATATTAGGGAACAAAAGTAAAACAATAAAAAGGCCGACAAAACATTCAAGTCCTCTCAAAATAAACTCACAACTTGTCATAAAAATATGAGAAGCCCTATTCAAAGTATAAGTCTAGAAACAAAAAGTATTATAGCATCTTTTCTCTCTCCAAAACATGTCAAGGCGCTCCTACGGGCGTTGTGTCTCTCTATCTCAAGAACGTCATAGTAGCACCAATGACGAACGTAGCAACCACTAATGTAGTACTCCACGTAGTAGGGTTTTTTTTCCTTCTCTGATAGCCTAGGGCTTTCCAACGGGAGGGAACGATAGATATATTGTAGTGTAAAGAAGCAATAACAAAATGTAGGCACACATTAGTGCAACACCATCAAAATGAGTATTAAAGAACAACAATACATAAATAAAAATAGCCCTCAAAAAGAAAAAAAATGGAAAGCAAGCTTGACACAGAAATAGTAACCCACATACACGACATAGCCGGCCAAATACACAAATGAATACAAAATAAGAAAAGCTGCTTACATGAATAAAGAGGAGCACTCTAATAGAAGTTAATTTATGTCCCCAAATATGATCCGCCCGATAATTTTGCCCCATGGAAAGCCACCCATCATTTACTTGAACTACAAAATAACGATTGTCCTAATGTCTCCCACCCATTGTCTATTTTTATCTATTGAAAGCACATGGTCAAGATATAAAAATAGATTATGGGTGGGAGATACACTAGACCAATCGTTCCTTTGTAGTTCAAGCATATGATTGGTGGCTTTGCAAGGGCAAACTTATTGGGCGGATCATATTTGGGGATATAAATTCACTTCTATTGGGGTGCTCCTCTTTCTTCATGTAAGCTGCTTTTCTTATTTTGTTTTCATTTGCATATTTGGCCAGCTATGTCATATATATATGTGGCGTGTGTTGCTATTTCCGTGTAAAGTTATGCTTTCCATTTATACTTTTTGAGGGCTATCTTTATTTATGTATTGGTGTTCTTTAATAGTCAGTTTGAATGGTGCTACACTAATGTGTACCTATGTTTAGTTATTCTTTCTTTACAATTCAAGATATATGTCGTTTCCATCCTGTTGGAAAGCCCTAGGCTATCAGTGATGGAAAAACAGCCTTACTACGTGGAATTCTGTAAATTAGGGGCTACTATGTTCGTCATTGGTGCTGCTATTGCATTCTTGAGATAGAGCGCTAATATAGAAAACGCAAAGCCTGTTGGTGCGCCTCAAGCAACATGTTTAGGAGAGAGAAAAGATGCGATAATACTTTTATTTCTCGACTTATATTTTGGATAGGGCTTCTCATATTTGTTAGTACGAAGTTATAAGAAGTTGTGAATTTACTTTGAGAGGAACTAAATGTTTTGTTGGCCTTTTTACTATTTTGATTTTGTTTCCTAGTTTTGCAAACCATTGTGTACCTTTGTATTTGTTCGTGTTATTAATATATGTGTCCATTTCAAAAAATGCAAGTAGCCAAATTCTAAGAATATTCTTAGTATTCTCCTATATTATTTTCCTTAATGTTGTAACCTTTATAATTAGTATGTTTGTAGATGCATGCTGCAAGAAGGGAATGACTGAGGAAGTTGAGGGTTTACTCGAGATCATGATTCTGAGAGGCTAGAAACCCAACATTGTCACTTATAATGCACTGATGGACGGGTATTGATTACAAGGCCACATGAGAAAGGCAAAAGAATTGTTCAACTCTCTGAAGGATAGAGGCATTGAACCTAATATCCGGTAGCTGTAATATTTTATTCAATGGTTTCTACAAGTGGAGGACTATAGAACATACCATGGATCTCTTCAGAGAGATGCTTTGTAAAGGGTTAAAGCCTGCCACTGAAACTTACAAACACTTTGTTAAAGGAGCTGCTACAAGTAGGGAGATGTAATGGAGCAGATAATATTTTCATGAGATCATGCTTAAAGGTCTAAATTCTGACATTTTAACTTTTGCAATTTCGTTAGATTACTTACTCAAGAACCAATAAAGTGTAAAGGCAATAGAGGTGTTCCAGTCCATAGAAGATCATTGGATAGTCCTTGATATTGTTTATAGAATCGTTATTGATGGTATGTGCAAAGCCGTAAAACTTGAAGATGCTCGGTAACTATTTAGTTGCCTTTTGTCTAATGGTTTGAGACCTAATGTTAAGATGTAGTACACTATAATGATTAGTAGACTCTGCAAGGCTGCCTTTCTGGATGAAGCTGAGGGGTTACTCGAAGGCATGGATGCAGATGGCTCTCCACCTAATGATATCTCTTACGATACACTTGTTTGAGCATTCCTCAGCAGGGGTGATAGACATAAAGTTGTGATATTTTTATAGCATATGATCAATAAAAATTTATCAGTAGATGCAGCTATTATGTCCATGCTACTCACAATTGATACTGAGGATGGGAAATTTTTTAGAATGATTCAGAAACTTGTGCCAAGGGATAAAAAAAAAATAGTGTCTTGAATTGGAATGAGGTACTTCAAGTTGTGAAAGATGGGTTACTTTTCCATGTTCAGAATGGGTAGGTGTCCTCGTGTAGTAGTTCTTTTGAATGACGAGGAATGGTCTACAAGAATGGCATGTTGCTAACTTCTTGTCACTATTTTTGCAGTTGGAACAAGCTGAACAACTTTTGTAATATACAAAATCCAAACTGTTGAAACCGATGGTAAAGACGTTCACAGTAATTTTTTTTCTGAAGGGGTGTAAACTTTTATGGAAATATTAATTATGATAGATGTATGATAACAGGAAGGGTGTTGGGTAGCATTATGGCATCAACAACTAGAAGAGACCGTAGGCATCTTGATTTTGTGAAACAAAAAGAATAGGTGCATGGGGTCCTAATTTCCCACCACTTGACAAAACTATACCTCATCTCTTAGAACTTATAGATCCATGCTTGCACTTGTTGTCCTAATTTCCAACCACTTGACAAAACTATCCCGCATCTCCTAGAACTTATGGATCCAAGAGACTATGTGTAGCTTTTTCAAGAACCGTAAACCATTTGTACACCTTGACACTATGACAAACAACTTAATTGATTATTCATGATAGCAAAGAAAGAGCATCATGGAGACTAAAAAACTCATTGAGGTATGGCTAACAACTCTTATTTTTACTATGTCGTGTTTTATGGATGAGAAAAAAATCTGCACTTGCCAATTGGAGAATAAGCATCCGTGACTCTTTTGATGTTCTTTGGCCTCCAATAAAAAAAGATGCATGGAAAGGCAGAGCATAAGAATGGAACTTTGTGTGGACTTGTAGTTGCTATTATGCTTAGTTCGGCTGCAATTTCACATTGGTGGGGTGAAATTCTATTGATTGTATGTTATGTGTTGAATAGAATTCCTAATTCTAAATCTTTGATTTCACCTTCTGAATTGTGGAGAAACAAGAAGCCAATGTGTCTTATTTTAAAGTTTGGGGTTGTTTGGCTTATGTTCGCATTCCTAAGCCTGCAAGGTAAAACTTACTAATAGATCTATGAATGTATTTTTCTTGGTTATGCTATGAATAGTACAGCTTATAGATTCTTTGATATTAACAATAAGGTGATTATAGAATCTATTCACGCTGATTTTTATGAAGAAAAATTTCCTTTTAAATCCCAAATTAGTGGGGGCATTGAATCTAGTAGCAGTACACCTAGATTAGAAGAACCTAGAAATGTGAACTCTAAAGACACTGATATTGAACCGAGAAGAAGCAAGAGGGCTCGCATCTCGAAGGACTTTGGTCCTGATTTTGCATTCTCTCTAGGAGAGGACCCCACTACACTTCAGGAAGCCTTGTCTTCCCTGGATGCTTTTTTTTGGCAAGAAGCCGTTAACGATGAGCTGGACCCACTTGAAATCAATAGAACGTGGAAACTAGTAGAAATTGGTTGTAAATGGGTACTTAAAAGGAAGTTCAAACCTGATGGTTCAGTGGATAAACTCAAAGCTAAACTACTAGCAAAGGGATATAGGCAAAGAGAGAACATTGATTTCTTTAACACTTACTCTCCTGCGACACGGACTACTTCTATCCGAGTATTGATTGTCATAGCTGTTATCCATAAGTTAGTGGTACATCAAATGAATGTTAAAACTGCTTTCTTAAATGGTAATTTAGAAGAGGAGATTTATATGGACCAACCTAAGGGGTTTGTTGTCCATGACCAAGAGCGCAAAGTGTGTAAGTTAAATATCTAAATGGCCTTAAACAAGCACCTAAGCAGTGACATGATCTAAGTAAATTCGAGTGAAAGCCGAGGCAATCACGCGAGTTGAGACGAGGCGTGATATAAGCAGATTCAAAATTTGCTTTGTATCTTTGTTTTCTACGAAGAACAAGAAGCCTAATGTTGAAGGAGGGAGTTATCTAGTGTAGTTGATACTAGGCAATCACGCCAGGTGAGACGAGGCGTGATATAAGCAGATTCAAAATTTGCTTTGTATCTTTGTTTTCTACGAAGAACAAGAAGCCTAATGTTGAAGGAGGGAGTTATCTAGTGTAGTTGATACTAGAAAAGTATTGGTACAATATCCAAATAGTATTTCAAAAAGTGAGATATTTTTTGGTTTTGTAAATTGGCTCAGAGGAGAATTCGAAGGAGTTGACGAGAATTGGGTTGTTTTTTTTTTGTTTTTTTTCCGAAAGACTCGTTGAAAAAAAAAACAGAGGAGAAAGTGAGGAGTTGGAGGGGTACGGGCATGAGAATTTGGTTTTCCAAGGTTTTAGGGCAGAAATTGTGTTGTAAGTAGTTGTGAGTGTCATTAGTATCCTAAGCTAATTTCACTTGATTTGGAGGATTGTGGGAGTTGGAGAAGGAGAGAGAAGAAGATGGCAGCCCCGAATTCACCCGTTCAAAACCAAACACCGTGTTTAATACAACTACGAGAATTGGAGTATACACATGAGGGTGCATTTCTGTTGGCAGGATTTGTGGGAAATTGTGGAGTAAGGATTAAAGGAACCCACCTCAAAAGTAGAGAAAGAAGAGAAAGAAAAGTCAGAGGCAACACTTACAGCACAACAAAAGGCGACACTCAAAGATTTGAAGTAGAGGGATAGTGAGGCGTTCCAGATATTTGAAAGTGTGGATGAATCACATTTTGAGAAGATTTCTGTTGCCACCACCTCGCACGAGGGCTGGGAAATCCTTTGAAGTGCACATTGAGGGGTTGAGCGGACGATAAAGGTTCGGCTCCAAGTATTGAGGGGGGAGTTTGAGAATTTGAGATGGAGAGCAATGAGTCAGTGTCTAAGTATTTTACGCAGACTATGATCATTGTCAACCAATTGAGATTGTGTCACGCCCCAAATGGGGGAACATGACCGGCCGTGAACCAGGAGACAATTCCTGGAACACGAAGCCTAAATAAATAAATATATATATATATATATTTTAACAACCCAAAACAAATAAGAAAAACTGTGTATTTTATTAAAGCCAAAAAGTGTGAACCAAACCAATAATTTTTCGTAGCAAAGTGAGCACAATAACCAATATTCTCTGTAACATCCCGACTTTTTCCTTAAAAAAATATATATTGTTTTAATAGAAATAATTAATTCTTCCATTTTCCATTTTTCACACTTCTTTCTAAAAAAAAAATACAGATTATTATGTACTATATTTATTTTTGGTGTTCTTAAAAAAAAAGTCAAATAACTTATATTTTGTTTTTATAAATATAGTTGCGCTACATTGAATATGATTATGTGAGAATGTGTTGTACCTATTGGGCCGTTTAGTTTAATATGGGACAGGCTAATTCTTAATTTCTTAACGGGCCGGTTAGTAACAGTAGAATTTAATTAGAGAGAGTCCCTTTCTTATTAAGATAGGGTTCTTTTTATTCCAATATCTAAATAGAGAAAGAAAGAGAGAAGCGGCAGTAGAGTTTCTTGGTGGGTATCGGATTCCGAAACAGAGTTTCAACGATCGGGCTGGTTAGTTCACGTTCTTTCTTTACTTCTATAACTAAGTCTTCTCCTTCTCTTCTTTTGATTCATTTCTCCTAGTTTATTTTGTAAGTTTATAGTATATTATATAGTTAGATTTCGATCTATTAATAGTGGGTTGGTCGGTGATTGAGTTTTCCAGCCTTAGTTCTAGAACTAAGTATTTAATTATAGTATAATAGTAGACGTTTAACCATCAGATTATTAGGAATTGTTGTAGTCTTATTTTTCGTAGCCAGTTATGTATTTACTCATAGTTTTATATGTGCACCTTTGATTTGTGATTCAGACTAGCCAAGTACTCGAGCATTGCATTTTGTGATCTATCGTTTCGATAGAGGTGAGTGGTTAAGCATGTGATCCCTTCATTTGGAATCCCCTTGAACCTATTGTTTCTTTGACATATTCTTTAATTCATTGTGATGGGGAATTGTATTCTTATTCGTTGACAATTTATTGAAAATTGACGTACCCTTTGGCATACAAGGTTAATTGATAATATTTCGGAATGATTGATTGCTCTTATTTTTCTTGTTGTCTATTCATTGATTCCATGATATTTCTGGTTACTGTTATTTGGTGTTTGGGACCATGTACGTATTTGTGGAAGTCCAAGGAAAAGACCCGGGCGCCATCCTGTGGTGACTTTGGCCACTAGGGAAAAGACTTGTGAAATACCCTGTGACTCTAGTGCTCAACGGATAGGGAAAAAACTTATGAAATACCCTGTGACCCTACTCCGGATCGGCTTAGGGAAAAGACTCAGGCGCCATCCTGAGGTGACTCTAAGTTTGGTGTTGGATCCAACGGGCTGAGCCCTGAGAAAATATTTGGCATTTGGCAATGGTTATTGTTATTATGGTTCCCACATAATTTGGTTGAGACTCCTATTATTGTTGTTCATCGTTCTGGTATTTTTGGACAAATTGGTTGGTATAAATGCATATTTTTCTGAATCGATTATTGTTCTTATTATTCGTTAATAAAAAAATTCATACCATTTCTTTAAACGTATGCCACATTGTATCCTTAACCTATAGCATGTTTAACTACTCATTGAGCTGTGAGCTGACGGATTTATTCCACATTCTTTTCAGGTTAGTTCGGGGAGCATCATAGTGGACTCTGAGACAGTGTCAGGACCCACTATTTGGACCTCTAGGGCATTTGCATTTTTATTTCTTTTAGTTATGTTAACAGCTTCCGCGCTTTTATTTATTTAGCTTTTATTAATAAATTTGAAGTTGGAATATTTGGGATGTTTGTACCCAATTTGCTATAAAAAAATGTTGGTTTGGTTCACATTTTGAATTATATAATTCAGATTTTAGTTTAATTAATTTGGGTTGTGAAAAATATATATATATTTTTTGTTTTTGTTTAGGCTTCGTGTTCCAAGAATTATCTCTTGGTTCACGGCCGGTCATGTTTCCCAATTTGGGGCGTGACATCCTCCAACTCCAAATTTATTAACAAAAATGCAAAATAAACAAAAGTGTGGAAGCTGTTAACATAACTAACAAAAAAAGATAGTACGAATGCCCTAGAGGTCCAAACGGTGGGTCCCAACACTGTCTCAGAGTCCACTATTATGCTCCATGAACTAACCTGAAGAAAAAAAAGTGGAATAAATCCGTCAGCTGACAACTCAGTGAGTAGTTAAGCATGCTAAGGGTAAAGAGTACTAAGTGGCATACGTTAAACAAATGTTAAGCGAGAGATCCAAATAAGTGGTTTCAAATAATAAAGGTCGGTGGCTCAACAAGTAGTGTCAATGAGATGAATATCTGATTTATCGGATAACAAGAACTATAATCGATTCGCAAAAATATACATTTACACAAATCAGCCTGTCCAAGAATACCAAAATGACAAACAACAATAATAGGAGTGTTAACCAAATTATGTGGGAACCACAATAATAATAACCAATTGCCAATTGCGAAATATTTTCTAAGGGCTCAGCCCGTTGGATCCAACACCGTACTCAGAGTCACCTCAGGATGGCGCCTGAATCTTTTCCCTAAGCCGATCCGGAATAGGGTCACAGGGTATGTCACAAGTCTTTTTCCTATCCGTTGAGCACTAGAGTCATAGGGTATTTCACAAGTCTTTTCCCTAGTGGCCAAAGTCACACATGATGGCGCCTGAGACTTTCCCTTGGACTTTCACAAATATATACATGGTCCCAAACACAAATGAGCAACATTTAGGAGATATCATGGAATCAACGAATAGCCAATAAGGAAATTAATATCAACCAATCACAACAAGTATTTCAATTAACCTTGTATGCCAAAGGGTACGTCAATCATCAATAAATGTTCAATGAACAAGATAATATTTATCCATCACAACGAATAAAATAATCTGTCAAGAATCGATAGGCTCAAGAGGAATCCAAATGAAGGGATCACATGCTTAACCACTCACCTCGATTGAAATGATAGATAGCAAAATGCAATGCTCGGAGTATTCGCTAATCAATTAGATGAACCCAAATTGTTAACCTTACATCAGGAACTTGAATACTCTATATATATTCCCTAACAACTAATATGAATAGCCTACCTGATTCCCATTCCCACAGCCACCGATTTACCCCTTGTTATTTTATACACTAACCCAAATCCACCAATTGGCTCTTGCAATTTAACACCAGAACAAATGAATATCCTACCTATATGATGTTAACACAACACAATGCACTCATCCATAAAACAAATGGCTACTCACTCTGTCTCTCCGCTCACACGGCCCACCACCAAACAAAACCCAGTGAAAATTATATGAATAGCAACTGTACACTAGGACTAAGATATCAAAAGAAAAAAAAAAGTAATAGTTAAGAAGATAGAGTATTACCCTATCGAAAGCCACACTGCCAAACTCCAAGCTTCCATTTCCTCTCCGTAAGCTGCAGCCTTTGGCTCTAAATTATAAAACCCTAGAGTTCTCAACTTAACGAAAAATGAATCCTACTCTTCTATTCTTTATCAAAACATCTATATAGCTAGAAAATCCCTAATTTAGGCCCAACTTAGAATTTCAAACAAAAGTCTAACCCACACCAAAAAAAAAGATAGTCGGCCCTATACTAAAAATAAGCGGCCCATTATATATATATGCTCGTGTAACCATATTCAATTTAACTCAAATATATTTATAAAAAAAAATATAAGTTATTTGATTTTAAGAATACCAAAAATAAATATAGTACGTAATAATTTGTATTTTATTTATTAGAAAGAAGTTTGAAAACGGAAAATGGAAGATTTTATTTAGTTATAAAAAATAATAGACTTTTTCTTTTCTTTTTTTTAAATGAAAAAGTCAGGATGTCACAGATTGTATGGAGACAACATGGAGGATGTTCGAGTGATGGAGAAAATACTCCTGTCATTGGATCCAAAATTCAACAACATTGTTAGTACTATTGAGGAGGCCAATGACCTCAACACCAATGACCATAGATGAGTTGTTGGCTACGTTGGAGATCCATGAGCAGACGATCAACAGGAGCTTGTCCACAACAGGGCAGGAGCAGGCCCTACATGTTATGTCAAGGAGTGTCGCAAGAGGAGGAGGAGTGGTGCAGAGAGGTAGAGGACGAGGTTGTGGACGTGGTCAAGCCCGAGACAGAGGTGGTAGAAATCTTCAAGGACGAAGAGGAGTAGAGGAGAATGTGCAAAGAGGGAGAGGGAGAAATGGAGATAGAAGAGGAAGAGGGAGAATGAGAGGCATCGATAGGAGTCAGGTGCAATGTTATAATTGTAATGAGTATGGTCACTTTAGCAGGGAATGTACTGCGCACGTGCAGTGTTATGAGTGTGGTGAATAGGTCATTACAGTTACCACTGTATGATGGAGGATGCTGATATAGTGGTTGGGGAACATGCAACATTGCGGAGAAGGCCAAAGCAACGGTGCTTCAAGCAGAGGTGATTGAAGGTGAAGTGAAAGGAAATGTGTTTTAAGGTGCGCACGCGCTATGTTGTGTGGCATGCCCATTTAAGGGGGGATGTTGAGAAATTAATTGGTGCATGTGTGTGTGTGTGTTTGTGATCTGGGTACAAACACACAAATGAGGAGATGAGTGAGTTATGAGAGGGATGTGGTGTTGTCAGCAATTTGTGTGGTTGTATTTCATTTGAGTTTCCTTTAAGTATGCAAGTGTTTTACATTTGTAAAATGTGGGAGTACAATCAGTGATTGAGAGATTGATAGACAGTAAAGAGAGTGAGAGAGACATTGTAGTGTATGTGTATGTGTGCCGTGAGATTAAATGTGTGAGAGAATATTTGATTTGTAAGTTTGTTTGAGTGGAATCAATAAAATCAATGAGTGTGTTTTTGAGTATATCTACTATGAGTTTCAATTTTAAAAGTGCTCCCACCACACTCAGCTCTCTCACATGGGTTCAGATGTTCAAAGTTGGACATCGGAGGTGTAGCTTAGCTTGTTTCTATTTCACATTAGGCCACCATCTTTCAACTGCTAAGAGGTTCTGGGCACATTTTGCCTCTTGAAAGTGGTACAATTAAGCACCATAAACCAAGTGCCTTTATTTTTCTACAGTTATTTAAACTGGCCTATTATCGGTCCTGCTAATTATTGACTGTAATGTGTGTGATGTCATGTCATGATCTTCCTCGTACTTTACAAGGATTCTGTCATCTGAAATAGGAATTGAAGATATATCGTTTGAGTGCTTCTAAATTAGCAGCTGAAGGGCTTATGGTACGGATTGCACGTTATACTGTCCGTCTTGTTTGCAAAGCTCCTCTATCATCATATGACGCGTACCTATTACTGGTCTGTTCATAGGATTTGAGGGGGTTGAATTAGGACCTACTTTCCCGTTCCTACTGCCATCCTATTAGTTTTGACTTCTGAAATCACTATCCAGGTATTTTAGAGCTTTCAATTTGCCGGCTTCACTCTATGATCTGTGCTGATTTGGGTCCTAATTTCCAAGTTCCCATTTTTGCTTAATAGTTCTGTCTTCTGTTACAACCAAACAATTATGGATTTTAGAGCCTTCTCTCGACACATTGGAGGCTTGATTGTAGTTGTGCCCCCTTGGTGCAGTCCCTAATGGTGCTTACTGCTTTGGCTAGGATAGTTGGTAGAAGGGACATATTAGCTCCAATATTCATAAGATTACTCAGAATGACTAAATTTTTGAAAGTACCCTAACGGGAAATACTTCTCAATACACGCTCAAACTAGAGCATCGGTAACTGTCATACCCAGCTTGTTACGCAACACATTGCACTCAGTCACTGACCCTATCCAAAATACTTGGTGGGAACACGGCTCATTTATTCTCTGACTGAATATATGGAGTGGCAATCTATTTCTTCATCAGCATATATATCTCTTACAAATAGACAATTTCATTTGGTTTATCCTCTCATGAAATCATATGGATTATTAATGTTTTCTGTAGCAACTTATTTTCACAATGCTAGTTCAAGGTTTTGTCCGTTATATAGAACCTGATCATAACTGATTACTTCTTTTCTTAAGTTCCTTCCATTACTATCGATTAATATGGGACTCAATTGAGCTGCTTTCCATACTGCAGAGAAGGAGAGATTAGCCGAGGCATCTTCTGAAAGGGTTACAGATTCAAATTTTGTCTTAAAGCCGCACCAACACGAAAGCAGTGGCCAGCATATTAGTGAAGTGGTCAGCACATTAGACGAGTAATGTGTGTATTGATGTATGAGGATCATTAGCCCTTAGTAACATTTCCTTCAGAAATAAATTTGGTTGCTCATCAAGCGCCCACCTTCATCACCTAGGCCTCTCTTCGGCTGGACCCCTCCAGGCGCCAAGAGTGAGCTTGAGACTAGGCTTGCCTTTTACAACTACGCATAGTAGTTTGGATGTCAATTTTGATTTGCATTACTATTACAGATTGGAGCATGGTCATGTCTTATCTATTAACGTTGAATTATATCATTTTTCACTTGATTTCAGCAGATGAGTGTTATTTTTGTTTTGAAAATGGGAACATTTGCATAATAAATTGGTAAAAAGTCTTGATAAACACGGTCAGGCTGTCGCTGTAGCCAATTTCAAGATTGGCAGCACTTCTGGTAGAGTATGTCCGTATAAATAAACCGGGAGAAAATCAATTTCATTGAGAGGAGTCTATAGAGCATGATAATCCAGCCTTTTTACCTGTCAGAATTATCCAACTCCGGTTGGTCTCTGATAGTTTTCTAAGATTGGTAATTAATGAAGGACAATTCATTGAAAGGTGGCAAGAGGGGCAGCAACAAACTGGAAAAAGGAGGGATAATCAAAATGCAAAAGATGGGGGGAAAGTAGAAAAAACAATTAAAGGCCTAATTTAATGGTTAGATGCTACTCCTTTATTTTTGTAAGGGTTTGGTTATTGGGAAGGGCTGGGAATCTGAATTCACTGCTATTCAAAATGATTCCGTGTTCTGCTGATTGATAATTTCCTTCCGAAATCTCAAATTCACATATTTCCCTCAAGGTTTTGTTGAAGTGAAAAATGCTAGGCCCTACCTTGGTGGAGCGACATATCATGAGGGGTCAATTACCTTGCAAATTATTTTCTTTTAAAAGAGGATCCAGATTACATAGAAAGAAAGGAAGCTATTGGGGAGCAAGTTTTGGACCGTTTTGGTTTGGACTTTGGAGTACACATATTCTCAAAGTCTCAACTCCTGTTTTTTATTTCTTTCTTTGGTAATGTTTTGTTAGATTTAGGTTGTATCAAATATGTATTAATTCCCTGTTGACTTTTTTTGCAACCAAAATTTGGAATGAGCTAAGATGCAATTAGGCAAGTACTCTACAATGACTCCTATCGTACAGGTCGGGCTTTGTATATGGAGGCTTATTTACTAAACTTGGGTATAGGTTCGTCAGTTGCATACATATCTGGTAGGCATTCACCAAATAGCTAACAATTTGCACTGCGAGCATTAGCCGAGGAACCTGGCATAGTGGATTTGTTTCTAACATGTCCTTGCTTTTTGAGAAATAATCTATCTCTAGATTGGTTGATTGTCCGTTTGTTCACACTTTTCAGTAGCTATTAATTGCCCTATTTCTGGTTATGGTCTCTAGAGTGGTTGATTGTTCCTTGATGAAGCCCCTGATCTTGTAAAGATCACCCAAGTATCATGCAGGAAGTACCAGATGAAGGCATAAAGGGGGAGGTGTAAAAGTGATCCAAATGACCTTTCTTGATGGGGCTAACTTGTTCTGTTGGTGTGGGAGTAATGTGGTTAATCGCATGGCCCAAATGGAATTTTTTGAAGAGTTTGGGAAAGCACTTCTCATAGGACTCTCATCTTTAGCCTTGGATGGGGCACTTTGGAAATGAGATGCAGTATTTTTATTAGGCTTGTCCTTCTAGCTTGGAGACTGACACTGATGTTTCAACGAAAATCACTTGTTCAATTTTGGTGTTGATTGAAACATCAGTGTTCAATATTGGTGTTCGCTTGTTCGTGGTTTATTGTTACGATATAATTTTTAGGAAATAAAGATAGTAATGCTTGTTTGTTTGGATCAGTTGGGAAATCGCGTGTGAAATGCCGAGGCATATTTGGTAGCAATACCCATGCAAGTCTTCAATAATGTACTCTTCTGTAACTATATAGCGAATTGGTAAATTTCAATTCAAAGAAACTACGAAAGAAATTACTACAACCAACTGTGATGTAAAAATATTGTGAATGTCAATGAGCACACGGCTACGTGCAAAGCACAAGAGCCAAAACTAGTATAATAAATCAGCTCAAAATACCAGTTGATATCAAACTTACCGTCTTCTCGTCCGATATCAGCCGGAATTCCCAGTACTCTCCGGTAAGCACTGGTATTGGAACCTGGGAGGTTTTGGAGGGTAAGGTTACCGATTTCTCGCAAATCTGGTACATTGCGGTCGGTAGGAACGAGATTCAAAACCTTGCTTCCTATGCTTTAGATTGTGCCCTATTGTGATATTTGCACTAAATGTAAACCGATTGGAATAATGCAAATGCCATTTAGAATGTAACAAAAATAATTTATACATGGTGAATTGGTTGTAATTTTTTTTCTACTTCTACTTTTTTTTTTCTGCTTCTAAAAAGTGGATGAATTACTAAACATTATCCTCCTGCTTATGGGTTGAGACTTATTTTATTTTAACTATATATTGTTACGTTTTAAAAAATAGAAACAATGATAAAATCTAAGGAAAATTCCAAAAAAAAAAAAAAACCCATTGGGCTTATGTTAAGATTTAAAAAGTAATGTATAAATGTAGTTGTAAATTTGTTGAAAAATGTAAAATGTACATTGGCATGCATTTTTTTTATTTTTTTGGTACTTAATGTAAGCAAGACCCAAAATTTAAAACCGTAAAATCCCATGTGAAAATTCGAAGGGACCCTACTGTGAAAACAATTTGAATAGTGTTATTCCTAATTTTTTAAATTTTACGGTTATTTTTTAATTATTATAATTTGTCTTTGCGGTGTTTGTGGTCGCACTTTCATTTATCCACCTTTAAACTAGCTTTCCAACCCAAATTGAATCGCTTCAAACACATGATCGAGTAAGTTATGGTCAAAATACCGAAGCTGTGCAACTTGAGTCGTAATTCGGGATGAAATCGAACTCTTAATTTTTCCTTCCAAATTGGAAAGGCCTTGATTTTTACTTGCATTAGCACTTCGAAGTGGCATATTGTTAGGGTTCCAAATAGGGCTGAGCTCTCTGTCATTTTGGAAAGCGACTCGCAATTGGTGGTCGACATGTTTAATGGCAAAACTGAGGCTGGCCAGGACGTGGGAGTTGTTCGATGATCTTCTAACATAGTTGATCATGTTATTGCTAGGAGAGGTTTAGTTGGTATGGGGTACAGTCTTTGGACTGAGTCCTCTCCATTTTTTGTTGATGGATCCTTTTTAAAGAATGAGTCTTCCTTTTGATCTAATCTCACTAGGGCATGTTTGTGTCCGTGCCTTCAGCAATCGACGCACATGCCCGTGCCTGTACCCATTCTTCATGGTCCTTTGAATTTCAAAGAGGGGGAAGGAGAGGAGGTACTGAGAGATAATGTGGTTTGAAATATTGGGTGTGGCGGGCCGGTGAAGGAAAAGGGTAAAAAGAGAGAGGGATAAAATATAATATAATGATTGGGACAAAAAATATGAGTGAGACAAAAACCGCTCTACATTGCAATGGAGATTTGCAGTTATAATACTATCATTTATCATTTTTGTCAAATAAAGGGTCATACAAGTTTTTCAATTTTTATGACCGTCATTCCCTTCTGAAAGATCAAGTTTCATTTCTTGATAACCGTTGCCTTCCACCCCCCATCATCCATTCTTGTTTCCTTAAGCTCCAAAGTGAAGTCTAATTTATGCAAAAAGGCTCCGGAAATTTATAATCACAAATTAGCTCAAAGTATGTCAACCTATAATAGAATATAAAATATATGATTTAAGGGCCTCCATGTTTATAATTTGGCAGTTATCATCATCCGTTTTGGAGAAAAGGATGCAAATGTATTCAAATTTACATCAATTTGCAGAATTAGTTTTTCAGGGTATTTTACAATACGAATGATTGAATTATCATTATGGGTGACAATTTTGAAGGAGGAACTCATCTCCATACTTCCCCATCTCAAAATTCCTCCAAACCTGAGCTTGCAAGTCTCACCATGCAAGGTTCCAAAAATACTGATTACAACCCCACAAATTATGTATGCTGCACGGAAAATTAACACTCCTGTCAAATAGCAATTTTGATTAGAGATGAATTGAAGAATGAACTACTCATATTTTGTTCGGCAGTAAATACGATTTATACTTAAACCACCTACTAATTAATATACCATTTTAATTTGTTTGTATGTGTATTCCTAAAAAAATATTTTTACCCAAATAACTTTTAAATTTACGAAATGAACAATTTAGATCAAAGTTTTGAGACCCGTTGTGATCCATGAATTTAGTGAGTTTGAAAGGGTCTCTGAACAAAGATAGGAGGTGATCTGGTCCCTAATTTTTCGGGCATAGTGGGAAACCAAACAGAATAACGTTTCTCTCTCTCTCTCTCTCACACACACACACACACACACACATCCTTATCCAGAACTACAGTATAAATCTTACAGCTGATTTTCGTCTTACAAATCATAATCCAGATGATTTTCTCTCTCTCTCTCTCCCCCCCCCCCCCCCCCCTCTGTTTTCCAGCCAAATATAGTAGTATGTTCAAGTGTTTTTAATCTTCAATATGTATATTCCACTTTCTAGCATGAAGATTATACTGCGCTCTAGCATTACACCAAGAAATGAAGCCCGATCTTTCAGAAGGGGATGATGGTCATCCAAATTGGAAAACGGTATGACCTTTTATTGGGGTTATGGGATGATGGTCATCCAAATTGGAGAACGGTATGACCCTTTATTGGTGTTATAAACCTGTAAATCTATAAATCTCTCTCATCCTCAATTCACGTGTTATAAACCATAATTCAAACTCACATACTAGAGGCTTTCATGGCCAAATCCAGTATTTGGTATTGGTGTTTAATATATATATTGTGTTTCTACCATGAGGGATGATTAGTCTCGTATCGATGGTAAAAAAAAATTGCTTCGAATGTCTAACAAAATCAAACAAAAAACACGTAAATTTACAATGCAAATCCAGTATTTGGTATTGGTGCAACCTTTTTTTTTTTTTTGTATTGGTAATGAAGCCCAGTGGTAGCTGAGAAGACTTTACCCCAATCTGTGTTCCGATTTGGGCTCTGCCCTTTTGATTTTTCTGTGTGTTTGATATGTGAAATTGAGCTGAAGTAGGTGTTCCAATTATAGACGAATATTCTGATCACATATATAACTAAACAATGTGCATATTGGCTGAGTGCCTAGCAAATAGGATTCACACACTACAGTTTGCTTGCACACTCTATTCAAGCTTGTGTAGCAAATGGGATTGATAGGTACCATATTAATCTACTTTTCCCTTTGTTTTGCAGGCTGTGGATTTCAATCTCATTGACTGGCTCATGAAAACTTTAAAAAAGGCTTTATTTTATTATTGATCTCTGGAAAAGGATTAGAAAAATTAAAGGGGACTGATTAAGCTTGTACATTTCAAATTTTTCAGTTTATAGATGTCGCCGTGGTGATCCTTTGGCTTATCAATCTCTTTTGCCTTCCATAGGTCATCCCCAGATAATTGTGAGTTGAAAAGTGTTGACGTTGAAGTTCCTTTTCTATGGTCTTGGTCCCAGAATCATTGTTTGTTTTGTTGGGTCTCAAAGTCTTTATCTTGACGTTGTATTTCTCAGGCTTGTGGCATGTAATCTTGACTATTCTCTGGAACTGTCTCAAATTTGTAATCCGGTTTAAGAGGTCATTGATGCCAAACGAAATGTGTTGACATTGAATCTCCTATTCTATGGTCTTGGTCCCAGAATCATTGTTTGTTTTGTTGGTCTCAAAGTGTTTAGTTTCAACTGGTATTTTTTTTTTGATCGGCTAGTTTCAACTGGTATTCCTCTGGCTTGTGGCATGTAATCTTGACTATTTTCTGGAACTGTCTCAAATTTGTAATCCGGTTTACTATTGAATGAAGCAATATAAATTGCACCCTTTACCCACACTGACCGACACACAAAAGAACTCTTCCTCCCTTTACCCACACTGACCGACATCCCTATTGGCCCACAGTGTTAAGATAAAATATGCCTAGGCCCACGGTGATTTCCGAGTTTCACTAAAATTCTAATGCACTTTGAAAAAAAAATCTCCAAGGCTGAACTATTAATAATTATCATATTTCTTCTCGATTTGGCTCTGAGCGTCATTAAATTTCTCCACTAGCCTTGAAACGAGGAAATGAGTATCAAACTCCAAATATTACACAATAAGGACATAACAAGGATAAATTAGGGAACATAAATGGGTACATTTATGCACCTATCATTTGTATTGTGTATGTATATGCAAACTATATTCCTATAACATACAACTCTTTGCATCCTAAGTATCCTGTAAGGGTCCATGCCCTAATTTTTGGGAACAAAACAAAAATGTCCATCCGTTTGTGTTGTGTCTGTTTCCACAACCATATCTGTACTTCTGTGACCTAAGAAGCTGGTGATTCCGGGCATTCTTTCATTTCTCCATTTTCCCATCATCAAATGTTTCTTAGCTCAATTGGTTGGTTTGATTTTCTTCCTAATGTAAATGGAGTTATCTAATGACACAAAAATTGCAACATAATCTATCCAGTTCCCAATCATTGCAGGTGTGGGTAGGGATGATTGGAGAGAAACCTAACCTTTGACAATATGTACAAAGTAGTTGCTCTCAAAATACAACTAAGGCAGTGCCCCCCACCCCAAAAAAAAAAATCTCTAAGAACCGAGGAGTTACAGAGACATTTTGCTGCAGAAGCATGCCCCAAAATCAAAGAGGGAAGGCATCAGAGAGCCTAGCGGCCCAAATCAATTTTTGTGCTCATTATCATGCTTCCTTCATGATCCAGAGTTATTTAATGATATATCCACCAATATAATGTGTAGTCAAGGTTCCTAAATCTACTTTGCTTCAAAATTTCTATGAGATAAGGTAAAAGAGAGTTGCTACTGCTAGTGTATCTATTACTATTGTTTTTCGGTTCTCTTTTACAAACCGACCAGAAGGATTGAAGCTGTTGGATGTTGCTCAGTGCTGATATTAACATCACCAAAATGTTTCTACTAAGTATCATCGAGTTGGTTTCGAATCAGACAAGGTCCAATGTAGATTGAAATAATTGAAGACAATAAGGTATTTCTTGAGTTCTATAATTGATGGAGATAACAAGGTATTCCTTTCTTCGTGTTGGGTTTGGATTGTTGGTTATTCTGAAATTTAGTTTTGTTGTTGATGAATATTTTTCCTCCTTTTTTTCATATTTTTTATTCCTCAGGCAAATATAAAAAATAGGAATAAAAAATATTAATCGATACTGGTAGAATTTTGAGAAAAAAAATATTTTCAAAAATGAAAACAAACAAATGGAAAAAGGTACTCATTTGATGAAGCCCCCTGATCTTGTAAAGGTCACCAAAGTGTAATGCAGGCCATGGCTATCTCAGATAAAGCCATAATGGGGAGGTGTAAGTGATCCGAATGACCTTTCTTGAGGGCTAACTTCTTCTGTTAGTGTGGGAATAATGTGGTTATTCGCGTGGCGCAAATGAAATTTTTTGAAGAGTTTGGAAAGCACTTCTCATAGGACTTTCATGTTTAGCCTCGGACCGAGAACTATGGAAATAAGAGGCAGTTTTTTTTCATTAAGCTCGTCCTTCTAGCTTGGGGTCATGACTATTGATGTTTCAGTGAAAATCACTTGTTCAATCTTGGTGTTCGCATGTTTGTGGTTTACTGTTAGGATATAATATTCAGAAAATAAAGACAGTAATGCTTGTTTGTTTGGATCAGTTAAGAAATTGAATGTGAAATGCAGAGGCATATTTGGTAGCAATACCTATGAAGTCTTCAATAATGTACTCTTTTGTTACTATTTAGCAAATTGGTAAGTTTCAATTCAAAGAAAGCATGAAAGAAATTATTACAACTAACTGTAAAGTAAAAATATAGAGAACGTCAATGAGCAAACGGCTATGCATGAAGCACGTGGGCCAAAACTAGTAAAATAGAACAAACAAGAGGCCACAGCAGCGATTACTAGTCTCCACAGATGAAGAGCATGGCACCAGGTCTCTCTCCCTCTCTCGATCTAGCTCTCATTCCCTCTCTTGATCTCGTGCAGTGCAAAATACCGGCCAAAATCAAAGTACTTACCATCTTCTTGTCCGAGAACAGCCAAAATCTGCGGTACTCTCGGCGAGCACCGGTATTGGAACCGGCATGGTAGTGGCTAGAAAGGTTACCGTTTACTCACAAATTTGGTACATACAGACCAGTTCAGAACGCACTACAACAAAAATGATAAACCGTGATGAAATTAATTTTTGTCTACTATATGACTATTTTGAGAGGAAAAATATAATTCGTCTCTAATTGGGAGGATAAACAAAAATAAAGGTGATGAAATTTTATTTCGTCTCTAAACTTGTGGAAGAATGGAATTTTTGGTGACGAAAATATTTTTTTCGTCACTAATATGTTCCCTCCACATCTTTTTGGTGACAAAAATATTTTTCTCGTAACTAATATGTTCCCTCCACATCCTCCCCAAGAGAGCAAACCAATAGAAGACAAAAATATTCCTCACAAAAGAGAAGACTTTGGCCCAGGAAATTTTTTTTGTCACCCATTTACTCTATTTTTTTCGTCACCCACCAAAACTAATTTTTCTTATTTATTTAATCATTTTCTCGTAAAAGTTTTCCTCGATCGGGTTTAGAAAGCTTCTTAATTATCGAGACACAATTTCATTAACAAAAATATTTTTTTTTGTCTGATCAATTGTGTAGCGATAGCTCCCCCGTTTTTAATAAAATTCTTCTTTGCCGGTCAAAAAAAAATTGTGCAACGGTAGCTGATTAACTTTATTTTTTGTATGAAATTAATTATGTACTCTTTAATATGTAAAAGATAGATGGTTTCGATTGAAAAAAATGACTCAAGTGTGGGGTCGAGTCTTGCAATCTAAAAAAATGACCCGACGAACTTCGATTTTGGTGACAATGACGAGATGTGAAATGCCAACGGTTTAAATCGACGCTTGTAAATATGGAGTTTGTAATTACATTTAAAATATATATGTTACATGTAATTTATAACAAACTATTAAACCAGATTAAAAAAACTGATTTGTATAGTCTAAACAAGATTAAAAAAAGAAAATTTATAAAAAGGCTTATGTTAAAAAAGAAAATTTATTAAACATATGATATTAGTAGGTGTTTGTATAATGGGTGTTCAAATGGGGAGCATAAAACAATGGGAATAAAAAAAAACTTATTTTTATAGTATAAACTGGATTTTAAAAAAATTATTAAAAGGCGTATGTTAAAAAAGAAAAAATTTTCTTTCAAAAAGAAAAAATATATATTTAAAAATATATTAGTTGGTGTTTGTATAATGGGTGTTCAAATGGGGAGTGTAAAACAATCGGAATAAAAAAAAATTATTTGTATAGTATAAACTCGATTAAAAAATTTATTAAAAGGCTTTTGTTAAAAAAGAAAATTTTTTGTGTTAAAAACTAAAAAAAATTATTAAAGTAGTGATATTAGTAGGTGTTTGTATAAGTATAAAATTTATAAAAGAAATGATATTAGTAGGGGTTTGTATAAGAATAATCCGGTTTTTATAGTATAAATATTAAAAAGGTACCTAAATCGCACAAGTGGTGGCCTAGCTCAGTTGGTCACGTGCACAAGCGAGGTCTCTGGTTCAATTCCCAGGAGGAGCAAAATTCTCAATTTTCAGCTGCCACGCGTGCTGACACGCCAGCGCCACGTGGGTGACACGTAGGCGCCACACGTGCGCCACGCGGTAACACGTCAGTAGTTTCCTTCATCAATTTCTGTCACGGTTAGTGACGAAAATTTTTGTCACCTAAGTAGTTTCCTTCATCAATTTCTAGTCACGGTTAGAGATGAAACTAGTGAGTGCGTGACAAATAATTTGAAAATTGGTGATGAAAAATTTCATCACCAAAATTTAGTATAGGTGACGAAACAATAATTTCGTCACCAGGTGACTTTCGGAGACAACCTATAGGTGGCAAAACTATTTTTCGTCACCAAGACTATCAGAGACAAAAACCATGCATTTCATGACGATTTCATTCGTCTCCAAAGACCTAATTTCTTGTAGTGACGGGATTCAAAACCTCACTTCAGAATGCTTCCAATTCTTTAGATTGTGCTCCTATTGTGACATTTGCCCTAAATGTAAACCGATTAGAATAATGCAAATGCCATTTAAAATGTAACAAAAAAATAAATAATTCATGCATGGTAAATCGGTTGTAATTTTTGTTGGAACTTGTGGCTCTTATGGTGAGGTGCCGATCGAGAAAGTTCTAATGAAGGCTAGATGATGATCGAGCGGAATGGAGCTTGGCATTTGGGCCATCACGGATTCAATTGTTGTGGCTGGGCCGCAAGGCCGAATAGTTAAGGTTGGACTAGAGTGGGGCTTATAAACACTCTCTATTGTAAAAATCCTGCCCGACTTTATCATAATAACAGACTTGGCTTTTAGTGAATAGACAAAAAAATTCGGCTATTAGTTTGAGTCTCGTAGCTACGGTTCGATTGGTCTTTTCAATGCCTGGTTATTGCTGTAACGTTAGTTGGGTAAGGCTTTAAATGCATGGTGGTTTCGGTAATGTTAGTTGGGTAAGGTTTTTTTTAGCAAAGGAAGATAACAGAGCGTATTCTTTTCTTTTTTTTAAAAAAAAATGGGTTGGGTTGGGCTTAGCCCTTATTCAACCTATCCATAATTCAAACAGTAACCCAACTCAACCCACACAAACCCAATTCGACCCACCCATTTGCCAACTCTAATTTTAACCATGGTTATGTTTTAAAAAGTAGAAACAGCTATAAAATCTATGGAGAATTCAAAAAAAAAAAACCAGTCAGCTTATAGTAAGATTTAAAAAGTGTATTGAAATGCATAAACAATGTATAAAAATAGGTGTAAATGTATTGAAAAATGTAAAATATACACTGGCGTGCGTTTTTTTTTTTTTTTTTTTTGTCTTTTCCTGTACTTATTGTAAGCAAGACCCAAAATTTAAAACTTGCATACCTTTGAAACTTTACCTATATATCTATCTTTTACTCCTATGAACTTAGATAAAGTAAAATCGCATGCGAAAATTCCAAGGGACTCAACTGTGAAAACAATTTGAATAGTGTTATTTCTAATTTTTCAAATTTTACGCTTATTTTTTAGTTATTATACTTTGTCTGTGAGGTGTTTGTGGTCGCCCTTATGTGATAACCTCAGATTGGTTACATGGGAAGATTTTTGGAATTGGTCAATTGCACATGCACTTTCATTTCTCCAAATTAATAGCACAAGTTGTTATCTTACTAACAACCCCTCCATGTATTAGTAAACATACTTCCACAGAGATAGGAAGAGAGATCACTTTTGAGAAAAACTAAAAATCCTCTCTTTTTACCCTCCATGAATCACTTTTGAGAAAAACTAAAAATCCTCTCTTTTTACCCTCCATGAATCACTTTTCAGAAAAACTAAAAATCCTCTCTTTTTACCCTCCATGAATCACTTTTCAGAAAAACTAAAAATCCTCTCTTTCTACCCTTCCCATGTGCTGTATCAACCCTCATAGTCGCCCATATTTGTGTTTTATTTTTCTTTGTCTGCTTTCGTGAGTTTCGATTTGCTGCACAAAAGCAAGCTTTAAGGTCTTGAGAAGGAGTACCATTCAACCAATTGCAAGAGGAGGTATATTGTTCCCAAGCAGATTGCGGTCTCACGTGCCCCGACCACCACAGGCTTTTCCAAACCCTTCTTGTTAATACGTAATGTGATTATTTTAAATGCTAAATTTTACGTAGAGTTTTTATTCTATCAGGAATTTCTATTACCTATAATTTGTCCAAGAAATATGGCTCTTCTATACTTTTTTTGATAAACCCCCTTAATGTCGGTCAAGTAATCATATTCCATTGCACCACTGTATGTCCAAGTCTTTGTTTGGGGTGCCATTGAAAACGTGGAAGTTGATAATGTTTTGTTGCTGTTAATTAGGATGGGGTTGAAAATTGTAGATTGGAGAAACTCCATTGAAGATGTCTCTTCTCTCTCCTGTCTCTATGTCTTTTTCGTTTCGAACAGAGCGA
This sequence comes from Vaccinium vitis-idaea, assembly GCA_963854785.1. Classification (NCBI taxonomy): domain Eukaryota; kingdom Viridiplantae; phylum Streptophyta; class Magnoliopsida; order Ericales; family Ericaceae; genus Vaccinium; species Vaccinium vitis-idaea. Next base: position 36,901,080 of record OY978219.1, on the reverse strand, counting down.
ACCCGATTACCTGACCGACCCGATTTGTTCGGTTTCAGAGGGTACTCAGTTCGATTTTGAATGAGAGTTTTCTTCACCTGAAGTCGTCGGGTCGGAAGTTAGATACGGTCCAAACCCGACCTCCATGCTCACCCCTAAATTTTGTTATGACTCTCTTAGAGCAAGTCCAATGTAACCAAATCCCTAGATACGGTCCAAACTCTCTTAGTTCTTTACCTATAATTCAACCAATTCAATAACTCAATGCTCCAATGTGGATGTAAAACTAGATGAAAAATGCCTAAGTTCTATAGTTGGTGCTAACTATAGATGATGCAGATTGGGTTGCCAACCGGTACTTGGATCAGTTGGAGCGCCAAAAAGCCACGTAGTAAAAGTCGTGGTCCATGATTTAGTTTATAATGCTCCAGCATTTTCTCTTTCCAAAAACTATTATTGCCTTTTCTAGTTTCTAGATTATATTGTCCAGATTTGCATTAGAATCAAATCTGTCCAGATTTGACTTAAAATCAAATCTGTCTTCTAGTTTCCAAATTATAGTGTCCAAATTTGATTTAGAATCAAATCTCTCTGTCTTTGGTAGTTTTCATTTGTCTTAGGCCTTAAGTAATTAGTAATTTCCTTTTCTGCTATATCTTTTTTTTGGCATGTTTAAGGTGCCTTCTAGTATAAATAAACATGTAAGCCCTTAAGGCAAATCAGTTGTTGATTAATAAAATTTGAGCTTTGCTTGAGAAGAAAGAGTATCTCTTGTTCTTTTGGTTGTTCTTGATCGTGTGAGTTTATTTTCCGCTCTTACGCTGCGTCAGTTGGTATCAGAGCCTAGGCTCGCTTCCTGATCAATCACCAATGCCGCCAAGAGGAGGAGGACATGGTGGTCGATATGCCGCTACTGATGACGTGAATGAGCGCGAAAATTTCACGCGTGAAGCTCAACTGGAGGCCCGATCAGCACAACTCATTGACGACCGGTTCAATGTCTTGACAGATCAACTGGCCGCTTTGACGGTTGCTAGAGGAGCACCTCAACACCGAAGTCCCCATTCACGTCGAGTGGATGTGGAGAGAGGTGATGAAGTCGAGTATGAAGATGGTGACAACCCGTTTGCTATGCCGAAGCCACGTAGGAAAGAGCTCGTTGCGGTTCTGGATCCATATAGGCGTTGGGTGTCGGGCTTCAAGCTGGACTTGCTAGAATTCAAAGGTTGCTCGCAGCCTGATGAGTTTATGGATTGGGTTGCGGTTGTCGAAGAAATTTTAGAGTTCAAAGAGGTACCTTTGGACAAACGAGTTTCTTTGGTCGCAACAAAGTTTCGAGGACATGTCGCTGCATGGTGGCAACAACTTAAACAAACCCATGAGCGACAGGGAAAAGAGAAGATCCGTTCATGGGAAAAGTTACTGAAACATATGAGGGCATCGTTCTTGCCCCTTAATTACACAAGGTTGCTGTACCAGCAACTATAGAAATTACGACAGGGTTCAAAGTCGATGGATGATTACACGCAGGAGTTTTATCAACTTGTGGCCCGGAATGACCTATCAGAGTCGCAGGATCAGTTGGTGTCTCGATATATTGGGGGGATGAGGGCATATTTTCAGGATGCTTTGAATTTTTACGACCCAGTTTCTGTTTCAGAAGCACATCAAAAGGCCTTGACATTGGAGAAGCAAGCTAGTCGGAAGAGCGGACTCCAATTTGGCAACAATTCCGGCAGCCGTCCCTATACTCCTATGAACAATCAGATCACTATTGGGATGCCTGTTGCGGCTGGCCAAGCAAACCGTGCACCAACAAACAGCAACACGACACGCTGTTTTAAGTGCGGTGAACCAGGTCATAGGATGGTGGACTGTAGAAAAAACGAACGGTACGGAAAGGGACTGTTTCTGGATGCCGAAGAGAATAAAAACGAGCAGCCTATCGAGGAACAAGAAGCACGATATGATGATGATGAAATCGAAGAAGAGTTTGTGCTAGGAGATCAAGGGTCTATGCTGGTCGTTCGAAGGGCATGTTTCACCCCTCGAAGGGCTGGTGGAGATGATTGGCTTCGAAACAACATCTTCCGATCAACCTGTACAATTGGTGGTAAGGTTTGTCGCCTTGCCATCGATTCTGGAAGTTGTGAGAACGTGGTTTCAGAGGAGGTTGTTCGCAAATTGGGGCTAGCAACAGAGAAGCATCCAAGCCCTTATAAGTTGTCATGGCTTATGAAGGGAAATGAGGTAACTGTTTCGAAGCGTTGTTTGGTTTCCTTTTCAATTGGCTCCAAGTACAAAGATGATGCATGGTGTGATGTTATTGCAATGGACGCATGCCATCTTTTGTTGGGAAGACCATGGCAGTATGATAGGGATGCTCAACACGAAGGAAAGAAGAACACATACAGCTTTATGTTTGGCAACACAAAGATAGTGCTAGTTCCAAGCAAAGAGGTTGATCCTAAACCTTCTAAAGGGGAGGGTGCCAACCTTTTGGCAAGGAAATTTGTGGAAGATGCAGCAGATTCTGGATTTGTCTATGTTTTGATTGGCAAGGAGTGTGCAACAGGAAGTCCAATTCCGGAGACGGTGGTGCCATTGGTTGAGGAGTTTCGTGATATATTCCCCTGTGATTTTCCAGATGAGTTGCCGCCTCTGCGTGACATACAACATCAGATCGACTTGGTTCCGGGTTCAAGTTTACCTAACCGGCCACATTACCGAATGAGTCCAAAGGAGCATGAGGAGCTTCAGCGACAAGTCGAAGCTTTGTTAGTAAAAGGCCATATCAGGGAGAGTCTTAGTCCGTGCGCAGTGCCTGCATTGCTCACACCGAAAAAGGATGGGACATGGCGTATGTGCGTGGACAGCCGTGCAATAAACAAGATAACAGTGCGGTACCGATTTCCAATACCCCGACTCGATGATTTGTTGGATCAGCTTAGCGGGGCAAAGGTGTTTAGCAAGTTCGACCTCAAAAGCGGGTACCATCAGATTCGGATACGGCCAGGAGACGAATGGAAGACGGCTTTCAAGACTCGTGAGGGCTTATATGAATGGCTGGTCATGCCATTCGGATTGTCCAATGCCCCTAGCACTTTCATGAGGGTTATGAACCAGATTTTCAGGCCCTTCATTGGCCGGTTTGTTGTCGTTTATTTCGATGATATTCTGGTCTATAGCGCTAACATGGAGGAGCACCTACATCACTTGCGAGAAGTCTTTGCAGTGTTGCGCCGAGATAAGTTCTTTGCTGCCATGCCTAAATGCTCTTTCATGACAGATAGTGTTTTGTTTTTGGGGTATGTGGTGTCAAAAGATGGGCTGTCCATGGATGAGTCCAAGGTAGAAGCTGTCAAGAATTGGCCAATCCCAATTAACGTTCATGAAGTTCGAAGTTTTCATGGGCTTGTATCATTTTACCGTTTTATTTCGGATTTCAGCACTATTATGGCACCAATAACTGACTGCATGAAATTGGGAAGGTTTGAATGGACAGATGCCGCAACACTAGCATTCGAGAGGATTAAGGAGAAATTGATCACAGCCCCGGTGCTTTCTTTACCAGATTTCTCTCAACCATTTGAGTTGCATTGTGATGCCTCCAAAGTGGGGATAGGAGCTGTATTGAGCCAACATGGTAAGCCAGTAGCTTACTTCAGCGAGAAGTTGGGAGAATCAAGGTCAAACTACAACACTTATGATATCGAGTTCTTTGCAATTGTTAAAGCTCTTAAGCATTGGAGTTCGTACTTGGCATACAATGAGTTCATTCTGTACTCTGATCATGATGCTTTGAAGCATATTAATAGTCAGGAGAAGCTTTCTTCGAGGCATGCATCATGGGCTGCATATATTCAACAATTTACCTTTGCTATAAAGCACAAGTCTGGTACTTTAAACAAGGTTGCCGATGCTCTCAGTCGGCGAACACATCTCTTGGTCACTATGCGAGCTAAGGTGCTGGGCTTTGATTTGTTTCGTGAATTAATGCCTAGTGATCCTTATTTTGGGCAGATTATGAAAGATGTGGGGGCTGGAAATCGAGCGGATTATCAGATGTATGATGGGTTCTTATTCAAAGGCAATCAGCTTTGTGTGCCGAAGAGTAGTTTACGCCTCAAAATCATAAAGGAGCTGCATGAGGAGGGGAATGTGGGAAGAGACAAAATGATTCAGCTTGTGAGAGACTCTTACTATTGGCCTACAATGCGCAAGGAGATTACAAGGTTTGTTGATGGTTGCCGGATTTGTCAAGTTTCCAAGGGCACATCGACCAATGCTGGCTTATACATGCCGCTGCCTATTCCAGATCAACCGTGGGCCAATGTTAGTATGGATTTTATTCTAGGATTGCCGAGGACACAAAAGAGGAACGACTCCATCTTTGTGGTGGTAGATCGGTTCTCAAAAATGGCGCACTTCATTGCTTGCAAGAAGACTACAAACGCTGTTAATGTCGCCCAGCTCTATTTCCGTGAAGTTTATCGTTTGCATGGGCTACCCCAGTCCATTGTCTCTGATTCCTTAGTCACTTTTGGCGCTGTTTGTGGAAGCTGGCCAACACAAAGCTTGATTTTAGTACTGCATATCATCCGCAGACCAACGGCCAAACCGAGGTGGTTAATCGCTCTGTCAGAAATTTGCTGCGTAGCCTTGTGGGTGATCATCTCAAGTCTTGGGATCAGCGATTGTATCAAGCTGAGTTTGCCTACAATCGTTCGATCAATCGTAGCTCTGGGTTTAGTCCCTTCTTTGTTACATATGGGTTTAATCCTCGAGCTCCCATTGATTTGGCTCCTGTGCCGGATTTGAAGCGTCCAAGTGGTAAAGCACAGGATCTAATTTCGGGTTTGCAAGAAGTTCACAAGATGATTGTGCAGCACTTGACAGATTCATCTGCAAAGTACAAGAATGCGAATTCTCTCCAACCCGGGGAGGATGATGCAGATTGGGTTGCCAACCGGTACTTGGATCAGTTGGAGCGCCAAAAAGCCACGTAGTAAAAGTCGTGGTCCATGATTTAGTCTATAATGCTCCAGCATTTTCTCTTTCCAAAAACTATTATTGCCTTTTCTAGTTTCTAGATTATATTGTCCAGATTTGCATTAGAATCAAATCTGTCCAGATTTGACTTAAAATCAAATCTGTCTTCTAGTTTCCAAATTATAGTGTCCAGATTTGATTTAGAATCAAATCTCTCTGTCTTTGGTAGTTTTCATTTGTCTTAGGCCTTAAGTAATTAGTAATTTCCTTTTCTGCTATATCTTTTTTTTGGCATGTTTAAGGTGCCTTCTAGTATAAATAAACATGTAAGCCCTTAAGGCAAATCAGTTGTTGATTAATAAAATTTGAGCTTTGCTTGAGAAGAAAGAGTATCTCTTGTTCTTTTGGTTGTTCTTGATCATGTGAGTTTATTTTCCGCTCTTATGCTGCGTCAATAGAACTATCCATTCTTGTCATATAACCAAATCCCAACTGCTATTTCAGTATATGAACCGGGGATTACTTGAAACATGCCGGAAAATCGCCGGAATCTGCTGCTATCACTGGAAAGTGGCTGGATTTCAACTGTAGTAAATCTTGTGTTGTTGCTGAAAATATGAAATCGCAATGAACAACTCTGAAATCGACCTCAAAATCCATGTTTAGCACCGAAATCGGGAAGTGGGGGCCGATCGGAATTTGGAAGAGTCAAGGCCGATTGGTTAGTGTTTGGGTTTGTCTGGTCGGTTTGTGGATAGGTCAGGGCTTGGCCGATCAGTTTTTGAAAGGCGGAGAGGGGGTTGATTGGAGAGAGAGGGAGAGAGAGAGAGAGAGAGAGAGAGAGAGGGAGGTAGATCGCAAAGAGAGTGGTGGTGGAGGATCGCAGTTGGGAGAGAGATGGAGAGGCATAGAGGAGATCGAGAGGCAGATGAGACAGAGATGAGAGAAAGAGACGATTCTGAATATGCCTCTCTAACCGCTGAAGTCTGAACATGATGTTCTATATTTTGGCACAAAAGCATTTTTTGGTGCCAAATTATAGCAATGGCTATAGCCATTTTCAACTTGCATTGTGTTGGCCCTAATAGCAACACGAAAGGAATGTCAACCAAATACAAAGGAAAACAACGGTCAAGCAAGTATTAGGGAACAAAAGCAAAATAATAAAAAGGCCGACAAAACATTAAAGTCCTCTCAAAATAAACTCACAACTTGTTATAAAAATATGAGAAGCCCTATTCAAAGTATAAGTCTAGAAACAAAAAGTATTATAGCATCTTTTCTTTCTCCAAAACATGTCGAGGCACTCCTACGGGTGCTGCGTTTTCTATATCATCTCTCTATCTCAAGAACGTCATAGTAGCACCCATGACGAACGTAGCAGCCACTAATGTAGTATTCCACATAGTATGGTTGTTTGTCCTTCTCTGATAGCCTAGGGCTTTCCAACAGGAGGGAAACGATAGATATATTGTAGTGTAAAGAAGCAATAACAAAACGTAGGCACACATTTGTGCAACACCATTCAAATTGAGTATTAAAGATCACCAATACATAAAGATAGATAGCCATTAAAGAGGAAAAAATGGAACGCAAGCTTGGCAAAGAAATAGTAGCTCACATACACGACATAGCTGGCCAAATACACAAATGAAAACAAAAAAAGAAAAGCAGCTTACATGAATAAAGAAGAGCACTCCAATAGAAGTTAATTTATGTCCCCAGATATGTTCCGCCCAATAATTTTGCCCCATGCAAAGCCGCTGCTCATTTACTTGAACTACAAAGGAACGATTGTCCTAGTGTCTCCAACCCATAATCTATTTATATCTCTTGAAAGCAAATGGTCAAGAGACAAAAATAGATTATGGGTGGGAGATACACTAGGCCAATCGTTCCTTTGTAGTTCAAGCAAATGATTGGTGGCTTTGTAGCGGCAAAATTATCGGGCGGATCATATTTGGAGATATAAATTCACTTCTATTGGGTGCTCCTCTTTCTTCATGTAAGATGCTTTTCTTATTTTGTTTTCATTTGCGTACTTGGCTAGCTATGTCATATATGTGGCGTGTGTTGCTATTTCTGTGTAAAGTTATGCTTTCCATTTTTTCCTTTTTAAAAACTATCTCTATTTATGTATTGGTGTTCTTTAATACTCAATTTGAATGGTGCTACACAAGTGTGCGCCTATGTTTACTTATTCTTTCTTTACAATACAAGATATATGTCGTTTCCATCCTGTTGGAAAGCCCCAGGCTATCAGAGATGGAAAAACAGCCATATTATGTGGAATGCTACATTAGTGGCTGCTACGTTCATCATTGGTGCTACTATCAATGAGTGTGGTTTTGAGTATATCTACTCTGAGTTTCAGTTTTAAAAGTGCTCCCACCACACTCAGCTCTCTCACATGGGTTCAGATGTTCAAAGTTGGACATCGTAGACGTAGCTTAGCTTGTTTCTATTTCACATTAGGCCATTATGTTTCAACTGGTAAGAGGTTATGGGCACATTTTGCCTCTTGAAAGTGGTACAATTAAGCACCATAAACCAAGTGCCTTTATTTTTCTACAGTTAAACTAGCCTGTTATCGGTTCTCCTAATTATTTACGGTAATGTGTGTGATGTCATGCCATGATCTTCCTTGTATTTTACAAGGACTCTGTCGTCTGAAATAGGAATTGTAGATATAACCTTTGAGTGCTTCTAAATTAGCAACTGAATGGCTTATGGTACGGATTGCTCTTTATACTGTTCGTCTTGTTTGCAAAGCTCCTTTATCGTCATATAACTCATACCTATTACTGGTCTGTTTATAGGATTTGAGGGGGTTGAATTAGGACCTACTTTCCAGTTCCTACTGCCATCCCATTAGTTTTGACTTCTGAGATCACTATCTAGGTATTTTACAGCTTTCAATTTGCCGGGTTCACTCTATGATCTGTCCTGGTTTGGTCCTAATTTCCAAGTTCCCATTTTTGCTTAATAGTTCTGTCTTCTGTTACAAACAAACAATTATGTATTTTAGAGCCTTGTCTCGACACATTGGAGGCTTGATTGTAGTTGGTGCAGTCCCTAATAGTGCTTACTGCTTTGGCTAGGATAGTTGGTAGAAAGGACATATTTAGCTCCTATATTCATAAGATTACTCAGAATGACTAAATTTTGTCTTAAAGCCTCACCAACACGAAAGCAGTGGCCGGCATATTAGTGAAGTGGTCAGCACAGTAGACGAGTAACAACGTGTGTACTAATGTATGAGGATCATTAGCCCTTAGGTTTAGACCTTAGTAACATTTCCTTCAGAAATAAATTTGGTTGCTCATCAAGCACCCACCTTCATCACCTAGGCCTCTCCTCGGCTGGACCCCTCCAGGCGCCAAGAGTAAGCTTGAGCCTAGGCTTGCCTTTTACAACTACGCATTGTAGTTTGGATGTCAATTTTGATTTGCATTACTATTACAGATTGGAGCATGGTCATGTCTTATCTATTAACGTTGAATTATATCATTTTTCACTTGATTTCAGCAGATGAGTGTTATTTTTGTTTTGAAAATGGGAACATTTGGATAATAAATTGGTAAAAAGTCTTGATAAACACGGTCAGGCTGTCGCTGTAGCCAATTTCAAGGTTGGCAGCACTTCTGGTATAGTATGTCCGTATATATAAACCGTGAGAAAATCAATTTCATTGAGAGGAGTCTATAGAGCATGATATTCCAGCCTTTTTACCTGTCAGAATTATCCAACTCCGGTTGGTCTCTGATAGTTTTCTAAGATTGGTAATTAATGAAGGACAATTCATTGAAAGGTGGCAAGAGGGGCAGCAACAAACTGGAAAAAGCAGGGATAATCAAAATGCAAAAGATGGTGGGAAAGTAGAAAAAACAATTAAAGGCCTAATTTAATGGTTAGATGCTACTCCTTTATTTTTGTAAGGGTTTGATTCTAAATGTGTGCTTACCTTCCAGAAGATTTTGGTTATTGGGAAGGGCTGGGAATCTGAATTCACTGCTATTCAAAATGATTCCGTGTTCTGCTGATTGATAATTTCCTTCCGAAATCTCAAATTCACATATTTCCCTCAAGGTTTTGTTGAAGTGAAAAATGCTAGGCCCTACCATGGTGGAGCGACATATCATGAGGGGTCAATTACCTTGCAAATTATTTTCTTTTAAAAGAGGATCCAGATTACATAGAAAGAAAGGAAGCTATTGGGGAGTAAGTTTTGGACCGTTTTGGTTTGGACTTTGGAGTACACATATTCTCAAAGTCTCAACTCCTGTTTTTTATTTCTTTCTTTGGTAATGTTTTGTTAGATTTAGGTTGTATCAAATATGAATTAATTCCCTGTTGACTTTTTTTGCAACCAAAATTTGGAATGAGCTAAGATGCAATTAGGCAAGTACTCTACAATGACTCCTATCGTACAGTTCGGGCTTTGTATATGTAGGCTTATTTACTAAACTTGGGTATAGGTTCGTCAGTTGCATACTTATCTGGTAGGCATTCATCAAATAGCTAACAATTTGCACTGCGGGCATTAGCCGAGGAACCTGGCATAGTGGATTTGTTTCTAACATGTCCTTGCTTTTTGAGAAATAATCTATCTCTAGATTGGTTGATTGTCCGTTTGTTCACACTTTTCAGTAGCTATAAATTGCCCTATTTCTGGTGTCTCTAGAGTGGTTGATTGTTCCTTGATGAAGGCGTCCCTGATCTTGTAAAGATCACCCAAGTATCATGCAGGAAGTACCAGACTGCAGCTATCTCAGATGAAGGCATAAAGGGGGAGGTGTAAAAGTGATCCAAATGACCTTTCTTGATGGGGCTAACTTCTTCTGTTGGTATGGGAGTAAATGGAATTTTTTGAAGAGTTTGGAAAAGCACTTCTCATAGGACTCTCATCTTTAGCCTTGGTTGGGGCACTTTGGAAATGAGATGCAGTATTTTTATTAGGCTTGTCCTTCTAGCTTGGAGACTGACACTGATGTTTCAACGAAAATCACTTGTTCAATTTTGGTGTTGATTGAAACATCAGTGTTCAATATTGGTGTTCGCTTCTTCGTGGTTTACTGTTACGATTTAATTTTTAGGAAATAAAGATAGTAATGCTTGTTTGTTTGGATCAGTTGGGAAATCGCGTGTGAAATGCCGAGGCATATTTGGTAGCAATACCCATGCAAGTCTTCAATAATGTACTCTTCTGTAATTATATAGCGAATTGGTAAATTTCAATTCAAAGAAACTACGAAAGAAATTACTATAACCAATTGTGATGTAAAAATATTGAGAATGTCAATGAGCACACGGCTACGTGCAAAGCACATGAGCCAAAACTAGTATAATAGATCAGCCCCCCCCCCCTCTCTCTCTCTCTCTCTCTCTCTCTCTCTCTCTCTCTCTCACTCTCTCTCAGTGCAGTGCAAAATACCAGCTGATATCGAACTTACCGTCTTCTCGTCCGAGATCAGCCGGAATCGCTGGTACTCTCTGGTAAGCTCTGGTATTGGAACCGGGATGGTTTTAGAGGGTAAGGTTACCGTTTTCTCGCACATCTGGTACATTGCGGTCGGTAGGGAACGAGATTCAAAACCTTGCTTCCTATGCCTTAGATTGTGCCCTATTGTGATATTTGCACTAAATCTCCTTTTCGTGTTGTTAAAAAAATTTTGCGATCCCTTCTTGAACGTTTTAATACTAAAGTTGATATTTTGGAAGGAAAAAGAAAATTACCCGAAATGTCTGTTGAAGAAATTGTTGGTCAGTTTCAAAACTATGAACTAACTCATTTTGACCAAGATTTGATTCCCAAGAAAGCTGTTACTAAAACTGTGGAAAAATCCATAGCTTTTTCAAGTAAACATAAAGAGACACATAAAGATATTAGTGATTCAGATAGTGATGGAAATTATGATATGGAGGCTTTGGATTTGTTTTTGAAAAATTTCAAACATTTCTTTAAGAAAAAGAATCATGAAAACGAAAACAGCGTCGAGAAGAGTAAAGGAAAATTTAATTTTTCTAATATCAAGGAGCGAAAAGGAGTAAAAGGATCACCCTCCGGACCTAAGGGCTACGAGTGTCATGGTTATGGGCATCTTGCTCAAGATTGTGCTAATAAAAGAATGAAACAAAAAGTTTATAATGTGAAGACATGGGATGATGATTCAGATAGTGGAAGGTCAGATAGTGACAAAGATGAAGAAAACATTGGGAAGAATTTCATAGCTTTTGCAGCCAAACATCAGGCTAGTGAGAAGATAGATGGAAAATTAAGTTGTGAGGGAATAGTCGATAGTGATGTTGAAGAAGATGTTGTGGACTCCGATGAACTACAAGAGGCTTACAATAAGCTCTACAATGAAAGTTTAAAAATTACAAGGCAAAATATTAAGCTTGCTAGTAGAAATGAAAAAGTTAGTCATGATCTAGAAATGGCATTATTTTCGGCAAGGCAGTTGTCAGAATCCCTAGATTGCATGACTCAAGAGAAAGATCAACTACAAAAGGAAGTGATACAACTCCGTGAGAAAGTGAAAGAAGTAGAAGAACTTAATACAACCAATAAAGGTAAACTACATAATTTATCTGTGGAATTGAGTAATGCTAATGGTGTTTCCAAGCGTTTCAATGCAGGATCTAAAGCTTTAGATGAAATTCTTGCTATTCAAAGACCATGCGGTGTTCGAACAGGGCTTGGATATCATGCCTATTCTTTGAGTGAAGAAAAAGGAGAAAATATGGTTCATGACAAGAATATGAAAGTTCCGGTAAGTGCCAAAATATTCCGGACTCAATGCGACGAGGTAAAAGCTAAACTTAGTCTCAATAATGCTAAGCCTCAAGTGTTTGTTAAAATACCTGGATGCATTAAAAAACCTAGTGCTAGAAAATTCATTCCTGTGTGTCATTATTGTGGTGTTAAAGGTCATATTCGTCCTAACTGTTTCCAATTACATGGATATCCTATACAACACCGAAATTATCACAACAAAACTAAGATTCATAAGAATGGGGGAAAATCAGAGTAAGCATGGGCATGGCTATGTAAATCATGACAAATCCACTATGAAAACTCAAGCAAAAAATATTCTTACCACTACTAGACCTGTTTGGGTGAGGAGAACAGATTTAAGACCCCGTGCAGATTCTCTTCCATCCCTCTAGATGACACTGGATCATCCAGAGGCGTTGACTTTGCCTTTTAAGAATCGGTCTCATACCCATAGTCTAGGTTGTTTTTCATTGGATATGGTTTACCTAGAGTTATGGTTTGTGTTGGTCTTTATATTTTTATTGCTTAGTTTGTTAAAAAAAAATTTTAACAAAAATCTCAAAAAGATTTATTTATTTGTTTTTATGCTTTCAATGTTGCTTTCCCCTTACAGTTGTCTTAATTATCTTGATTAAAAAATATAAAAAAAAACTATCTTTTTGTGTTTGTTGCTTTTTAGACATCACGGTGAATATGTTAATTGTTACGAGATTTTATGAGGATCTTCATATTGTGTATGCGTATACATCTCTTTTATCTCTATATAGCTTGGATGATATTCTAGAATCAAATGTAGTATGGGTCATGTCCTGTGATCTACACTTCATTCACGTCAGATATATCCAACTCCTTAGCTCTTAACTGCCATTTCTCATGTAGCTGGCATGTGCCTTGTGCAACTCCTTTGAGATTGACCGCTTAGCAGTTATGATTTTATCAAAGCCATTTAATTATATAACAAAAAAAAGGAGTTATTATGTGGGTGTTTAGTTGAAAAGTGTAATGAGATTTGATTCATAATCTCTGCATTTTCGGGCTTTTCAGTTAGTAACCGGGCCTCTTGCCTCAGTAAGCAGTGAGTGTTCGCGTCAAACGGTGGAGAGTTTCGAGATTGTAATATGTGGTTTGCTTGAGTTCGTAGCCTTTTTGACTCGAGTAATTAAGTCCGTTGGGGTATTCTCTATACCTAGTGCCCTAAGACCATTTGGTTTGGGTGTCACTGGCCTAAAGCTCGCTACACGGGTCAATTAGAAAGCTTAAGGGATTTTGGCATTGCACGACCACATTATGAGCATTGAACTTAGTTAAGGAGGTTCTTTTATTTAAAAAAAATATATACAAAGTAAAAAATAAAAAAATAAAAAAAAATGCATGAGAGGAAGGTGGAAATTCACACAGTATTTGTTGAGGGGGAGTTTGGCTCATTGACAAATCCAAAAAATTGCTTGGTTTGACTTCTTGGGGAGAGTTTATCTTGACACTCCGTGCCTACATGAGAAACTAAGTTTTGTGTTAAGTTGATCTTCCAATAATTGACGTGTCTCACACACTCACTTTTGTCATCGGTACTTGACTCATGATACATCTGTTGTCTAAGTATATTCTTGCTATTTGAATTTAAGATGTGTCAGTGCATTATACTTTATGTGTGCTCATTGAATCCAATAACCATCAACCTGATTCACATGTGCTTGATCTTGAAAGAAATTTTATTTTGGATGGAAGACTTATGTTAAGGAGTCCCATTAGTTTTCTCAATCTCTAAAGAAAATTCATAAATAACTAAAACGTGGCGGCTCTAATTATGTCATTTATGTACTTACACACATATATATTTTAAAAAAATAAGAGGGGTAGTCAATCACTAATTCTATATCGAATAATCAGTATCTTTTTCTAGAAATTGGTTTCATTGTACCAAAGTTGTTCTTCTTATATTTAGGATTGCTTGTTTGGGGATTGTGTTGGCCTAGTTCTTTCTTAATTTCATAATATTTCTTTTGGCTACTAAATTCTTCTATACCATTCTTAATTATAGCATCTAATTCAGTATATTAGTATGGCTAGTTTATGTCACCGACTAATGTTTATTGTGGTGCACTATCATTTGCTGACTCTGGCTGGTTCCCATGTTTTATGGTTGTTCATGCGTTTCTTAATTGCACACTATTATTCCCTTGATATTCTTGGTTGTTATTATTCCCTTTGTCCTTCCGTGACAAAAAGGGGGAGAAGCTTAACACTAATAATTTGTGTGAAGTATTTGTGTCTATGGTGCAGCTTGCAGGTTTCCTATCACACTCTTTTAGGGGGATATAGTTTTTAGTGTTTAGTATGTTTTGTCATGAAAGTGCCAAAGGGGGAGATTGTAAGCCCAATAGGCCGAGCTTTCTTTGGTTTGGCAAATCCATGCCCTAAACATACACATTTATTTGTATCCCATTTTTATCGAGTCTGTAATTTTTTTTTTATAGAATGTCTGTTTAGGTTGTGGAAAGGAATCACTTCAATATGTAATGTTTGTGAGCGCGGTAGTATTTAGTTCGGTATTTTTGGAAGAAAATAAAGTCGGTTCAATATTGCAGAACTTGCTCAAGCAACCTGTCAAGCAAATCACCTGTTCGCTAATGAGATTCAGTATTGCAGAACTTGCTCAAGCAACCCGTCAAGCAAGTCTCCTGTTCGCTAGTTGCTCGAGCAACTTGGTTCTTGCTTGAGCAACCGAGGTGCGCCTATATAATGATATCAATTAGGGTTGAAGAGGAACTGAACGAGAACACATCTTTTTGAGCGGCTATTCACATACAATATACTGGTGAGAGTTTTTTTTGATGCACCTTGAAGATCTTTGAAGGCCGGATGCTTAGTGATCATCTTCGAGGAGTTTAATTCGTCAACAACAACATTTTCTCTATCAAAGTCCTTTCGTGGAATTCGAAAGGCAAATCTTGGAAGGCTTGAGGATTCAAGACGTGGCGATAATGCAAGGGTGTGATGTACGTGGATTCGGCAAGTAGGGCTTAGGATTTGTGGTGAGGATACACGGTCATCGAGTAAGTCTATTTGTAATCACACAATGTTTCTAGTGCATGATTCCTTCCCGTGGTTTTTTCCCATTTAGGGTTTTCCACGTAAATCGGTGTTCTTTGATTGTTTGATTTTGCTTCATTGATTGGTTAAAGTTTTGATTGGTGGGTCGATATTTAAAAGAGATTAGATTAAAGAAAATCTATAAACCTAGACAAGCTAGGGTTTTTCAAATTTGAATAGTGTTATTCCTTATTTTTTAAATTTTACGGTTATTTTTTAATTATTATAATTTGTCTTTGCGGTGTTTGTGGTCGCACTTTCATTTATCCACCTTTAAACCAGCTTTCCAACCCAAATTGAATCGCTTCAAACACATGATCGAGTAAGTTATGGTCAAAATACCGAAGCTGTGCAACTTGAGTCGTAATTCGGGATGAAATCGAACTCTTAATTTTTCCTTCCAAATTGGAAAGGCCTTGATTTTTACTTGCATTAGCACTTCGAAGTGGCATATTGTTAGGGGTCCAAATAGGGCTGAGCTCTGTCATTTTGGAAAGCGACTCGCAATTGGTGGTCGACATGTTTAATGGCAAAACTGAGGCTGGCCAGGACGTGGGAGTAGTTCGATGATCTTCTAACATAGTTGCTCATGTTATTGCTAGGAGAGGTTTAGTTGGTATGGGGTACAGTCTTTGGACTGAGTCCCCTCCATTTTTTTGTTGATGGATCCTTTTTAAAGGATGATTTGTCCTTTTGATGTAATCTCACAGTGCATGGTTGTGCCCGTGCCTTCAACAATCAACCCATGTGCCCGTGCCGGTACCCATTCTTCATGGTCTTTTGAATTTTAAAGAGGGGGAAGGAGAGGAAGTACTGAGAGAGAATGTGGTTTGAAATTTTGGGTGTGGTGGGCCGGTGGAGGAAAATGGTAGAAAGAGAGAGGGATAAAATATAATATAATAATTGGGACAAAAAATATGACTGAGACAAAAACAACTCTAATGAAGATTCGCAGTTATAATACTATCATTTATCATTTTTATCAAATAAAGGGTCATACCGTTTTTCAATTTGGATAACTGTCATTCCCTTCTGAAAGATCAAGCTTCATTTCTTGATACCATCGCCCCCCACCCCCCATCATCCGTTCTTGTTTCCTTAAAGCCAAAGTGAAGTCTAATTTATGCAAAAGGCTCCGGAAACTTATAATCACAAATTAGCCCAAGATAAGTCAACCTATAATAGAATATAAAAGGGAGAGTTGCTCCCCAGTCCAATATACCAATTTCCTAACCTCAACAGTCCATTCTATAGTTTCATAACATCAACAGTCTTGTCACGCCCTCGATTTTCAACACAAATAAATGAACATTTTGTTAAGAAATTTCAAATAAAAGAACTCATAGTGTAATGCAGTTGTCACGCCCTCGATTTTCAACACAAATAAATGAATATTTAGTTAAGAAATTTCTAATAAAAGAACTCATAGTGTAATGCAAAATCACTTTTGCAACATTTCCTTACATTTTTGTAATAATCTCAATCTCGACACCCAATCCCCCATCTAATTTTACATTAAAGATGTCATTCTTTTACAAGAAAAAAAAAATATTACAATGTTTCAAACGATCCTTCATGCCATGATTTGACTATGTCATGCGGCACACCATGCACTCCATCCTACACTTCAAGCGAAACCTGAAACAGCAAAGGGATGAGCATACACTTCACCCAGTAGGTGTCCCCTTTGGGTTTCAGACTCTAAAAAGAAAATATGCATAAATAACATGTATCGAATAAGAGCATAAGGCAAAACCAACATTTACAAGTAGCTTTCTACACTTACCATTTGAAGTAAAAGTACTTCTCATAACACCCGAGGACACTTCCACAATCCAAACTTCAAATAATTAACCAATGAATATCCTTCTAGCCACACAACAAACCGTACATGCAACTACTAGTTATAAAATACCATTCATTGTGTCCCCAAATATTTCACACCTACTTACATATACATATATACTCACCCATCATAAGCAAATCTAAATATTTCCGCGAGTCCACGTACCCCGCCTTGCCTACACACTTATCAACATAATTCACAAGCACCAACGTGTCTCACTAATACTCACATACGTCTCAACGTGTCCCATACGTGCCAAGGCATACTACAAGTTCACATAAGTACCACAATACCACACCGTGTCAGCGGTTTACCCACGTGCCCACTCAACACATCAATAATTAACCTATCGTATCTCATTTATATATGTGTGCGAGTGTACATATGCTTGATATACTTGGTACCATCCCGATGGTCAATTTTTTCCCACGTATCACACAACATACAACTAGTGTGTCCTCGTATTCCATATGTACCCACGTGTCAACTAACTATTTAACAAGTGCCTTATTGGATCCTACAAACACTCTCGCGTCCCACATGTACTCTACAAGTTTCTCTCACGTATCCCACAATACCCATGAGCACCTCGTGTCTCTCAAACATTCCACCAATGCCCCTGTATCTCATAAGTAGTCATATTAGTTCACTCATCAAATCCCGATCTGTTCCCTTTAATTTATCACAACTCAAGTCCAAGTTCATTTCACACGTATAAATAACCAAGAGTCCTTATTTAAATTCGTTAACCACCTCCACAAATCTCACTCACAACCTCGCATGACATCGCGAATGATGAAAAGATGTATCGGAGGAAAAAACAAGACGCCCAACGATCATGGGAAGAACGGAGAATACAAATACAACATTTTAGCATTTCCCAACCAGTTGGAGGTTTTTGCCCAACTGGTTGGACCAAAACAGAAACAAGCACAATTTTTCAGAAAAGTCCAACTGGTTGGTGGTTTTTGCCCAACTGGTTGGGTAGAGGCAGATTCGTGTGAAATTTTCAGAAGCGCCCAACCGGTTGGAGGTTTTTGCACGACTGGTTGGGGAAACCCAGATTTTCTGCGAATTTTTCTCAAAACATGAAACTTCAACCCAAGTGTATATATAATGATTTAGGCAAAAAATTGGGTATGTAGAACAACAAATGGACATCAAAGGAGTGCAAATTAACCATCAATTGCATCAAACAAGTACTCAAATCATAGATCACAAAATCAAATTCAAACAAACCCACTTAGGAAGAAAATCATGATTTTGATAAATTGGATGAACAAGACCAAGATATATGCATCATATCACATAGATACAACTAGAGGGAGTAGAAATTGTTCCCCTACCTCAAGATTTGAGCTTGAAATCCACAAAACCCGAAACCCTAACTTCCAAAAAACGAGCTCAACCCGAAACTAAGCTTCTTGAGGCGAAACAAACGCAGTTCAAGCTCCAATACGCGCAATGGAGGTGATTTTAGGTGGGGTTCTTGAAGGGGGCTTGAAGGTTTGGTGAATTTTGGAGCTCTTGAGCAAGAAAAATGGAGGAGAAGAGAGAGAGAGAGAGGGTCAGCTGTTTGGGGAAGAGAAAGGGGCTGATTTTTGCAAAAATACAAGACTAACTCATGTATATATACCCCCTACCCTTTACACTTTCACCCCTAGACTTTCAAATGTATATTAAACACACCCAAATGCATTCTACCACTATCACATTGACCTCTCTTTATCAAAATTCAACTCCTCACATTTACCCAACATTATTCCGGAAAAATTATGCAAAAATACGAGTCCTTATAAGTCCACACGCGTGCCCAATAGATACAAATACCCCTGCCTATATAAATTCAGTCTTGAACCTCTGAACGTCATTTGTGGGCCCTAATCTCTCTCTCTCTCTCCATCGGGAAATCGGCGAACCTCTGGCAAACACCACCACGGTGAAACTCCGGCAGAAACGATCAAATCGTGATCTAATCACGTTGTCATTGTCGTTTGTGGCTGAAATTAAGTCGTTCGACCATTTTCTGCAACTCCGGCGATGGATAATCCCTATTCGAGTGGAAAACCATTTCGATATGTGTCATCGTCATTGTTTCCGGCTACTCTTCGACGATCGAGCGGCTCCGTCCTGTAAGTTTAACGTCTGATTTCGTCCCAACAAATTTACAGGTTGTTCTTGGACTATTCCGGCATACCGGACAGATTTCGGTCGTACCAGACTGTTTCCGGCTGATAGCTTGAACTTGTTGCAGAAGCGAAAAAAGTTTGGAAAATAGAGCAGCGATGATGCCTTTGCCGGCAAAAGTTACACGAAGATGAAGATGGAAAAAGTAAAGAAGAAAGAGAAGGGACACCATTTTGAAAGCTGTGTAGTACAAACTTGTTAATAGAAAAAGAAAGACAAGCTATGTAGTACACTATTTTCAAAGCTATTTTCAAAGATGTGTAGCATAGGAAGCTGTGTAGTACAAGTTGTGTAGCCTGTCATTCGTTAATATGACAAATGCTACAGGTGTAGCCCATAGAAAAGACACTCTTGAGTATTGATAAGATGGGTTTTTTTTTTTTTACTTTTTTTTTTAACAAAAGATACTCCATTAATGAGGTACCTTTTTTTGCTTCTGCATATAAAATATTTCGATTTATGCATGTATGCATTTGATCCAAGTAATCACCTTTTGTTAACCACATCTACTATCAAATAAGCTTTCAAAAAAAAAAAAAAAGATATAGTACAAATAACCATATCTTGTGAGTCTAGGTAACCACATCTCTTTATTCCAGATAATCAAATCTTATCTCGAGTAGGCTTTAAAAAAAAGATATAATACAGATAACCACGTCTTGTGTGTCCAGATAACCACCTCTTGCGATTCCAGATACGGTTATCTGCGCCAGTGACTTTTCCGGTGAAGTCCAACTTTCCGGCGACTTTTCCGGCGCTAGCGAACTTTTTCGGCGCCGGTAACTTTCCGGCTCTGGTGAACTTTCCAACAAGAGTATGTTATGTATTAAATTTAATGTTTGGGTATATTTGTCTATTAAAAATGGAGAGTGGACCTTACATCTTAGAAATTGCAAGAAGGTGGATTAGAGGAATTATGGAACTAAGAGGTGGCATGGACTAGACATGTTACAAAAAGCTATAACGGACCTTAGAGTAATTCTTTATATAAAATGGAGAGAAAATATATGATTTAAGGGTCTCCATGTATATAATTTGGCAGTTATCATCATCCTTTTTGGAGAAAACGATGCAAATGTATTCAAAGTTGCATCAATTTCCAGAATTAGTTTTTTCAGTGCATTTTACAAAACAAACAATTGAATTATCATTTTTCAGTGCATTTTACAAAACAAACAATTGAATTATCATTATGGGCAACAATTTTTCAGGAGGAAATACTTCTGCATCTTAAAATTCCTCCAAACCTGAGCTTGCAAGTCTCACCAAGGATTCAAAAGTAGTGATTACAACCGCAAAAATTATGTATGCCGCTGGGAAAATTAACACTCCTATCAAATAGCAATTTTGATTCGAGACGAATTGAAGAATGAACTATTCATATTTTGTTCGGCGATAAATACGATTTTAAACTTAAACCACCTATTTATTCAAAAAAAAACTTAAACCACCTATTAATTAATATACCATTTTAATTTGTTTGTACGTGTATTCCTAAAAAATTACTTTTACCCAAATAACTTAAATTTACGAAATGATCACAATTTAGATCAATGTTTTGAGACCCATTGTGATCCACAAATTCAGTGAGTCTGAAAGGGTCTTCGAACGAAGATAGGAGGTGATCTGCCCCTTAATTTTTCGGGCATAGTGGGAAACCAAACAAAATAACGATTCTCTCTCTCTCTCTCTCTCATCCTTGATTCATCTAGAATTACAGTATAAATCTTACAACTGATTCTCGTGTTACAAATCAAAATCCAGATGACTCTCTCTCTCTCTCTCTCTCTCTCTCTCTCTCTCTCTCTCTCTCTCTCTCTCTCTCTCTCTGCCAAATATAGTAGTATGTTCAAGTGTTTTTAATCTTCAAAATGTATATTCCACTTTCTAGCATGAAGATTATACTAGGCTCTGGCATTACACCAAGAAATGAAGCCCGATCTTTTAGAAGAAGATGATGGTCATCCAAATTGGAAAACGGTATGACCCTTTATTGGTGTTATAAAACTATAAATCTATAGATCTCTCTTATCCTTAATTCACGGGTTCTAAACCATAATCCATACTCACATACTTGAGGCTTTCATGGCCAAATCCAGTATCTGGTATTGGTGTTTAATATATATATTGTGCTTCTAGCATGAGGGGTGATTAGTCTAGCATCAATGGTCGAAAAAAAGTGCTTTGAATGTCTAACAAAATCAAACCAAAAACACATAAATGTACAATGCAAACCATAATTATATAAGTGATTAGTTGTTTCAGTTGGCTATCATGAGCATTACGGGGTCCTATTGGACCCCTATATTGTATTCTTCCTCACCTCTACAAAACCAACAAGAAAATGAGGCAAATAAATAGAGAGGTCCTCTGATGAAACAAAAAAACAAAAGCTAGAGGTTCTTCAAGTTAAAAACATTATCTTATAGATTTTATCGAGATCTATCAAACAAGATCCATATTGAATATAAAATTCATTACCTATTTAAAGTTATAACTAGTTTTTTATCCAGTTAGAATTGGACGAGGGACCAAAATTTGGGGACGGAGGGAGTATCTATTTGTATACTGTAGCGATTTTGTACATGTGTTCATGGATTCATGAATCTGTTGATCGTGTTTTTGTTCATGAATCCAAGACTCTTCTACTTTCTTCTCTTCAAAATTTTCAAGTTATTGTTGTGCCAAATTCGAACTGTGTGCCGTTTTGCGAAATTGTGACATCAATAGCTATTAAATAAGTTATTTCTTCTAATGGTTGATGGAAATTGATTACCATACTATTTCAGTGATGAGGCAACTTTACAATAATAGGGGCCAGTCTTGCATGAGTACGTTTGTCCATGTCTTGG
Organism: Vaccinium vitis-idaea; assembly: GCA_963854785.1. Lineage (NCBI taxonomy): Eukaryota > Viridiplantae > Streptophyta > Magnoliopsida > Ericales > Ericaceae > Vaccinium > Vaccinium vitis-idaea. Next base: position 36,879,356 of record OY978219.1, on the reverse strand, counting down.
GTAGTACTTTTCTAGTAGTAAGTGTGTACAGATTAGGGTATTACGTGCTTAATGAAATGTCTGAGACATTGGGTGCAATTTTATTTTTATTTTTTGTATTGGTAATGAGGACCAGTGGTAGCTGAGAAGACTTTACCCCAATCTGTCTTCTGATTTGGGCTCTGCCCATTTGATTTTCTTTGTGTTTGATATGCGAAATTGAGCTTAAGTAGGATGGTGACCAGGAGTTTTAAGCTGAAATCTTCTCAAATTTTTAGGTGTTCCTATTATAGACGAACATTCTGATCACATATATAACTAAACATTGTGCATATTGGCTGAGCGCCTGGCAAATAGGATTCGCACAACAGACTTTGCTAGCATGCACACTCTATTCAAGCTTGTGTAGCAAATGGATTGATATGTACCATATTAATTTACTTTTTCCCTTTGTTTTGCAGTCCGTGGCGATCCTCCTGGGGATCAAAGTCTGCTGCCTTCCATAGGTCATCCCCAGATAATTGGAGCTGAAAAGTGTTGACATTGAAGTTCCCTTTCTATATATGGTCTTGGTCCCAGAATCATTGTTTGTTTTGTTTGGTCTCAACGTCTTTATTTTCACGTTGTATTTCTAACGCTTGTGGCATTTAATCTTGACTATTCTCTGGAACTGTCTCAAATTTGTAATCCGGTTTAATATTGAATGGAGCAATTTATATTTATGGAATACTACATTTGTTTATAATTTTGTTTATAGGTTTTTAGGGAAGAAAATATTTAGAATTTGAATTGACCTTATGGACCCAACATGTCTTATGGTCAAGAATGCGAGGCCCCAAAGGGTATGGTTGGTGGGTTTCTAACATAATTTATATTTAAGTTAAAAACCCAAAGAATTTCCCTGTTTAATTTCGTGTGTTCATCAGCTATAGATCATCCAACTCAGTGGTTTGTTTCTTTGATGCTCTGCGTTGATCTATTTACAGTAGATGGCAATTTGCTTCGATGCTCTGCATTGATCTATGTATAGTAGATGGCAATTTGCTTTGCATTGATCTTGATTGTTGGGACAACAAAAATTATCCGTGGCCACACCTTAACTGAAAACATTCAAGGCGACCGTCTTGGTCTTAGAAAGGTTTTGGACTAGTGTTTTTCCCTTTGTTTTGATGGGATCAGTCATGTTCTGGACTGGATTCTTGTTTTGTTGGGTTGTAACCTAACTCATCTCCTTATGGAGTGCTATTTCGTTCTCTAAGTTCTATATCATTTCCGAATTACCAAAAAAAAAAAAAAAAGAAAACATTCAAGGCAATTTGCTTTGCTTGCTGCTTGCTGCTTGGTTTTGTTTGCTGCTACTTGCTGCTTGTTTTTGCTTGCTGCTGCTTGATGTATTTTGGCTATTCCTTGGTTCTGTCTATTGCTTGGAATTTTAGAATTTGAAGCCTCATTTGAGATATGATAGGTGCTTGCTGCCGTTTTCGGGTTCTGGGTATTCATTCATTTCAGAATTTTAGAGCATTTCTTTGTCATGAGTTCTGAGGTATTCTATAGTGAGCATTGAGCAAGGACAAATCCAAGATTTTTGCGTGGGGGGATGGGCTATACTGGAGCAGGAGCGGGGCTATATACATACATTCATACATACATACAAGCAGGATCCAATCGGGGATCCCGGACACGGCTTCCGTGCGGGACTCCCGTTTTTTGATCAAAATTTCGATGATCCGAACTATTCAATTTGTTTAAAACATGTTTTTAAGGGTCCACACGAGGATCATAAAAAAGAAGTTCGTGAAGGCCTTGATCCGAGTAGTTTTTTTATCAAACTATATTTTCGGATCATCGAAATTTGATTGGGAAATGGGAGTCCTACATTGTAGACAAGTGTGGGATCCTTGATTATATATATAGACACCCATCTTCACATGTGGGATCCCACACTTTTCTTAAAGTCTCGGAATCACCAAATTCTCCCATTCTTGGATCAAATTTCGACGATCTGAACCGCTCAATGCATTTAAAACATGTTTTTAAGGGTCTACGCGAGGATTCGTAAAAAAAATACCCTCAAAGGCTTGATCCTAGCAGTTTTTCATACAAACCGTAGATATATATTTTATAAAAAAATAAATAAATAATAACTACTTGGATGAAGCCCTTCCAGGTTTCTTTTTTTTTCTTTTTTTCTTTTTTTTTACACGAATCCTTGTGTAAGCCCTTAAAAATACATTTTAAATACATTGAAGGATTCGGATCGTTGAAATTCAATCTAGAAATGAGAGTGTGTGTATGGGATCCCACATGGGAAGTGGACTGTCTTTGCTGTCATGGGTGCTATGTATGGCTGCCAAGAAGTGATCCAAGTCTCTGAAATTTTCTGCTACTTTGAAGATTGCTGCTTTATTAGGGCCTTGCTTATGTTTTCAGCCCTGTTCATGGCTGTGGGCAATTAGTTTCTGTATTTCCGTCTTTCTCCGTTTTCTCATCCAATTGCTTGTTGGATGTTTTGGTCATTTTAATAGGCATGAATATTCTTTGTTATTTGTGTAGGATGTGGGTTTTTAAAAAAAAAAATTAATATGGGAATTTTAGTCATTTTATCATATTAACGATTTTCCATGTCTACCAAAAAATAGAAAATGTTTTCCAAAAAATGTTTTCATATTGCAATGAAACACCAGAAAAAAAAATTTATTTTCTTGAAAAAGTTTTTCCAGAAAACATTTTCAACCGGAAAAACAGAGCCTTAGGCTCTATTTGTTTTGTTGTAAAGTATTTTACATCGGAAAATTGCTTCGAGTTTTGGTAAAAATTGCCTTTTGTTCGTTTTTGGATATGACGTTTGGTTTGGACTATTCAAAATTGACGTTGTCGTGGTAGTCATAATTCAACTTTCACCTAAGTTCAACGTTGCTTTTTCCTAGGAAGTTATCGCCAATTCACCATTGTGGTAGTCATTTGCTATAAACTGTTTCGAAGTATTTTTATGATTTGGCCAGTGACTGATAACGTGGTTCGTATCTGATTGTTTTTGTATATGATTGTTTTTGTTGGGCCCGGAGTGCCCCCATGGATTTGGTTACACAATGTCACTCCCTGCGACCGCTCTAAAAACAGACTTGCGGGTGCAATGTCGAATGCCATAAAAGACTTAATTGAAACCCTTCCTAACACCAATTGGTTTTAGGAGAGTTGGTGGAAAAGCGGTCCGACAAGGTATTGTAAGCCCAATAGGCCGAGCTTCCTTTGGTTTGGCAAATCTATGCCCAAAACATATACATTTGGGTGTATCGTACTTTTTATGGCATGTAATCTTTGGTATTTAATTTTAGAGTGTCTGTTTTAGGTGTGGAAAAGGAATCATAACAAATTGTATTTTCTAATTTGAGTGCGGTAGTTTTTTAGTCAAGACGGATTGCTCATTTTGAAGACAAGTTTGGGTGCTACATGTTTTGCTCAAGCATTTCAAGGATTTCTAATAGCACAACATTCTGATGGAGGTTGCTGGATGTTTTGCTCGAGCAAAACAGTCGGCAAAAATGCACAAAGGCAAAAGGTAGATGCTGCACGTTTTTGCTCGAGCATTTCAAGGCCTTTTTTAGCAAAACATTCTGTTTGTTTTTGTTGGATTTTTTGCTCGAGCAAAACAGCCGGCAAAAAATGCCCGATTCAGCAACTATAAAATCTCAGCGATTAGGTCTTTTCCAATTACCACAGCAGTCATATTTCGACCCTTTGTGCCTCTCTCATCAAAATACCAGCCACGAGTGCTAGGGTTCATGAACTTTGAAGATTTGTGAAGGATTTTCATTGCCGTGCGATCAAGATCATCTTCAAAGGCTTTCATCGTTCATATTCAATTCAACGTTTCTCTATCAAAGTCCTTTCGTGGAGTTCGAAGGGCAAAATAGTTGGAAGGCTTGAGGATTCAAGATGTGGCGATCATGCAAGGGTGTGATATACGTGGATTCGGCGAGTAGGGCTTAGGATTCGTGGTGAGGATACATGGTCATCGAGTAAGTCTACTTGTAATCACACATTTATTTAGTGAATGATTCCTTCCCGTGGTTTTTTACCCTTTTCGGGGTTTTTCCACGTAAATCTTGTGCCTTGTTCTTTTATCGTTTAGTTTGAAGAAGTTTCTTCTTATTATTATTATTCATCACATCGATTTAGGAATTTCAATTTTTTTTTTATTTGGCTAGTGACTGATAACGTGGTTCGTATCTAATTGTTTTTGTACTACATGTAGCCCAAATGAGTTTGAGATATCAACGTTTTACCTTAATGTTATGGTGATCGGCATAATAATTATTGTCGAGGAGGAGGATTGAAGTGCTTGTATTGGATGTCAACATATATGCAAATTATGGAAATGGCTACAATACACACCCTTATTTGGGTGTACCATATGCACTTATTGTATGGTATAGATTGTGCCACCTCATCGGCAATAGTAACATTTTTTAGTTTTTCGTAACTTTTTAGCAATATGATTCGTAACATTTTCTATGATTCGTAACATTTTAGTGTGTCTTGTAACTTTTATAAAAAAATCGAAACTTCAACAAAAAAATTCGTAACTTTTGCAAAAAATTTGTAACTTTTATAGGATACACACCCAAATAAGAGGTGTGTATTGTAGCTTTTTCCTTCAATTATAGTGCCCATTCGAAACTCCAGAATCATAGATATTTTTACTTTTCACAAAATCATCAAATTATCACTAACCAAAATCGTGTTCGCTGTGTTTGGTTGAGAGTTTTGAAAAGAATATTTTGAAAAATATTTTTGAGATAGTGTTTGGATGATTTTTTGGAAAAAGTAATAATTAGAGATAGGTGTAATAATTGGAGAGAAATGAGAATAATGATTGAATATAGGGGTATGAGTAGAGAGAGAAATGTGATTAATGATTGGAGAGATGAGAGATGGGGAAAGAATCTTTTTGAAAATTTTTTTGGAAATGTAAAGTGAACAAAGTGGTTATGTTTCCGCTGTGCTCTAACACCACCATACGCATGAGCATCTATGGCCGTGCATTTGTATATTGACTTGGAATGATTTGAGTACTTTTAGTTTCTTTTGTCTGGCGTGTTTCTTTATGAAGTATTAGGAGGAAAAGATTGCTGAGATTTTATTTTTTGGTCGCCAAATTGTTGGTTGGGATTTTGGCCTGTTGATCTAATCATCTCTGTAAGAGGGAGTTTATTCTGTTGTTTTTGAACAATCAAGTTGATTCTGTGTGCAACACAGGGTTTGGCAGGCTTGCTTAACAAAGCCGAGAAGGCTGACTGGAGGAATTGTAAGCTCAACAAAGAAGAAGAAAAGACGGTTGGAAATTTCAAGAATCGTTTTAAATAGTATAGCCCAAACCTGTGACTCTATATGCTTCTGGCTATCGGTTTTTATAACGGCCACTCACGTGCCTAAGACTGAGAAGGATGCATAGACATGTAGGAAATATGTGGGTTCATGTTCGAAACACTCAAATACGTGTCGGAATCTTTTGTTGTCTTCTTTTCATCAAACACTCTAGACACATGAGGAGGGCACTTTAGGAAATTGGAATGTTTGAATAGTTTTGGGAGGGATAAAATTGTCCAGGGCCTTTGGACGACAAATTAATCTATGGTTTCACGACAGTGTTAGGTGGTGTCCAGGGCTCTCCATCACTGCATATTTATACGGCCTCGTGATTATGGTTTACAGTTTACACATGTGGTATCAAAGAGCTTGGCGCGCGGTGCATGGGTCACTGAATATTTCCTCATTGAGTTGACAAAGTCCAACCCCAGATCGGACACGGGATGGCTGCTGTGTAGCCACCACACAGCACTTGTTGTTCACCATCCAAGCTGTCCGTTGTTCGGATGGACGACCCAAATTTCACCTTAGCGCCTTTGCATCCGAACTATTCGTTACCGTGCGTGCAAGATGAAATCTGGGTCGTCCATCAGAGTAACGGACGGCTTGAATGGGGCACAGCAAGTGCTGTGCAGGGGCTGCACAGCAGCCACCCCAAATCCAATTGAAGTTTTTGTTGTGCTAATTTAACATTTAATATTTTTTGTTTTATAAATTTTACATTCATATTTTATTAAGTTGTCGCCAAGTAAATAACAGAATTTGGGTTAGTTGGAGAGACTCTCCTTGTATCTCACCACAATATCGGATCATGGGAGTTTGTTGATACCCATTTTGACTCTAGTTCCTATTTTTACTCCACATAATCAGAACTCCCCTTAACAAACTAACATATACTTACATTGGTTATAAATTAACGCTATAGTTGCTTCCAAAATATACAAGACTATATTTCCATCTCTCACTTCTGCCTTCCAATCATACTTGAGTACTTATAATATTTACCACTAATGCTTCTTGTTCCGATTTGTAATTCGGCCCAGCCTTTCTCCTATACTTGCTATAACTATTTATTTGTATTTCGAGTGTCGGGAAACAAACAGTTCGTGAGTTTTCTTCGCTGTACAGAAGGAGACTCGTACGTCATTGTATCTTTGAGAAGAAGCATCATTCAATCCCGTGTAGAAGGAGTTGTATCTTTCCTATGGAAAGCGCTATTCGTATGCCTCGACCATCACCCTACAGGCTATTCTAATCTTTTCTCTAATAATATTGATGTGCTAGTTTGGTTGTTTATTATTTGTTAGGCATTTCAGTTTCATCAGATTATCCTAATCTATTATTACTCCAACTTTTGCTATCCTCATTTTGCTCGTGTCATACGCTAAGCATAAAATTCGAAGCAAAAACTCTAAATCGATCGTCACATCCACCATACAAAATTACTCTCTCTCTCTCTCTCTCCAATTCTGCTCTTGCTTCCTCTCAAGTTTCTGCTCAGTCGGCAAAACCCTTCTCAATTCCCGTCCCCGATTCGTTGTATTCAACACTAACCTTTTTGATGCTCGCAATTGGCCTTGTTTTCAGAGCTTCCTTCTTCAGGTAAGTGATCTGATATTCTTATCCCATAAAAAATTATTGAGTTTTCTGTTTGTTGTTTCACAAAATGAAACTTATATAATTGCCATTGCCGAATCTCATTCTTGATAAAATGCCCAATGTTTTCTATTCTGATTGTGTTATTTGATGGAGTAATCGGAAGGAAGGAAATGCCCTCATATTTTTTAATTTTGTTGCTTTGGTTAGTAGATATGTTTTTCTCTGTCCCCGTTTTAAAAGTTAGTCCACTAAATGATGTGCTATTTTTGGATTAAAAAATATATAAATTATTACTGTACGTAAGCCTTAAAGTTGAACCTAATGAGTTCTTTAATATAGTGTTGAGAAATTTAAAATATTATCCATGGAAGTATTTCATTTTTGCATTTTTTTTTTTGGTAGACCAATTTTTGGGATGGAGGGAGTATGTGTTTGTGGCCTGCTTGGAGGCAATTCGGGCAGTGGCAGACGTAGAAATTATACTCAGCAGGGTCAGAATTACATGTATTTTTTACATTGACAACGAATATAGTTCGTAATATACTTTTTTTGCTTAGTAAAGGAAATTTATTAATCATTGAAAACAAATTACAATGATTAAGAGGATCCAAAGCGAAAAGGCAACACACACACACACACACATATACGGAGATCTTCCCGGTCAGTTTTTTTTATGAATCCTCGCCGGGACCTTTAAAAACACATTCTAAACACACATTGGACGGTTCATATCATCAAAATTTAATCGGAAAATGTGAGGTCCGCACTTTAAGCAGTTTAAGGGATCTCTGACTAGAAACCCTCCTATATATACTATCACTTCTTGCTATTTCTAAGGAGACGAGATTGTGTTTATATACACATAGCATAATTTAATTTTGTAATCGCGACCGAAAAATGGTTGATAACTTGAAGTTTTAGTTTTTCTTTTACACATATATTGGAACTTTATGAACTCTTTTTTCTTCATGCAAGAGACTTGCAGGATCGGACCATATAGAACTTTTGCAAATTTACCTGAAAATATAGCACAACTAATGTGATAATTGGACCCTGAATTCGGGGGCATTATGCAATATTTAGGTGGGACACAGGGTGCATGCAGTTGAAAATGCGTTGTCTGGCCCGTACCCAAGATTTGATCCTAAAGGGCCAAGTGTACGTTTTGCCGGTTTTTTTAACTTTTATTTTATGTAAATGAGATATTGGTAGTCATATGAGTGGAGGACATTTTTCAAGTACATTTGTCACGGAGTTCATTCTCGAAATTATGTTAGCCAAACATGTATGCTTCAAGAACAAGCATGAACAATCAACCCGACGAACCCAACTAAGAGAATGGGTAGAATCGAATTATGGGGCCTGGAGTAGGCCCCGTTCGAGCTCTCAGCAGGGAGCAAACTCACAACATGCACCCGGCTTCCTTTTACATGTATCTGATGCAAATGTTATGTTGGTTTGTAAATCATTCTTGTTATCATAGGAATACACGGCATTTGGTTCAATTGTGTGAAATTTGTGCATCCAGATGAGGTTTCCGGAAATGGAAATAGCAATTTGATCGATTGTTAATAGTTAGGGTCTGTTTGATTAATAGCATACGACATAGAATTAGATTGCAAATCTGTGGAGTCTGGAGACCTCCTTCTTGGCGTTTGCATTCGACAATTGGTGGTGGACACAGGATTACAATCAGTGGCAGACAATGGGTTTCAACCTGTGAAGGGAAAGACTAGTTAGCATAGGCTTATATTTAGTGGCGGACACAGGATTTATCCTTAGCAGGGAACCTAGTCACGCATAGTTCTCCAACGATAACAAATTTCCTATTCCATATATTGTTTCCTGGTTTGTCTAAGTATGTAGGTAATATGTACATAGCCGTCGTTTTATTTCACACAGGTGATCAAAAAAATGTTGATATAGAATTATAGCGAGCTCTCCACACATATATACCTACTTTTAGGAATTTTTTGTTTTTCATCCAAGCGACTTGTAGGTGCAATTCTTATAGAACTTTGGTAAACTAAAAAGAAAAACTAGTACGATTAAAGAGAATATTTAGAATTGTGTAGGGGCGGAACACCCTCTTTGGTGCGCCCCTGCTTGGCGATACTATGGTGCATAAAACTTGGCCTCTGATGCATTTGATCGCTGGATAAGGAACCATACGTAGCAGATTCCACATTTTTTTTTCTTTATCTGAAAATTCCACATTTTTTAGTGGACTAGTTTCATGCCTAGGATGACATCAACGAAAATGTTAATACTATTTTATCAAATCATAATTTAGAAGAAGGTTTTTATTGATTTGGGCCTAAAATTTTCATTTGTAGTATATATTTTTGTTACCCTAATCAATATACATAGGTTTCCTTGCGTTATAAAAATCATGATTGAATCAGAGCGATTCACGATTCGGAAATGACCATTTCAATTCTCGATTCGATTCACAATTTGACAACCTTGCTCCAAAGTACTATCTTGGGAATTTTGTGACCTATTCAAAAGCTTCACCAAATAAATCATCCAATAAGTTTTTTTCTCAAAACAATAAAATCCCCGTCTCCACCATTAATGCAATCAATATATATTTGTCTTTTTCTCACTTTTCTTTCTCTCTACAAGATCGCTTTGCATCCCAAAATTTGCTTCAAGGTGACCGAGAACCTCCTTGATTACGAAGACTGATCATACCCGTACTAAAAACAATTACTATGATGATAGTTACTACGTGGAAAAGACAAGCAGAGCGGAGAGGTGGAGAGCCGCTATAGCTCATTGTGGATTTTGGACACTAGTCCAAGCTATTGCTGCACCCGCGGCCTCTATTTCATTGAAACCTTCAACTTCGTTCACCAACCCAAAGTGCCATTTTCCAAGCCTTTGAGGATCCCGAAAAATTGGATAGGCGTGACGTCCATGTTCCTCTCGCTTCTCATTAGCCATTCGTATTGGTTCTGCTGGGCAGAGACGGAGACCCAAGGTGGTGGCTGTTGTATCCATTTTGTATCTCAGCCTAACTATGGCTTGAGATCAGATTGTCTTTGAGTACTGTGCCATTAAATGTGAAATAGTCATTGGATTTGCAATGTACTTGCTTGGCCAACAACTCTCTAACAGGGTAAGGGTGGCCAAGTAAGAACCTTGCAAATCCAATGACAATTCCACATTTTATGGCACCATGCTCAAAGATAGTATGATCAAAGCCAGAGTTAGGCTAAGATACAAAATGGATAAAACAGCCACCCCCTTCGGTCTCCGAATCACCCTATTCTCTACCCAGCAAAACCAATAACAATGGCTAATGAGAAGCGAGGGAACACGAACGTCAGGTCTATGCATTTTCTCGGGAACCATGAAAGCTTGGAAATGGCACTTTGGGCCGTCGAACTGAAGTAGAAGATTTCGATGAAATGAAGGCCACGGGTGCTGCAATTGCTTTGGCTAGTGTCCAGAATCTACAACGAGCTATAGCGGCTCTCCACCTCTCCGATTTGCTTCTCTCTTCCACGTAGGTTTCATCGTCATAGTAATCGTTTTCAGTATGGGTATGATCAACATAGCCTTCGTAATCAAGGAGGTTCTTGGTCGCCTTGAAGCGAAATTTTGGGATGCAAAGCGATTTTGTAGAGAGAAAGAAAAGCGAAATAAAGACGAATTTTGATCGAATTAATGGTGGAGACGGGGAGTTTATTGTTGTGAAAAAAAATTCATTGGATGATTTTAGTGAAGCTTTTGAATGGGTCAAAACTATTTTGGAGGTGGCCGAGCCCAAAATGATAATGATTTTTTCATGGAATGTATGGGGACTAGACTTGAAGGAGGAAAACTGGAAAAGTTATTGAAAGACACGAGGGTGGATATGATTCTACTTCAGGAAACAAAAAAATGTCAGTAGCAGCTAATTTTGTATCTTCTATTTGGGGGAATGCAATCACCAATCCATGGAGGTTGAATTCTTCAAGCTGGAGGAGTGCTGCAGCAGGAGGAATTTTCTGTTACTTAAAGGTATCCTTGATCCAAACTTCTCATGTGATGCTGTCAATAGGAGAAAGCTATGGGACACTCTTTGTCACTTAATCCTGAGTTCAATGTCCCATGGTGCATTGGAGGTGACTTTAATGAGATTAGAAACATCAATGGAAGGCAAGGGTGTCCTAGGAGGGACAGGGGTATGAGGGACTTTAATTGTTTTATGGAAGATATGGAGCTGGTAGATAGTAGATACCATCTCTCCAAAGTTTATGATTCACCCACAAATGTTGTACTTGATTTCATTTGGAAAAATGTGACCCCTCATAGAATTCAATGCTTTGGGTGGTTAGTTCAACTTGGTAGAGTTAAAACTGCACATTATCTGTATAATTTGGTCTTCATTCATAATCATGATGACGTGATGTGCAATGTACTTTTCAGCATGAGTCCTTAGATCACTTATTTCTAATACTCCTGTCTTGAATGTCTGGTGTGAAATGCTTTCTCGGTGGGGCATCAGCGGGTAACTCCTAAAAGTGAATATATTTGATTATTTGGTGGATGAACCTCAAGATTAAAGCTACCCATAATGGCTCGTTTCGATGGGGGCTTAGATGCCGGACTATTTTTGCACCCGGATTACACATCCTGGACCCACCCTTCAGGCATCCTAGGTTTGGGAACATTCTGGGTACCAGGACTAATTTTTCCCCGGACTAATTAAGGAGGGCACTCGACTCTTATTTTTGGACAAGTCAGACCCTGTCCAAAAATAATCCAGCCTAGATTATCACCCTACCCTCATCTCCCTTTCACACAAACCCTAAAAACAGGCACCGTAACTGAGATAGGCCAGAATTTTTTGCCCCCAAATTTTAAAATCTGATTTGCTACCCTAAAAATACATAGAAAAAATTCTAGAACCTAAAAAGTACAGATTTGGTTTCAACTTACTAGAAATCAAAGAATGTACAGATGGAAAAAGGATATGATTTCCTGTCGCCATACCTTCATTAATCGGGCCTTGCCAGATTGGTTGGAGCGGTTGCGGAGATGAGAGGTTTGATCGGTGGGCTGGAGAGAGAGAGAGTAACTTTTTTTTTTTTTGGCAAACCAGTGTTTTCCAAATTGGTGGGCTAGAGTATTTTTTAGGAAATTGATATTCGCACTCCCAATTTTGATGCAGGGACTCCAATGTACAGTAGTTTTCCAAAATTACCCTTTTTGCAAGTTTCATGATTTACTTCAAGCACTCCAAAAAACCTTTACTCTTCTCATTTACTTCAGACACTCCAAAAAAGTAAATAGTTTTTTTTTAATCAGAAAAAAGCAGATATTGCTCAACTTCTTTTAATGCACGTCACTGAATTGCCTCTATTCCATTACATTAGGCACTCTAAAAAATCAAATAGTTTTTTTTTAATCAAGAAAAAACAGATAATTGTTCAACTCCTTTTAATGCACGTCACTGAATTGCCTACTATTCCATATGTAATGTTTCTTTGGTAGAGTTTTTATGTTATTGTCTCCATGTTTTGCACCAGAACAACCTGGACAAGTGATCTTCGGCCTATGATTGTAGAACCATCCTTTTGTCCATGCAAAGTCTCTTCAGAGTTCTGTTACTTTTCTTCTCAAGAGTTTTCTAACTTTGGTGATGTGTTTTGTTTGTCCCACTATTAGTTTTAAAGTGTAGATTTGCGGCCGTCAAAAAGATTTTGAGGGAAAAATATGATAGATAATGAGTACGGAAATATAAAGATCTTGTGTTGTAGCCGTTATGAAGATTTTGCAGCTTCAACATTTTCAATTGTAATGTTTATTTTGGAGAATTCTAGCTTCTTCTTTTTTTGGCGTGAAAGATTCTGACATAGATGCATGTTTAATGTTTGAAACTTAATGTTTATGTTGTGGATGTTTAATGTTTGAAACGTAATGTTAATGTTAATGTTTAGAACCTAATGTTTTTGTTTGGTTTTGGTTCATTTTTCCAATTTGAGTGCCATAGTAAATGAGGAGATAATTTGGAGTGGAGTGCCTCTAGTAATTTTGATATCTTTAAAGGATAATTTTGTAACTTTATTAAATATTGGAGTGCCTGCATAAAAAAAGGGAGCCCCAAAATCAGCACCCATTTTTTATACATGTTAGATAAGAATGGAATATTTTATGGTGTCGACGTGTAAGAAGCTGATGAGTTTATGGGTCACAATTTTTTTTAGTCGAATTTCGTCCATCCTAAAGTTCCTTCTTTTCTTGGCTGGTTCTGTTGCATTGCTACTACCTACGAGGGATCATCTTCAAAGAGGGAGTCTAATTTCCGGTGATGCATTTACCAATTATATTTTCTTCACTCGTGATTTGCTATGTGCTCATCGGCTTTGATTGCAGGGCCGGCCCAGGCCCAAGGCCCACAAGGCCTAGGCCTAGGGCACCCCAAAAATGGGTACTGTTTGGGGCACCCCAACATTTTATAGAAATGGGCTTGAGTAGAACACTTTTTTGACCCAAAAAAGAAAAAAAATCCATTATTAGTTATAATAGAGCCCAACCATTGTAGGCCAATATTTAAAAAAGACCCAAAAACCATTGTGGCCCAATATTAAAAAAAAGGTCCTTGGGCCGGTCCTGTTGGATGCTATTGTTTCTTATTTTCCTTGTGTGTTCCTTCAAGAGCCAAACATTGTGCTTTCTTTTGTGTTACTTCGGTTGTTGGATTGGATGCTATTGTTTCTTATTTTCCTTTTGTGTTCCTTCAAGAGCCAAACATTGTGTTTTCTTTTCTTATCTATTTTATGTAGAAGGAACTCTAAAACATAATTTGGGCATGAGGCAAATCTAATTTTCACATCTTTCAACAATTTTAAGGTGTATAAACTCCGTGCGATATGGGCTTACACATCCTCTTTTAAACTTGATTTTGTTTGTACCCTTGTGATTATATTTTTGGGTATGTGATATTTTGCTTGGCTTTTCGTGTACACCTTTGGTGCCTAATTTTTTTAGATTTTTCTTTTCCACACTAATTTATGGAATTGAGATAAAAATTCAAAAAACTAGGGATAAAAGTGAAAAGCACACGAATTTTCGTGGGCTAAAATTTTGAGGGAGTTTTAAAGTTGGTGCTTAACACTCACATGTATATATATATATATATATATATATATATATATATATATATATATATATATATACCATCCGGTTCTAGTGCGGGAATCCCGTTTCCGGACCTCCATGATCCGAACATTTTTTTGACGATCTGATCCGTCCAATGTGTTCAGAAGGTGTTTTCAAGGGTCCACGCGAAAAATCTTCAAAAAAAAATACCGGGAAGGGCTTGATCCAAGCAGTTTTCGCAAAAATATATAAATACAGTTTTTGCGAAAAACTGCTTGGATCAAGCCCTTCCCGGTATTTTTTTTTTGAAGATTTTTCGCGTGGACCCTTGAAAACACCTTCTGAACACATTGGACGGCTCGGATTTTCCAAAAAAAATTTGCAACACAAAAAAACACCATTTTTTCTTATTAACGGGAGGTGTGGACTTGAACCCCACGGTATATATATATATATGACAAATTCTCAGTGTCGCACCGATATTCAATACCTACTATTTTTTCCTCATGCAGGTTTCCATCAAAAAATTAAAGCGGTTCTAAGTGGTCCTCAACCGGGCAATAAAAGCATTCCCTTTAAGTGAACGAACGAACTGTTTGACGAGTAGATCCCCTTCCGTCCCAGCATTGTTGCATGTTTCAACGAAGTGGGCAATGTGTTGCTTTGGGTTTCCCTTCCCGTCAAATTGTTGAAATTTGGGGGGCTGATAACCAACAGGCATTCTAAAGTAGTCGATACGCTTGGTGTAAGGTTTCGAATACATGTAGCTATTGTGTGATGGCCCACCGTACTGCGCTCTGATTGTATTCATTATCATGTCGTGGAGTTGTTGGACAGACAACGAAGCGATAGAGGTGGGTTGGGTATTTTCTCCAATCCCTATCGCTGCCGGAGTTGCATGATTGAACTTAGCACCACCTTCTGGATTTGACGAGGAGACACGATTTGTGTCAACTTGCTGCTTGAACTTTATGCCTTGCCCGCCCATCATGAGTTTCCTGTTTTGATCGCCATATATAACCTCTTGGGGTGTGAAGCCAGGTGGATGTGAATTGTCTTGGCTAGCCTCTCCCACTTTTTGAGCCTCTAACTTGTTCATCAGTGATGCAATCTGGAGGTCTTTGTCTTCAACAGTTTTGGTGAGCTTTTCAATGGCGCATGCCATTGTTGCCATCTGTTCCTCCACTGTCGCAGCGCCAGTGGTCATGGTTTGCATAGCCACGGAGTAAGACGATTCTGAACGACTCGGCGATTCTGAGCGCTTCGGTGAAGAAGGCGAGGATCCAGAATGCGAACCTGTGCTAGAGTTTGCATCGGAAACTGAGCGGGATGGACAGGGCGACAAACTTCTTGAGACATAATTTTCAGCATTGGAAGGAAGCTTTTAGGAGCCCTCTTCATCCTTTTTCTTCGTCGGAAGCGTGGTGACGGGTTGGTACTTGCCTTGCAGCACGGTTGGCGCAACTCCTTTACTTGCCGGAATGGTTGTTGCCTTTGCCTTGCTACGCGTCATCGGGCCAATGGAGGTACTGCTGCTATTTGTGGCCACAGTGACGTTCTTGGTAGCCTTCTTGTTGATCGAAGCGGTCTGAATCTTCTTCGGCGCCATTTGTGTGAACTTGACTTTGGAGAAAGAGATGAGAGGTAGAGAGGTCCCACTGGGCGTGCCAAATTTGTAACACACAAATTCGAGTCCTGCAATAAAGACAAGAAAAAGATGTACAAAATATATTTTATTGATTTGATTTTGAATTGAATGCGGGTACAATCTCTATTAAATTCTTTACATTAAAGAATAATTCCTCTGATTCGATCTCCGAAGTTGATGGTGCAACCTAACGGCTATAGAAGCTTGTTGTGGGATTGAACCGGTTTGTAGTTCTTTCAGATCTTCGAGTTGAGAAGCTTGAAGAACGAAGCTTGATCGAGGGCTTGAACAGCTTTATCTCGAACAAACGGTGAACTTTTGAGGATGATCTTCGCTAGCTGACGCGTAGACCGTTGTTATTATGGATGAATCGGCACGTAGCTTGGGTGCTTGTTGATCCTCCACACGAACTTGAGGGATTTGAGAAGAACTTGCAGAGAAGGCTTGAGAACTGCTTGAGAGTGCTCTGGAATTTCCCTGGCTGCAGATCTTCGAATGATTTGAGTTGTTGGTTGATTTGATTTGATGAACTTGCGAAGAAATCGGCACGTTGTTCTTGGTGCTTGATGATTCTCTGCAAGATGTTGAAGAACGCTTGAATTCTTGAAGAGTGCTTCAGAGCTCTGGTTGAATGCCAAGCGAATCTCTTCCCCTCTTCTTCATATGAGCCTCTATTTATAGGCTCGAGGAGAGAGGTGTTAAGTTTGGAAAGATTTCCAAGAAAGACATTTGATTGATCTGATTTGATTTGATATCCAATCAGCAAGATTTAATTTAATTTGATTTCCAATCACGAGATTTAATTTCATTTTACTTCCAATCCGGAAGATTCAATTTCATTTCCTAAAAAGAAGATTTTGACTTCTTTTTTTTTTAGGAAATTAAATTAACCCAAAAGGAGAAATAATATATTTATTATTTAGCCCTCTTTTAGAGTTTTTTTTCTGAATGGGCCTGCACGTTTGGGTTAGCCCAACTTCTTGACCCATTTGGCTAATCAATTCAGCCCAATGTATTTTTGGTCTTCTACAAATCTCAAAAGGACTAAGCCCATAAATTTGACGGGCCCAATATTCATTTGAAAGTGTTGACCATGGTTTGACTTTTAATTTGTTTATCTCAATCGGACGGCAACTAAGCCATGACGAAATTTTAGTGTCTACAGTCTCGAGTATCGGCCGAGACAGGGTGCGATTTTTCCTCACACCGAGATATCGGCCTGTATCCGTATCGGAGGCCCCAAATACTGGTACGTATCGGCCGATACGAGACGTCTCGGCCGATATTTAAATCTATGCTATAGAGCTCATCAAAGGAGAGGCTCCTGCCCATTCTCCACACAAGACCCTCATTGAAGAGTGCAAGGCGATCCTTGCTATCACTGGATGCACATTTAACCACACATATCGTGAAGGAACACAGTCGCAGACAAGCTAGGTAATATTGGAGTAGTGGAATAAGAGCACAAATGGGTTTCTCATATCTCACCTCCCATGGAAATCATCCCCCTCTTGGAAGCGGATATGAGGGGGGTGGCCTATGAAAGAGTTTAGTTTCCTTTTTCTGTTTTTTCCTATGTACCAAAAAAATAAAAAATAAAGGGAAGGTAAGTAATCAATTTTTGGGGTGGTGGGGAGTAAGTTGGGTGTGTCCTTGACAATGGAGCTTTGAGGATTATTTGGGAAGCTGTACTTTTCACTTCTTCATGGCAGATAGAAATTGTGTTATGTTTGAGGGTGATTGAATTTCTAACAGTAGAGTAGCTTTTTTCGGTTAAGGCTAAGCTTTTGTACATTTTACTTCAACTTTCTACTAAAATTCATGAAGCATATGTTTTGGACCTGCTTATGGTTCTGAAAAATTAATGCAACTTATCTATGTAAAACCACGTCAATTGATGAAGTTTTTCACCTAAAAAATAGTATTTGGTTTTATTAGACCTTCCCTACTATTTTGAGATGGTTTACTTGACATTTGTGCTTAATTTCTTGCATAATGCAAAATAATTTAGCAATGATCATTAAACACACATGAAATAATCACCAAATGAAATCAAAATTAGCATGTCAATGGGCACGAAACGACGTGCACATCGGCTTTTCACTAGTTTTTAGCAAAAAAAGGAGAGTTTGTGCTGGACAAGGTCTACGTTGAAGATTGAAACTATGAGTTGTTTCTCCCATTCCAGTGGTGGAAAACAAACACGCCAGCATATTTTCTCTGTCTTCTAACTGATTGAAAATTTTCATGCATTCATTTGCCTTCGTATCGGTCTCTCAAATTGGGCACGTGAGATGTTAGCCAATTCTGGTTCTACGCGTTGTATCTCTCTTGCCAGGCCAAAGAATGTGAACCTATTTTTAACCCATTAGCCAGTTGTAACTCGAACATATCAAGAAAAGTTGTTTCAAAACATGCAAAAAAATAGTCTACAAAGCACAAGAATTGGAATGTACAAGCTGTGAATAACATTTCTGAGACAACTTGTGCCAACTTGCATCTTATGCATGAATATATGGCAAATATTCCATCTTCAAATACTGCTAATTATAGTACCCTATGGCCTATAACTACCTTCCCATTGCCCCCATTGTTTTACAACGTTAACTACCCTTTCTCTGTGTGTCTCTCTCTCCGTTTCTCTCTTCCACGATACAGAGAAGATGGCCGAAACCATGATTTCACCAACTCTCTGCCTTCTTGCCCTCCTCATTTCTCTTCAAATTCTCCCAAATGTGGACGGAAAAGTGATCTCTAACCCAAGCAGAAATGAAGATGACGAGATCAAGAAAAGTCCGGCTCTGCCCGCTGCTGAAAAAAAGGGAGCACTCTACACGATTAGTAGCAATGAAAAGGAGGATTTCACACCATTTTATTCGCACAAATTGCGAGAAGGGTTTAGATTGCTAAAGGGAGGAAGAGGAGGAGGCAAAAGCAAGGGCTCGAATTATCTGTCTCCCTCGCATAGTCCTGATGGTGCCGGAACCAAATCATCCTTCTCATGGAAATCATTACTTTTCATTGTACTCTTTGCTCTTGTTATTGGTCTGTTAAGATTTCTTTGGGAGTTCGTAATTTTAGCCAAGATGCAAGAGTTCTTCACAAAGAAATCTTCCTCAGGTAATAAATCTGACACGAAATGAAGATCTTGCTGTACTATTTATGGAACAGTTAACCGATGCAAAGAAAGGCCTTATGCGGTTGCAAGAGTTGGGATCAAATGTATTGATACATGCATTAAGGATGAGGATGAGGTTCAAGTACACAAACGTTCTTCAAATTTCTATGTTCTGTATTCTCTCGTTTGTAACAAGACATTTAATTGTATCTAGCTATAGATTGTAATTTTTTTGTTTGGTGAATACAAATTCCATTGAAAAAACATACAATACAAAAGAATGGAGAAGCTCGTCAAGCTATTCAAAAGGGTCGTGATCGGCTCGGTTAAAGATCGTTTAAGATAGTTTCGCCTCATGAACAATTCAAGCTTGAACATATATGCAAAACTTGTTAAGTTATCAAACTAAGATTCGGTTCATTATTCAGTTCGATCATTAACCATACAATGAGGGTGGACAGATGTGAATCTAACCGTTCTGGACACAATTACGTCTTGTGTTTAAAATTGTTTTTTGGACACAACTGTGTCTAGAGTTGCTCAATAGATAAATGTGATTGCTTTGTATGCTTGTGTGAAAGATTGTATGATGAGTTTTTATTTTCCATTAAAGATTGAAATAAGTTGTGAGTTTTGTGTGCATATTTCTCCCCTTGTGTATTACTACTAAAAAAAAAACAGGAGGACTCCCATAACCAACAATTCTTTTGTGGATCTATGGACAAGCCAGCCCAAACATTTTTAGGGCCCAAAAGCAAACTTCAAAGATGGAGCCCTTTACGCATTCTCTTGAGCAAAATGACAAAAAGATAAGCAACTTTAAATAATAAAATTAATAACTCACATTGAACAAATCATTATGAAAAATAAATTGTCATTTAGGCTCTCTTAATTAATGGGCTCTTTTTGGTTGAGAATAGTTTTACAGGCCTAATTGATAGATTATACGCAAGATTGGGAGGTCCCTATTTCCAAAAAATATTAAAAGCCCATAATCAAAGCCTTGTTTGCAAGCTGAACCCGAGTCCCCATACTTGGTATAGGCTCCATCTCTAATTTCAAGCTACCTAACAAGAAGCTTATTTTGGCCAAAGTAGATAAGCGAACTTTTTGCTTTTTGGCTTATTTCTAGTAAAAAGCCGAAAGCAAAAAGTGGATTGGTTTGACCACTTTTTTTTTATTGCTTTTTGCTTATCCCAAAATATTAAATTTTATTACAATTAGAGACGAACTTCCCGAAATGCACTTGCACATATCAATTGAAGTGAATTTCGGCGAGGAGAAAAACAAATACGCTTAAACATTAAGCGTAGAATCGGACTAGTCTGGGTACGGAAAAAAGCATCATCATCTTTCACAACAAAAAAACGATTACCATATAAAATCCCATCCGGAGGAAAAAAAAAAAAAAGAAGAAGAAAATGATACAGTTTTTGTAATGTAAATGTATAAGAGTAGAACCACAATTATTATTGAACGAATAACGTAATCCTTACGACTATCACTTTCATGCATGCTCAATATATGTACCCGTACGACAACTACATGTTCTCAATTCGAAGTATATTATTATAAATAAATTAAAGAGTCAAAAATAGATTTGATCCCAATACATGAAGTAAAACTTTATTGCGACCAAATACACAGCCATAAAAACACCGACCCAAGGTGAAAACAAATACTCCTATAATGTCTAGAAACATTAAGCATAGCAAATTGTTTGTACCATATATGGACCCCACACGTGGCAGGAGAAGATCCTGAATATGATTAAGTAAAATTCCTACAATTTAGGAGATAAATCTCTAGAAGAATGGATAAGGCAGTTACCTAAATTGTAGGGGCTAATTTTAAAGTGGGAAAAATACAAAATGCCCCCCATACTTTATACTCAATTACTAATCGCATCTCAAATTTCGACTTATTTCAATTTACCTCCCAAACTTAAACTCTGTTATTCAAAACGACTCCTTCCGTCCCAATCCGTTACTTCACTAATGGAAAATGATGAGGTGGACGTTAACAGAGAGTAAAAACCATTAGCGGAGGCACAAACGCCCCAAAATGACGTAGTTTTGGGGCGACCCAAGGAGAAAAAAACAAAAAAAACACCTAAAATCAGTCTCTTTCTCTCCTCCCAACCACATCTTCCTCTCCAAACCCAAATCAGATTCGGTCAAAATCACAGACCCAATTATTTATCTTAAAAAAAATTTAAAAAAAATATCTCAATTTTTTTTTCGAAATAATTATTTATGTAAAAAAATTAATTGCCAAGAAAAAATTTCAAAAAATTAAATACATCTAAAAAATTATTTCGGAAATAATATTTTCCAAAAAAACTTTATTCAAAAACATTATTTTGAAAATAGTATTTTTTAAGAATATTTATTTTTTTTATTAAAAAAATTGTTTTCAAGAATTGCTTTCCAAAATTTAAAAAAAAAAACTGATTGTGATTATTCTAAAAAGTATTTTAAAGTAAATGTTTATCAAAATAGTTTTTATTTCTCCAAAATTGTTTTCAAATTTTTTTTTTTTAAAAGTGGTTCTTTAAAAAAATATTTTTCTTGTTCAAAAAAAAAAACCTAAGAAAGACCGTTTTTGATAAATAAAAAAAAATTATCCCATAAATAATCCCAAGCCAATCAAACATGGGATTGGGTAGATTATGGATGAAATTAATATCAGGACAAATAGTCCAGGACTACCGTCCCATAAAAAAACATTATCCCAAAAATTATCCTGGGATTAAAATAGATAGGACTAGTAATACTGGGATTTGTAGTCCTGGACTATTTTTCCTAGTATTAATTTCATCCATAATCTACCCAATCTCATGTTTGATTGGCGTGGGATTATTTATAGGATAATTTTTTTTTATTTATCAAAAACAGTCTTTCTTAGGTTTTTTTTTTAAACAAGAAAGATATTTTTTTAAGGAACCACTTTTAAAATTTTTTTTTTTTTAAAACAATTTTGGAGAAACAAAAACTATTTTGAAAAACATTTACTTGAAAATACTTTTTAGAATTTGGAAAACAATTCTTGAAAATAATTTTTTTAATAAAAAATAAAGATTCTTAAAAAATACTATTTCCAAAATAATTTTTTTTAAATAAAGTTTTTTTGAAAAATATTATTTCCGAAATAATTTCTTAGATGTATTTATTTTTTTGAAAACAATTTTTAAAAAATTTTTTTTTTTTAGATAAATAATTATTTCCAAAAAAAAATTGAGATATTTTTTTGAAAAAATAATTGGGTCTGTGATTTTGAGCTAATTTGATTTGGGTTTGGAGAGGAAGATGTGGTTGGGAGGAGAGAGAGAGAGAGAGAGAGAGAGAAAACTGATATTAGGTGTTTTTCTTGAGTATTTTTTTGGGGCTTTTAGAGGCCGGTCCTGTGAGCAATGGCTCATACTTCACCAATTCCTGGTACAATTACACACGGAAAAATGCACTGTTAATTGTGAATTAACAGTGCTCATTAAGTCCACACACGGAAAAATGCACTGTTAAAATTACACACGGAAATCCATTGCTCATTAAGTCCTCCCAATACTGTTAATTGTGGAAATGCACTGTTAATTGTGAATTTTGACAAGAATTAACAGTCCTAATTCTAAAAGTGCAGTGTTAATTGTTGTATCAAAATACTGTAAATTGTGAAAATGCACCGTTAATTGTTAACACTAACAGTGCATTTCAACAATTAACACTTTTTGTTTCAACAATTAACACTGCACTCTCGGAATTAGCACTGTTAATGTGTTAATTGTTGTATCAAAATACTGTAAATTGTGAAAATGCACCGTTAATTGTTAACACTAACAGTGCATTTCAACAATTAACACTTTTTGTTTCAACAATTAACACTGCACTCTCGGAATTAGCACTGTTAATTGTTGTCAAAATCCACAATTAACAGTATTCTGAAAGTGCAGTGTTAACTGTTAAAACAAAGAAGTGTTAATTGTTCAAACAGATAAGTGGCAGGACCCAAGAATAAGTGGCAGGACCTGCCCAAGACTCTCTCCCAAAATTGGGACCGGCCCAGCATTTTCCGTATTTTTTTTTTCTTTGGGCCGCCCCAAAACTACGTCGTTTTGGGGCGTTTGTGCCCCCACTAACGGTTTTTACTCTCCGTTAACGTCCACCTCATTATTTTTCCGTTAGTGAGGTAACGTATTGGGATGGAAGGAGTCGTTTTGAATAACGGAGTTTAAGTTTGGGAGGTAAATTGAAATAAGTCGAAGTTTGGGATGCGATTAGTAATTGAGTGTAAAGTATGGGGGGCATTTTGTATTTTTCCCTTTTAAAGTTGAATTGTCATTAGGCCGAAATAACATGTGAGGAATTATCAAAAGTAGGTAGTTATTTTCGGCCAAACAAGGACGCTTGTTAACAATTCATCATGGGTGGTGGTAGAAAAGAAGTTAGATTTTAAGGGTTATGGTCCTAATTAGTGGACTGTTACCTTCTGCGGTTACAAAATCCATGGACTTCTATAAATGCAAATCATTGTGCAACATTTGAAGGGTCCACGCACCAAAAGCTCATAACAGCAAGTTGTTTTTGTTTCCTAACTATCCAGTTAGTCAATTTCCTTCTTCCTCAATCATGTTTGTCACCTTTCTTCTTCTTCTTCTTCTTCTTCTTCTTCTTCTATGTAATCTTTTTCTCTTTGTTTGTTGAAGTCCTTTTTCAATGCAATTGAACTGTATTAACTTAGTTCCTCTTTATAAAGTTATCACATTGCTTGAAGGAGGTTTTATATTCAGATTTAGGCGCTATTCCATCTTTACACTTGGAGATTTTATATCTCCTGGCACGCCCCGCTCTCGATCAGAGCACTACTTGGTGTTGGCTCCATAATTTCTCATGTCCCTGGATAAATTCGTGTCAACACAAATACCATGTACATTCGTGCGTTCCCTAAATCATTTACTAAACATGAGGCAACAGAACAAACAAACTAACATGCGTTTCCTTCTACTTGCCTCAGCAACCAAAAAAAATGCAACAAGCAAACGTGACCCTAATAAATGAGATCGGTGCAGAAACCGCAGGCATTGGGGAGCTACTTCGGATGGTCTTGCCCTAGCTCTGTGGGGACCAGACGGTGACAAAAGAATCAAAAAGACGATCGCTGTTAGTGAATGAAGTTATAAAAGGCTTTGTAGACACCCCAATTTTGACCTGAGAAACTTCTCAAGCATTCCCGATGATGAGGAGATACTGATGACATCGCGATAAGGCTTGAACAAGGTCCTGAAAGGCTCACAATTCCTCAAATCCTTCCAAAACCCACCCAAAAGACCAAAATAACCCCTAAAACCTTCAATGACACCAAAAACCCTTAACAATACTTAAGCACTCAAGTAGCAACCCGAGTGGGTTTTTATAGTGGGATTTAGGCCAAATAGGTGTATTAGGCATGTGGAGGAGCCAAATTCGCAGATATTCCCATCATTACATAGATTTACAGCATCTTTAAAACCCACTTTTCTCCCCAAAATCCCACTATAAAAACCTCTCTCCTCCTCCATTCTTGAAGACTACAGACTATTACTCTCTCACTCTGAAAATTCTCACTCTCTCTCTACAATCAAACCATTCCATCACTCATCAAACCCATAAAACTTTGATCATCTTGTTCAATATACTTCAAAAACCCATCTTCCTTCATAAAAACCACCAAATACTTTCAAACCTTGCATCTTCCATCCATGATTTAGCCCATTCAGCCCATATCCAGTACCTTTCCATCCCCAAAACTCATATTCAAAGCCATACCTTCTAGTGATCATCTCAAAACTACCTTAGACTTTAAGTCTCTCTCTCTCTAGAACCCATAAAACAAGCTCAAACCACCCAAATAAGTCAAGCCCTCAATCACACAGTCCAAAATCAACCGCCAATCAACCCTCAAATCCCATTTTGAGCCCAATCTTTCAAAAATTAAGTCAAAATCCCTTGTTTCAAGCTTTAAAGGTAGAAATACCTTGAAATCATGTCATTTTTGCACTCTTGAGGGAGTCAATAGACTCATACTGGTCTCTTATACCAGTTGTGGGTCTATTTTGATGTTTAATAAACAAAGAAACAGGTTTTGAGCATCAAGCTTAGTTAGTGACTTGAGTGCTCAAGTAGGTGACTTGAGTGCTCAAGTGCTTTTAGCATATCTCTTTATTTCCCTTGTTTTTATGTTCTGATCGTGTTTTTTTCTCTCTCTTAATGGCTATATTCATCCTCACATACATGTCCATGGTCTGATCAGTCCAAATAAAGGGGTTTATAGTGCTTTTAAAGCATAAAAACACTAAAAATATGCATCTAAACCTCTTTATTGGTCTTGAAATATGTTGATCTTGCTCAAAACATGATAAAAGGAGTTCACCAGACCTATTTTCAACAAAAAAAGGCAAAAGGGAGGTCATTGAGGGAAAAACCAAGTATAATCTGGAAAATAACTTAAAGTGCTCAAGTTCACTACTTAGAGCACTCAAGTACTCGACTTGAGTGCTCAAGTCATTTCACCAATAATCACCCCTTTTAGCATTTTATTAGTATGATCTCATTTATAATCTCTTATATTAGTTGTTTACATCAAGGGTTATCTGTTCACATTCTGTTTAACTCATGTCATGGGATGAAATGCATTTTTGTAGCTTGTTCACTAATCAAGTAAAGATTTTAGCATTCATTGATTTTCTTAAAAGGAGTTTTTGAATCTAAAAACATGATAAAAAGGAATAAAATGAAGTGTTTTTGGAAGAGAAAGTAAAAATAAAAGCAAAAATGAATAATGGCATGAGGGCTTAAGTTTCTAACTTGAGCACTCAAATACCTGACTTGAGCACTCAAGTAGCTACTTGAGCACTCAAGTCCCTTACCTGAGTGCTCAAGTCCAGAACAGTGAGCAAATTCCTTTGATGAAAATAGCTTTCATTTGTCTATCCTTATCCAGTATAACTCCTGTTCAAAGTCTTTTCATTGTATTTTAGTTTGTTTTTGTATAGATCATCACATGAATCCATCCATTGGTTATGCACCTCTCGAAATAGTTTATATTCATTGTTAGTTTAAAACTAATAACTTTATGTTTTTGCATATTTCTCGCATTTCATGCCACCTAATGTATCTCATGCATCATAAACTTATTACTTTGTACATTTCACACAAGCATCCACCTTTTCATGTGCATTGTCATTTGTGATCTCTTCTACTTGTTTCTCATTCCCGGTCTCCTTTTAATGTGAATAAAGTTGAATAATAAACATTTTCTAAATCCCACAAATGCTAAGTAGAGACCGACTCTTGGGTCGGGCGATATTATGGTGAGGACGGACTGGTATTTAAAACCTTATTCAAAATGAGGCACGAGTCATTCGAGTTTGGTTCCTCGGGAACAATCCGCTAAAACCCGGGTGGCGACTCCGAATCGAATTCCTCGGAAGGGCGTCCACAGACTTCTCATATCCAATATGAGAAGTTAAAAGTACTTCTTTAACTTCTCATATTATGTTTATGAAATAGGACCAATATTTAAGTTTCCCGTTCAAAAGTGATACGGAAAAATTGGAAGTTTGCCTTATTTTGGTTCTTAATTTCATAAATAAAACAAAAAATTTGGAAGGGCTTAAGAAGGAAAGATGTCCAAACAAAATGAGACAGCGTCTTTAGAGGCTAAACTTACCAGGGAAATCCGAATCATTGACTTTCTTTGCTAGACTATGTTATTTGGGGCTTTGTTTGAGTTATTTCGAGCCACTTCCCCCTATTTACACCGCTAAAGGAGCCTGATCAGCCCTTTTGTACATATATATGACCAAGTAGCATCCGAACCATCACCTAAAATAGCCCTCACAATCTAGAAAATAGTCCTTCAATAGCCCCAAAAAAAAAAACACACACAAAATCAGCCTCTAAAAGAAATCCCAAAAACGACTTAAACAACCCTACTAAAACTATCCATCTACTTAACCCAGGAAGCATAAGGGCTAACCAAGCTACGTTGAGATGTTTCATGGTGGTTGGGAGATGGGTATGATTGTAGCAAGGCTGTTTTGGGGCTCATTTTTTGTTTTACAGAGGTAGAGTTTTTGTTGTTTTCTGGTTGTTGAAGGTCGATTTTTGAGATTGTGAGAGCTATTTCAGGGGATGTTCTAGATGCTACGTGGGGTTGGTATGTATAGGGACTGATTGGGCTCCTTT
The DNA here is from genome assembly GCA_963854785.1 of Vaccinium vitis-idaea. Taxonomy (NCBI): domain Eukaryota; kingdom Viridiplantae; phylum Streptophyta; class Magnoliopsida; order Ericales; family Ericaceae; genus Vaccinium; species Vaccinium vitis-idaea. The sequence continues at coordinate 36,852,328 of OY978219.1, read as the reverse complement.
AGCAGCGTAAACATATGAGTGGCTCGAAATAACTTGGAAAATGCCCCAAATAGCATTAGCTCAGCAAATAAAGGGATGTCTTCACGAATGGATAAAATCAGGGGGTTGATTTTCTCTCTCTAAGACGAGAGCCTCTCTCCCTAAGTGTGAGTTTCTTCCCCATCCGGGTCTCGCCTAGGGTTTAGCCCTGATCTCTTCTTCCTCCCTATTTCACCACCCTTCTTACTCCCTCTCCCCCCTTCTCTTTCTAGTACTGTCTGTCTTCCCCAGTTTCCTTCTATCTCCATCTCTGTCTTCACTTCCCCTTTTAATCGGTTTCGATAACTTTCTTGGTTTGCTTCTCATGGAGACATCTATAGAATTGTTTCTAGAGGAAGCTACAGATGTATGAGAGGACCTCTCCAGTTTCATCCTTTTTGGAAAGATCTTATCTCAACGAATGCTGAATAAACAGGGGGTCACTAATATTCTGAATCAAGCATGGAAAACTAAGGAGAGTTTCTCCATATCACCGTGGAGAGAAAACATCTTCCTTATCCGGTTCAAAACATCCTCAGATAAAGCCTTTGTGCTCAACTCGGGTCCTTGGTCAGTTATGGGTAATCTACTGGTTCTCAAAGAAATCCAAAAAGGAGTGACGGTGGAGGAAATGGATTTCTCAGTTTCCCCTTTTTGGGTCCGGGTCCACGGCCTCCCCATTACTTGCATGACGAGTGTTAATGCCAATAAGATAGGTACTCAGTTCGCTGCTCTCATGGACATCGAGGGCGAGGAGGAGCAAGGCGGTCTAATCTTGAGCTGTAGCTTTTTACGGCTTGGAGTTATGGTGGATACTTCAAAACCCCTTCTAAGAGGCTTTTATTTCAGATGTCCCACAGGCTCAATGGTGAAATTATGGATTCAATTCAAGTATGAAAGGCTCTCAGATTTTTGTTTTCAATGTGGGCGTTTGGGCCATGAAAAGAACTCTTGTAAGTTCCCACCGGTTAATCTATCTAGAGGATCAGCTTATGGGCACGATCTTAAAACTATGACACTACGAAGTCTACGAACCAGAGTTTCTACTCAGATGGGGTTTGGTCAAACGGAGGGCAATGAAGATGAATCGGGGCGGCGGAAGTTGGAGGGTTCAGAAGTTGCAGAGCCAGAGGTGGCGGCGCGTGAAACCAATAACGGTGGTTCTGCTCACAGTGGGGCGCAAGATAACCAAGATATCCCCAATCTTGTCTGTAGTGATGTTGGGGGTGTACGGGGCGCGGTATGGATGTCACGTGGCAGGAATGAGAGAGAAGATACCGCTACAATGATATCCACCTCGGAATACGAGCGTTTACCCTGTCGTGCGCAATCACCGCGTCGTGCAGAAGGGTGCACAGAGGAAGAATCTTCTGCACTAGCATGCTCATTTTACTCACCGAGTGGGCTCAATGGGCTAATAACTCAACAAAACCTTTCTCAGAAACCACAAGCCTAATCTTTGGGCCCATCATATTTCGTAACTGAACCCAATAGCCCAAAGGGAGATTTAGTTACTGCTAGGCCCACACTTCATCTATCACTATTGGGCTAGATTATAAAGATAAGGATAGCCTAAGGACTTCAAAGTAAGATGCTTATATGGACATTGTTCTGGCCCATGTTTTTGATGATCTGTCTCTAAAAAGGAAAGCTCCTGAGGACCCTTTGCTTGTAGCAGAGAAACGTGTGAAGCTTAAGGAGGATTTGCGTCAACAGATGTGGTCTACTCCTGGGGATAATTTTTCTAATTTCAAGCCTCAATCCAGTAGGGATCGAAGAAGGGTGGGAAAGCATAAGGGAACCAAGGCTAAGGCTTCCCCAATCATCGAAGATCCTTTGAAGGCCCTGACTTTTTTCAATGAAGATGGTTTGGTCAACACTCATTTGTTGCTTTCACAAGATGCACAAAGGAATCAGTATGAACAAGTTGAGGAACAATTCAGTCAGGTTCAAAGCACTTTTAAGGATGAGGTGTCTCTATCGCCAAGAGGTGGAGGGGTTGTGGTGGCTGTCCTTCAACAGCCACAAGGTCCATGTTAGTTCTTTCCTGGAATGTTTAGGGGTTGGGGCGACTGTGGACGGCCCACCGAGATTGTTCGAAAAGATTGTGATTGTTAGAGTCGCCACCCGGATTTGAGGTCCGAACCCGAGAAACCGATCAAAAATAAACATGACTTGTTTGCCCATTTGAAAAAGATTTCACTGATCATGGCGGAACCAAAGATTTCTCGGATTCGGGGGTTTGGTTACGAGAGGGGAAGGGTTTTACGGCACCCCTCTCGCCCGGTCCGTGAACCGGTCTCTACTCAACATTTTGTGGGATTTTGGAAATGTTTGAAATTTGATTTTAAACACGAAATGGGGGATACGGGAATGGCAAACACGTAAATGAATATTAAAACACAAACTAAGTGATGGTGGATGCTTGTGTGAAGTGTACAATGCGATTACAGAATGATATAAACAAGGAAAATGACAATGAAGGAGAAAAATAGAACTTAAAACACCATTTTAAACAAAATTATTTATCTTTCCGACACTATTTGCATGTTTTGGAGGGTTTTGATATAGAAATGAGAAAAACACAAAACTACAAAGTTGTAGCCCTTCAAATTATCTACGTTTTGATATATAATACGTTGAAAACGGAGTTCGGAGTAAAAAGTTATGGCTGAAACACTGTGACTGCCTATCTGTTGGGGTTTGAGCGCTCAAGGTGAAGGCCTTGAGCGCTCAAGCCCTTCCCAGATCGCCAAATTCTGCTATTTTATGATACTTTTCAGAACTTGTAGGCTCATTTCAAGTATGAGGAACTTGAATGAGCCCACTGGTCTCCCTCAGCAAGACCAAAATAGTGATTTTCACATGATTTTCTACCTTTTCGGCTATGATCAAGGCTTGAACTTGTGGTTTGATGAATGGATGGGTAGTGGCTGTGTTTATGGGCTATAGATGAAGTATTTTGGTCAGAGGAGTGTAAGTGTAGGGTTGATTGAGTGATTGATTGAGTGAATGATGGAGGATTTGAGCTTAAAATGGTGATTTTGGCTTGGATGAGGTGGGTTTTGATGGAAGAGCTAGGTTTGGACGAAATTGATGGAATGTATGGGCTGTAAATGGCTTGTTAGAGTGAGAGAGGGGCTGTTGAAGTTGGTTTCTCAAAGACCCATGTGTTGTAGGCCTTAAAGATGAGATTTTTGGGTGTTTTGGAGGTTGAAGATGATGGAGGGTGGTGGCTATGGAGGAGAGAAAGGCTAAAACGTGATTGAAGTGATGAGAGAGAGTGGAGAGGGCTGATGAAGGGTGTGAGAGTGTAAGAGATCAGCCAAAGGGAGTTTATATAGAGAGAGAAATGGGAGGGAAATGGGTTTAATTTTTGAATTGGGTTTGGGGGGTGATTGAGGAGATGTTCAAGGGTCTAGGAAGTGTATTTAGGCAGTAGAAAACATAGGTAGACGCTCCTCTTGCAGTAGAATATCATGATTAGATGTTCTGCAGAAAACTGATCTGGATCAAAGTTGAGCGCTCAAGGTCCAGGGCTTGAGCGCTCAAGGCTGTTGCGCAAAAGGTAAAACTTTGCGGGGCCGCCCCGGGTGCTACCGAACTCCGTTTCATGCGTGGTTTGAAGCGTTGGAAAGCTTGTCGAGTGTACTTTGTAACCCAAGTAGTTTGAACCCAAGATAATTTGTACATTCAAGTATGTGACCATTTTACCCTCAGAAGGTTGGGAAAATAAGTCATTTTGGTAAAACGGACACATCTCCCTCATTTCAAAATGGATTGAGACGTATTATATATCAAAAAAGAGGGTTTTGAATGTAATAGAAGATGATGTAGGCTTGGGTTTGTTTTGAAATGGTTTATGGATGGTTTGAAGGGTATTTTGGTCATTTTGGTTGGTTTAAGGTTGTTCTAGGAGGGTTTAGAATGGTTTAGGGTGGTTCGGTGAGTTCAAGCCTTGTTCTTAGCCTCGAGGTATGCATGATTGGTCTATTTCATCATTGGGAATGCTCGAGTGCATCTTAGGTTCAAAATCGGGGTGTCTACAGCGACCTCTGACTTTCCAGGTTCTACAAGGGCTCGTTAGAGGCCATCGCCCTGGGGTTGTCTTTCTCATGGAGACCAAGAATAATATGAATAAGCTAGAAAGCATTAGAAAGCGGCTACAGTTTCAAGGGTGTCACTACGTGAATCCACAAGGTCTTGCTGGGGGTTTAGCCGTCTGGTGGACATCGGAGGTCAATCTCTCTATTCTCTCAAGCTCTAAGAACATTATTTCTGCCTCTATTTCATTCTCTCAATCAAAACTCTTGGCTCTTGTCCTGTGTTTATGCTGACACTTTATTTAGTAGAAGAATCGATAATTGGAATGAATTGCAGTTTGTTGGGTCTAATTTTGGAGGCCCTTGGGTGTGCATTGGTGATTTCAATGAGGTATCGTTCATTTGGGAGAAACAAGGAGGCCGTGAAGTGAGTAGTAATCGTATGGAGTGTTTTAACAATTTTGTCTCTAATAGTGGTCTGATTGACTTAGAGTTCAAAGGCATCAATTATACTTGGACTAACAAAAGAGTAGGAAAGGATAATATAAGAGAAAGAATAGACAAAACTTTAGCCAATATGGATTGGAGATTGAAGTTTCCTATGGCCCAAGTTTTTCATGAGCCCATTGTCGGTTCTGACCATGCCCCCTTAATTCTTAACTGTTGTGTTCCTCTCAGAAGAGTAAAGAAGGTGTTTAAATATGAATCTATGTGGACCACTAGTCCTAGGGACGTCATCGCTAGGAGTTGGTCCTATTTGGGACTAGGCTCTTCTATGTTTTCTTGGAACAGAAAAATGAAGAATTGCAAGAAGGCCCTCAAAATTTGGAGTAAAGAAGAATTTGGTAACAACAAAATGAGGTTGGCCAAGCTTAAAAGCCAACTTTATGATCTTCAACTGGCCAAGCCAACAACAGAGAACATTCAAGCTCAAAAATCTATCATTAGTGAGATGGAGATGGCTTACACCAGGGAGGAGATGTATCTTCATCAGAGATGCATGATTAATTGGCTGAATGCTGAATTATGGTGACAGGAACTCCAGCTTTTCCCATGCTACCTTAGTTCAGAGGAGGCAGCACAATCAGATCATAAGACTCAAAGGAGATGATGGAGTTTGGCTTTCAAAAGAGGAGGATACTAATTACTGTATTGCAGAGTATTTTTCCAATCTTTTCAAAGACAAGGGGGATCGAGATATGGAGCCAGATCTGAAGGATGTTGATAGAAGAGTCACGATAGAGATGAATGATAAACTCCCCATGCCTTTAACTCAAGAGAAATCAAAACAACCACCTTCCAAATGGGGGCCCTCAAAGCTCCAAGAAAAGATGGTTTTGATGTTTTTCCAAAAATATTGGCAGGAAGTCGGAGAGGATACATGCAAGGCAATTACAAGTTTTTTCAACGGAGGCTTCTTGCTCAAGGAACTCAACAGAACTAACATTGTTCTGATTCCAAAGGTTGCCAATCCCGAAAGTCTCTCTCAACACAGATCTATAAGCTTGTGCAATTTCAGTGTGAAGATCATATGCAAGGTCCTAGCCAATCGACTTAAATTGGTGCTGGATGAAATTATCACTCCTAATCAGTTAGCATTCTTCCCTGGGAGAATGATTCAAGACAACATAATTGTTGCCCACGAAGCCTTTCATTATTTGAAGACCCATACGAAAGGAAAAAAGAAAGCTCTGGCCCTTAAACTTAATTTTAACAAAGCATACAACAGGGTGCAATGGGATTTCCTCAAAGAAGTCATGACCCGTATGGGTTTTGACCACAAGTGCGTGCATCTTATTATGCAGATCGTCACTACGGTCTCTTATTCTATTGTGGTTAATGGAGAGAGTCACTTATCTTTTTTCCCCACGAGGGCTTAGACAAGGGGATCCTTTGTCTCCTTATTTATTCCTTTTAATTATGGAAGTCTTGTCAAGAATGATACATAATCGTATTTCTGATCGGTTGTTTTCTGGTATTCACATCAAAAGAGGGTGTCCTCTTCTCACCCATCTCTTTTTCGTGGATGATGCGTTGTTATTTGTGGACCCAACAATCACGGGAATTCAAAACCTGCTGGATACTATCACTGCTTTTGGGATTGCATTGGGACAGCTTATCAACTTCGATAAGTCGGCGTTAAAATTCTCAGCGAACACTCCAGAGGATCAGAAGAAAGAAGTTCTAGACAAGTTGGGTATGGTGGAGATGAAGTTCGATGCGAAATATTTGGGAATCCCTTATTGCTTGGGGAAATCCAAATCAGAGACGTATTCCTACCTTATCGAGAAAGCTGTGAAGAAAATGCAAGGGTGGAAAGCAAAGGAATTATCTTACGGGGGCAGAGAAATCATGATCAAATTCGTTATCCAAGCTATTCCCAATTACATTATGTCGTGTTTCTCCTCCCAAGCCAATTTTGTAGCAAACTCAACTCATACATCAGGAGATTTTGGTGGTCCGGAGACCCTAAGGAATCTAAAATTCACTAGATTAATGGGGACGAGCTGTGCAAATCTAAATGGCAGGGGGGCATGGGATTCAGAGAATTCAGAAGTTTCAATTTGGCTCTTCTCGCTAAACAAGAATGGCGCATCATCAACAACCCGAATGCCTATTGGGTCAGAATGCTTAAGGCTATTTATTTCCCAAGATCAAATTTTATGGATGCACCGAAGGGTTCAAGACCCTCTTGGATATGGAGCAGTCTTTGTCAGGGCCGAGAGTTACTTGCTAAGGGTTTTAGGTGGCAGGTGCACAATGGTAGAGATATCGAGTTTTGGGAGGATAGGTGGATTCCTAATTTGCCAGACTTTCGAGTTCAATCAGCCAAGCCTACCACAGCTGACAAATTTAGGGTGGCTGACTTCATCGATCCTTCTACTAAGAAGTGGAATGCTCAGGAATTGAAAAGGTATGTCTCTGATCAAGATGTCAAAGCAATTGTCTCCATTCCTATATCAAAGTTTGATTTGTCAGATAAGCTCATTTGGCATTATTCCAAGAGAGGAACTTACTTAGTCAAGAGTGGCTATCAAATAGCTAGAAAGGTTGTAGCAAGCAATAGCACTCTTTCTTCCTCTTATCAACCTCACCCCTCCCTTTGGATTAAGATTTGGAACCTAAAAATTCCTCCTAAGGTTAAACACTTTTGGTGGACGTGTTGGCAACTAAGGAAAACCTTTTTAAGCGGAAGTGCTCCTGGTTGCCTTGCTGTCCTGTATGCACAAAGAGGTGGAATCAATTGAACATATCATTTTCCATTGTAAGAAAGTGAATTCTGTTTGGAATATATGTAAAATGCTTGAAGTTTTCAAGTGGGATGTTAGTTCTATTCTCCGATGGACTAACGAGGCGATGGAGAGCTTGGGGAGCATGTCCAAGATCAATGATTTTATTAGCAAAATAGCCATGACAGGTTGGAGTATTTGGAAGGCTAGAAATGAATTTGTCTTTCAACTTTCTCCAGTGGTGGTGAACAATATTGCTATTAGGATGCGCAAGCTTGGGAAGAATTTCGTACATTAACTATCCATCAACAAGGAATTTCTCCTGCTACACATGCCCACGCTTTACATGACCAGACCAAGTGGAAAACCCCTGACCTAGGCCAACTTAAGCTCAATAGTGCCTCATGGAAGAAAGAGTTCGGAGGAGGCTTTGGTGCCATCATCTTGCGGAATCACAGGGGAGAGCTGCTTAATGGGAACCAGCAGGGCCGGCCCTAACGTTGGGGTTGCCCTAGCCGACTCTGATTTTGGTTGCCCACTTATTCTAAAGTCAAAAATAAAATGACATACAAGTCAGAAAAAAATTCAAGTTTACACTGGACTTTCAGCTTAAATAACTTCAAAAAAATCACAATCAAGTGTTATATGATGAGCAAGAAAACTTCTCATTACATAAAACAAATTCTAATATTGGAACCCCTACATCGATCTTTAAGAGTTCGATTTGAAAAAATTATAAAATACAAAAAATAAAACAAAAAGGATACAAAGATAAACATAAAAAGATATGATTGTAAGAGTTTGTTATGAAGAAAATAAATTTGCTTTATATATTAACTATGACTTGTCAGTTGTGTGAAAAAATAATAATAAACCATGTTAGCTCACTCATTTTTTTAATAAATTTTTCACCATTAGAATTTTTTTAATTCAATGTAAAAAAATAACAAAAATAACTTCTACATTGTTGTGTTTGTTAAATGTAACTTTTTTTAACAAAGTGTAATTGAGTGGTGCAATTTTTGTAAAATTGTGGATTGGGTGGGGAAAAAAAGGCGCCAAAAATAACAAAAAGAAAAAGGGAAAGAAAAACATGAAAGATTCCACCAAAGTCATAAAAATTGTATCATGGGGAATTGAACTCATGCTCTTACGCTTGTAGGCATTACCAACAACCACTGAGGCATTCAATGCCTCTGCACCACATGTGAAAGCTTAATTATATTTATACATAACCTTTTTTTTTGGTTGCCCCTGCCGAGGTGGGTTGCCCAAGCCCCGGGGCTTACCCCAGAGCCGGCCCAGGGAACCAGTTCAAGGTGCATGGATCATCTGTCTTAGTTTGTGAAACTATAGCCCTTAGAGAAGCTTGTCTTATGGCGAAGGCGCTGGATCTTAAGTCAATGCAAATTGAGAGTGACAATAAGTGTCTTATATCCCTGTGTGTTTCGGAATTAGTTCCTCCATGAGAGTGTGCTTGTGTCATTTACGACATTAGGAAACTTGTTTCAGATCTTAATTTGTCTCTTAATTGGGTTCCAAGAGAAACCAATCGTGCTGCCCATTGGTTAACCTCTGTTGTATCAGGATCACTTCCTCAGAATTGAGTTTTTCTAATATCCCAACTGAGCTTAGTGCGATCCTGTCTTTTGATTTATGAGAATTTTCTCCAGTTCAAAAAAAAAAAAAAAAGCAAATAAAGGGAATGGTTCAATTTTCTCAGCCAAGTTTAGCCTCTAAAAAAATGTCTTATTTTGTTTGCTCACCGCTCCTTTTTGAGCCGTTCCAAATTTTTTGCTTTATTTCCAAAGAATAGGAACCAAAACATACAAATTTTCCAATTTTTCCCTCACGGGGAACTTGGGCTCTGTTTGTTTTGGTTTTCAAGAACCGATTTTCTCAATTATTATTCAATTATTACCCCTATTTTTAAATATTATTTTTATTTTCCTCTCTATCTCTTTCTAATTATTAATACCTATTTTTTAATTATTATTCCTATTTCTCCCTATAATCATTACAAAACTCAAAATCCAAACCAAACACAACCTTAATTTCTTACTTATCTTTCCAAACACATCCCAAATATATAGGGAATACGTTAAGGTATAAAGTCGCATTCATCCAAACAGGTCACAATCCAATCCACCACCTGTAACAAGTAGGTGGAAGTGGTAGGTCCCAAACCCAGTACACTCCATTCCAATTTTCTAGGGTTTTGAATGCCTCCCATGGAAGAAGAAGCATCTCCAACGCCGTTGCCGAAGAAGAGAGGGCGACCCAGGAAAGACAAGCCCAAGGAGGAGAGAGAAAAAGAAGAAACTCCGGCTGAGAAGATGAGAGAGAAGAAGCAACCCCACCACCCTTCCACCGTCGACGAGAAGTATATTCAGTGGAAATCTCTCGTTCCTGTTCTCTACGATTGGCTTGCTAATCACAACCTTCTCTGGCCCTCTCTCTCCTGCCGGTAACATTTCCCTCTCTCTCTCTCTAGATGTAGACGTCTGATGGATTTATAGAATGCAAAGCCCTTGGTGGGTAGGTCGCATTGTGTGGATGTGTATAACTGATGCTTAGTCTATGATTTTAAATCTGTTTGTTAGCTTGAAATGTCTGCCACTAGGGTTTCTTTTCATGTTAGTAGTTTGGATTTAACACTGGCTGTAAAACCCTAGATTGAAATGGCTGCTACTATGGTGTCTTTTGATGGTAGTAATTTGATGGATTCACTGACTGTAAAACTCTAGGTCAGCTTTTCACCTTGTGATTCTCAAAGAATGTCAGGTCATACACATTGTATACAGGGATGTATGTATGCATCTGCTGCATGGTAACAGGGTTTTGAATCTGTTCGTTAGCATGACATGTGCGAATTTAGGGTTTCTTTTGGTAATAGGAGTTTGGATTGATTTAGTCCAGGGTTTGTAGTTTGTTTGTTAACTCGAAAGTTTCACAGTATGCAATTCCCGAGGTCATCTTGCAGCTTGTAGATTCTCGCAGAATGTTAATTTATGCTAATTATACATCTAGGCTCTGTTTGTTTTGAAGTAAAATATTTTACAACGCAAAACATTTTCCTTGTAAAATAATTGAAGGAAAATGATCTTTTCGCTTTTATTTTCAGGTGTTTGGTTGATACTTTAATTACTCGTATTGAAACAGATTTCCTATATTTTGGAATTTCGATTGCACGGAATCTACATTTACATAAATATAGGCATGAATAAATACAAATACATAAACAGATTTATAGGTACATACATACATATATACTTGTTTACACACATGACTTGGCAGGGACCACAGAGAGGCAACGGCGGGATATCATCCAAAAATGACTTGCAGAAGTTTTGAGAGGAAAACAATTGTGCTCATATGGTGGAAAACATTTTACATGGAAAATATTTTCTGCACTTATTGTTCAACCAAACAAGAGAAAATGGGGGAAATAGTTTACCGGAATGTATTTTACGTCCAAACAAACGGATCCCTTGATATGTTTGGTTCTTTGTAGTTGATGTGAATGTGCTGCTCAGTTGAGGTTTCTGTATCTGATTGCTACCTTGAAATGTGCATCCTAGGGCTTCTTTTCATGGTAGGAGTTTGATAGATTTCAGTGTAAAACCGTAGTCAGCTTTTGGGTAGTTGATTGTTGCAAAAGTGAATTGATACACGTTACGTGTAAGCATATGTTGGGTTGGTTGGAAGTTTATGTGGATTTACTGCTCAGTCCAGGGTTTGATTCTTTTTTTAAGCACGAAATGAGAGATGGTTTGTTTCTTTTCGAGTAGTGATTTCATCGATTTACGTCCTGTGGAACCCTAGGTCGGCTGTTAGCTTTCACAAAACTGAGTTTGTACAAATATATTTATGTGTATATGTATGTCTCCTGATATAAGCTCAGGTAAGAAGTTTTGTGTAAATGTATCGCTATGATTGGTATTATGTTTAAGTATTTTTTTAGGGTATAATTTTATCACTTGCGTGTGTAGGTGGGGTCCACAACTTGACCAAGGAAAATTTAAGAATAGGCAACGTCTCTATCTCTCTGAGCAGGTACTTATCGATATTTTCATTTGCAAGAATTACTTGTAGTAGTTTTTATTATCCCTTCCATATGACTTTGTGTCTGCTACCTTGATCTATCTGGTTTAGCTTACCTCCGTACCTTATCCACTAAACCTCTCCAAACATCAATTTTTTGGGCCTTGATGGGAGCAACAATGGGAATCCATACCCTTCATCTTGTATTTGCAACGTATGTGGAAAAGATCAGCTTGATGTTATCATCGGTATATACATCAACAATTTGTATAAACTAGACAGTTCACATGATTTTGAACATCAAGTGTCAGATTTTATACAATTTGATTGTGTATGTATCGATGTCCAATCAAGTTGATTTTTTTTTACGAATGTCTTTCTCAGCTAGAAGTACAGGATGAATGGTTCAGATCACTGTTGTGGACTGACAATACGGCCTAGAAAAAGGAAGTTTGGAGCGATTCATTTGGATATTAGTATGGAAGTAAGCTGACCCTGACTTATCTACCAGTGCAATGATGTATTCATTATCGCATATGCTCTTTAGCTCATGTAGCAATTGTTGTGAGGTTGCGGTACAACTAATAGATCTTTGGTCTGCGTGAAAGTGGATGGAGTTGGTTTTCATTTTTTAAAGAATGTTTGTAAAATTAAATTTATTGTTTTAATAAAATATTACTCCTACAATATCCAATAACTATTGCGTAGTTACGTATAAATTTTTTCCATGAGCTTGAATATCTTCCAGAACTGTTTCTTTCTTATGACAAATGCTTTTTCTCATGACTTTTATTTGTGGAATTGTAGCCATCTCTAATGTCATTGTGCTTTTCTCCCTCATTCCGTATCTGTCAACTCTCTCTCTCTCTCTTGCTTGACAGACTGATGGCAGTGTTCCAAATACACTGGTTATAGCAAACTGTGAAGTTGTCAAAGCTAGAGTTGCTGCTGCAGAGCATGTAGCTGAGGTCATCCCATTTTAACATGATATTTGAAGTTTTAATGATCATGAACTGTTCGCACTGGGGCTGTTCTTACTGTTGCACCTCTTAATTTTTCAGTTCAATGAAGAAGCACGCTCACCATTTGTGAAGAAGTACAAAACTATAATACATCCTGGAGAGGTACGAGTTATGACCTTTGCCCTATGCAGATAAACATAAAATTCCCAACATAAGTACAACTTTGTCTGTGTGCATGTTTGTGTTGTGGTTTGCATGATCCATTATGAGGGTTTTATGCTGTTTCATTAGGGGAAAGGGAATTATCCCATTTTACACAGCTCCATTTCCCGCCTAACTTCCCTCGACCATGCTATGGAAATGCTGCCTTCATAATGGATGCAACCTGCCAAACTGTTGATATGCCTTTTCATCACTGTTAATTATATTCTTGCGGATGCCAATTAACCTTTTTGGAACTTCAGACTCTTAATTTTCTGTCATTTAAGTGATCTGGTTTGTTGTATTGTGCTTCAAACGAGGTGTAACATCTATTTTTTGTTTAGTGTATGAGGAAAGCATAGTTATCGAAATCGTGCGATTTGCGAGTTGAATCGTACAATTCGGTTCAATCCAAAGCGTTTTCGATAGGAGCACAGGTGTAGTAGAATCGTACACTGAATCACTAAATAGTACTCGAATCGGTTTATTGTAGGTCGAATCGTAAGAATTGTACGATTCAGTTCAATTTTATACCCATGTCTTGCATGTGGGCCAAAATGAAATAATTGATAAATTGTGGGGTTTCTTTAATTTTTCTAGCATATAAAGGATCGACTGTCTTTTCAGAAGCTTCGATAGCACTTTTCAAAAGATTGTAATGGAAAAAAGTTGGGGTTTTTCACCTATTGGGAAGACCAGACCCACATCGCTTGCTATAAAAGCAAGGTTGAATTGCTGGATAGTGGGATTAGGGAAAATATTTACCCATACATGACAGTTTTCTGGAATCATCAATCAATGGAAAAAGGAATAATATTTTCCATAACATAGCATGACAAACATGGACTGACCTAAATGCCCTTGAATTAAGTTGCCTTCACAAAACAAACCCCAATATTCCCTCCTTTCTTCTCAGGCCTGCAACACAGTCTCTCTCTCCCCTCACTCATCCCACCAAAACAGCCAATTAGAGCTTCAATAACCCCAAAATGCAAAAACCCAGAAAATAATGAACAAAATTTACAATTTTAGGGGGACCACTGTTTCAGTGGTATTCTGTGAGCAGCCACTTTGTGCATTTATTGCCAAAGGTTAGGTCTGTCTCCAATTCATCTGTTTCAGTGGTATTCTGTGAGCAGCCACTTTGTGCATTTATTGCCAAAGGTTAGGTCTGTCTCCAATTCATCTGTTTCAGTGGTATTCTGGGAGCAGCCACTTTGTGCATTTATTGCCAAAGGTTAGGTTTGTCTCCTATCCATCCCCCGCCCATACCCCCATTATTGGGGACTAAATGGGTTATGTTATTGTTGTTGTTATGTGGCTGATAATCCATAAACAAAATAAACAAACACACTCTCATTTCTTTTCTTTTTATCAAACCCCTCAATCAAAAGGGGCTAAATTCCTTGTAAAACAAACAGATCAAGGTCCACAAAATCCAAAATTCAATAACCCTTGCCTGAAGTCAATTAGATCTTCAATTTTGGATTTTTTTACGAGATCAGGGGCCTGGCGTCGTGGAAATGCCCACTTGATCGACCTGACGACCTCGACCAGCTGGGCCTTGCCGGACTGGTTGGACCGGTTGCGGTGGGTCAGGGTCCAAGGAGAGAGAGCCAAGTGGGCGGTAGTTGGGTTGGGCAATTTTGCAGAGAGTTGGGTTAGGATTTTGGGAGAGGAGTCGCGCCATGGGTGGAGTGAGGAGAGAGAGGATGACGAGTTTGGAGAGCGAGAGGTGCCACCATAGGTTGAAGAAGGTGAAAATGATAAGTTTCTACAACATTGAGGTAGAATGGTCAGTGAAAGATTGGGTTCCATTTATGTGCAATTAGAATTCTCAGTTTCATGTGTGGGGTAATTTTGAAAAACTGTGTCATGGATGGGCAAATATTTGCCCGTAATACCATTTTCCGGCTATTCACCCTAAATGCAAGTGTCTTGCGTATTTAAACCACTTTATCATCTATTTATCTTCTTAAACATTACCTTTATTGATTCCAACTTGAAATCTACATTTTTTATGTATTTCAAAATAAATGACCGGATTGGAGCGATTCTGGATTCGATTCGATTCACGATTCGTAACCGGAACATTTTGATTCTCGATTCGAGTCACGATTTGACAACTATGGAGGACAGGGCATTGATATTCAACATGGCTGTCCGCTGTTCATGTGGGCCTGTTTAATGTGACTTGCTATATTCTATGCTCCAGTAACCTGTAAGGTTGGATATTTGTCCCATTATTGAAGTGATTAATCTTGTTTGCCATTAACACGAGTACTCCTTGCAGGTTAATAGAATCAGGGAACTTCCACAAAACACTAACATAGTCGCAACCCATACTGACTGTCCTGAAGTAAGTGTTTAAGGTTTTATGCATTTTGTGCACAATTTCTTAGGAAGTATCACTTTCTAATGGTCTCGCTTAGTTGATTGAAAGAAGTTGAAGTTCACTTTTTTCTTTTTGGTGGTAAAAATCCGGCAGGTTTTCATTTGGGACGTTGAAGCCCAACCTAACCGTCATGCTGTCCTTGGAGCAGCCGATTCTCGTCCAGATTTGGTGTGTCATTTTTGTCCAAGTATATTTTCCCCTATGGTCTTGCATTCATTGGGGATTGTGGTTTTTCACTTTTCAGCCAATGAATATTTTTTGTTTGTTTTATTCTTTTACATCTATCAGCCATTGGGTAATCAACAAATTGGTTTTTCTATTGTCTTGCAGTGATTATTAATGTTCTTTTGCATTTACACGTAATTATTACCTGAGAAGTGGCCTTTCATAGTTGTAGGACTTCAGTTTTTTTTTGGCATAGGAATAATGATACTTTTCCGTATGGCTGCAAAAGAATCACATAAAGTCAACTTGGAAATTTTCTCTTTGTAGGTATTGACTGGACATAAAGAGAATGCCGAATTTGCACTGGCCATGTGTCCTACTGAGCCTTTAGTGCTCTCTGGAGGTTTGTAGCTGCTTGTGATGGTTTTCTATTCTTATTTCAATCCTCTAAGTTCTAACTTCTGTTCATATTGCTATCTAGTTATTAAGTTGCTGAAATGCAACTAAAGGTACACACTTGCATATCGAATGGAAGGTGGTTTAGTTGCATATGGCTTTTGCCGTAATAGATTTTGGAATTTCAAAGAGAGTTTTTTTTATTCCTCTTTTACAATCTATAGTGTTTCCCAAGTTTTAGTCATGCACTTGTTTATTCATATTCAGTAGGAACACCCTTAATTTCAGTAGGTTTTTGTTCTTTGCTGATGCATGTTTTCTTCTTATTTTCAAATGGGAGTTTAAATTCATTTCTAACAGTAGAATTAATGTTTTAGGGAGAGACAAGTCCGTTGTTTTGTGGAGTATTCAAGATCATGTATCGACATTGACCACAGATGCAGCAACCAAACCTGCTGGATCTTCGGGATCAATCATTAAATCTGCTGACAACTCTTCGATCGGGCCACGTGGGATCTTCCAGGGTCATGAGGACACCGTTGAAGATGTGCAGTTCTGTCCATCCAGGTAACTTCATGAATTTGCTCAGATTGTTCCAGTCATCGAAGCTCTCTCTCCCTTTGACTTGGGCCTTATACCTTATTAGGAGATTGGAGTTTAGTATGTTAGACACACTTTCTATCTCTAATATCCTAATTGACACATGCAACTATTGCGAAGTATCACTCGACAAAAAAAGATGAAGAGAAGTTAATGTGAATCCACTTCGATTCCCTATCTACAATCATTTTAGCTTTTAGCTCGCTTCTTAGATTTATTATGGGCCCTTTTGTTCTGACGCTTTTCTAAATTTTATGAAGTGCACAGGAGTTCTGCAGCGTGGGTGATGATTCCTGCCTAATATTATGGGATGCACGAGTTGGCTTGGACCCAATTGCCAAGGTCGGTTGCCTCACTCTTTATTGGTTCATAGATCACTTCTTTTTTTTTTGGCCACGAATTACTGGATGAATGAAAATGCACGTTGATATGGCTGTTGAGATGGGCTGATTCACGCTTGTGTCCTCACACAACATGCATAAAACTATGCTATTGTTGGTCGATAAGGGATGTAGATTGTACCCAATACCGGATATCGCAATAGAAATAACTAAATTGGAAGTACCGGTTATTTAGGTTTTTATGCTGTGGGCTACAAGTCAAGTTTTGTGATACTTTTGTTTCTCGATCCTCATTTTTCCTGTAAGAGGGGTGGAATTTGGCTTTCCAGTTGTTATTGTGTCATATTTTATTCATTGCCAAATAATTTTGTTTGGAATTTAACTAATTGCATGCAGAATGAATGTCTTTTGGTTTTAACAAGTTAGGCACCTTCAATGTTTTCATAGCAGCTTCGAAAACCATAATTTATTTAAGTACATTTGTGTCTTTTCTTATTTCCGGAGTTAACTATTTCTTTTTTGCCCTTTGTTTGCTGACGTCACGTTATGATGATTTGTAAATCGCTGGCCTGTACGCGGTTAAAAGTTAATATTTATAATAACCAATTCATTTTTCATTTTCAATTTGTCTTCATCACCAATGCACATTTTCGAACCTCGATCAACTGTATTGATTCTCTCCCACTCTCTCTCTCTCTCTCTCTCTCTAAGGCAATCTCACCTTCTGAGAGTGATATTTGACTGCTATTTGTTCGTGAAATAGGTTGAAAGAGCACATAATGCAGATCTTCACTGTGTTGATTGGAATCCTCATGATCCAAACCTTATTTTAACTGGGTAACTTCTTCGTCCTCTTACATTTTTTGTGTTAACTGGATTATGGGACTTAAAAATATTTGGTACGTGGAATACTTCTTAATGTTGATCACAACGGGCTTTGGTAAGGGTTTCGGGGATAGAAAAATAGAAGGGGCTGTTCGGCGTGTTGCTGTTGCACTGATTCAGTGCTGTTTTGACTGATGTCAATTCAGGTCTGCCGATCAATCTGTTCGCATGTTTGATCGTCGAAATCTAATTTCGAATGGAGTGGGGTCGCCCATCCATAAGTTTGAAGGTCACAAAGCTGCTGTTCTCTGTGTTCAGGTCTTAAACAAGTTTTTCCTCTTCTTTACTTCACTTATAGAGTAATTTGCGTAATCTATTCATTGCATTGCATGGCAAATGAAGATCATTCTAAGCTGCTATATGGCAAATGAAGATCATCCTAAGGTTTTCGGTCTTTGTTTCTTTTTCTTCTTTTGACTCGAGTTCTCCATGGATTTTACAGTGGTCACCGGATAAGTCATCTGTCTTTGGAAGTTCCGCAGAGGATGGCTTGTTAAATATTTGGGACTATGAGAAGGTGGGTAAAATACTTCTACCCTCAATAGTACTGTTCTTTTCTCACTCCATTCACACAACCTCGTTGATGTCTCCATGTTTCTAGCTGCACTGCTCACCTCAGACCATTGTGCCTATAATTCAGCTCTGAGGAAGTCATTGTTACGTTATTTTCTGAATAGAGGTTTTGGAACCCTTTATGGTTTATCACCCGTGTCTCGATCTAAATGTCATTTATTATTAATAGAGATTTATTGTTCAGATTCCTATGTTTTTTAAAATGTTATTCCTATGTTTTCTGTTTGACTCATTTTCAAAGAAAGAGCTACTGAGTGGAAAAGGAACGATTTTCAATTATGCTTACATGTCTAAAGTACGTTTTAGTTGCATCTAACAATGCACATTTGACGCAAGGAAGCCGTTGCTTTTGCTGTGCCCATCATTTTTGTCTATTCCAATGGCTGGATGAGGGTCTGTTTCTGTACTTGTCTTTGTTCACTGCCTTTACTTTCTTGTCTTGCTTGTAACCAAGACAGGAGAAGGATGTATGATGGATATTTCAACAATTGAACAGCTCACTTGCGAGTAGATAGATGCTGTTTTGCAATTATTAATGTGATGATGTCTATACTGCTCTTCCAGCTGATTATTACATCTTTTTTTTTTTTGGTGTAGGAATAGCTTATGTTTTTTATATCCTCTTGTAGGTTGGTGAAACAGGGGAATATGCTGAACCAAATTCTCCGCCAGGATTGTTTTTCCAACATACTGGGCACAGGTTTGAATCTGGTTACATTTGTAAAGCTTAGCCTTGTCCTGATTATTTGGGATTTCAAATTTCTGACATCTACTGATTTTAACAGCGTAGAGGTGTCATGCACTGGCACTATAGAAAATTATTTGAACTTTTTGTATTAATCCGGTTTGAGTGTATACTCTAAAGCTATGCACTGGCACTATAGAAGATGCTAGGAGTTGTTAGGTCATGACTCTGATTTTCCATGGAAGTTAAGGGGGTCTCAATTATTGTTTGAAATAATTTGATTTTGGTTACTGAAATGCTTTTTCTCCTTTCTTCATATCCAGGGACAAAGTCGTAGACTTCCACTGGAATGCAGCTGACCCTTGGACCATTGTTAGTGTATCTGATGACTGTGATACCTCCGGTGGAGGTGGAACATTACAGGTGACGGCTTTTCTACTAATTCCTTATCTTCAAATTTAGGCTGTTATCAACAATGGATTAGAACATAAAAAAGGGATAATCATAGGTAGTTGAAAAAAAATGTGGTCTACCTCCATTACTTGTGAGATAATGTGCGGAAGTTTGTTTCTCTTATTTTTTCCTTTAAAGATATTGTCTCTGTTATCCTTATATCTTTGACATATTTAATATCTATAAACGAAGAACAGACTTAGATAGTGTTTGGTTAATGAAATGAAGGCGCAAAGGGAGTAGTCATTCCATCATTTGGTTTGTAATATAATAAAATGACAGAATCATCGTTAATTAACAAGAATGGTGATTCCATGGGGAAGCCAAGAATGATCACTCCAGCATTTGGTTTGTAATATGATCAAATGACAGAATCCTCGTTAATTAATGAGAAAGGCGATTCCATGGGGAAGCCAAAAATGATCATTCCATTCATTCTCAAAAATCAAAATCCTTCCAATGAACCAAACACTGCCTTAAAATTCAACTTGTAGCAGTATTAACTAACTGTATGATATACTCCTCAGATATGGCGAATGAGCGATTTGATTTACCGGCCTGAAGAGGAGGTTTTGTCTGAGCTGGAGAATTTCAAGTCACATGTGATTGAATGCACTTCAAAGTCTTGAAAATCATGCGAGACGCGATTCTGAACAGGATTGTTGAGGACTCTTATTAATTAGCTGTGGAAGTTTCTGTGTTACTGTTAGGAGAAATGGTTGGTATGAATCGGTGACAGTATAGTTGGTCAATTTAGCTGTTTCAGATCGGAAACTGTGAATCAAGTATAGAGATTGTAGTAATGTAGCTTGTTCTAAAGCTTAAGAGGCCTAGTTGGATCTTGATGTGCTGGCCCTGTTTTGTTGACATGGAAAGGGCATCCAATTCAATGGTTTCCTAAATGGTTTTCCCCTATGTTCAGTGGGGAATAATATTTCCCAATTTTGTGGGGTTTTACTCTGAAAGGTTGGATGGATGGGGGTATAGTGCGCGATCTGATCCGGTCATTTCTACAATCAATGGTCCATATTTTAAGAGAGTTTTACGTATAAGAGACTTCTAGTAACTCTGGACCAATTAAATACACTTTTGCATGGTTTGGATTGCACACTAAAAGGACCTTAGCTCCAGAATTGTATTAGCAGGAAAGTAGGAATGAGATGATAGTAATACAGAAAGAGTAATGCTACAGACACACCCTGACACACCCTCACTCACATGTGGAGTGGTCCCCCCTCACTTTTTCTCTCTCCTCCCTGAGGGGACTACTCCATATGTGAGTGAGGGTGTGTTAGGGTGTGTCTGTATCATTTTTGATACAGAAATCGACCACCGGTAGGAAAAAAGGAAAAACAGAAGGAGATGACGCGTCGTTGTTTAGTACTCTCTCCTTCCCTTTGGGAAACGTGTATTTTTGTGGACATTAAAAAATGTACTTTTGTAGGACATTTTTTAATTTTTTTTTTGCACCAAAGTACTCATTGAGCACTTTAATTTAGTATAAAAAAATTTAAAAATTGTATTAAGAAATATGTTTTTTACGGGTTTGAAATTACACGTATTCTAATATGGATCACTTAAAAAGGGTTAGAGGGAGTAAATGAGCTGAGCTTGAGTTAGTTTTAGTTGTAAAGACCAAATTCTAGGGTCTCCTTGTTTTGGCATTTCCGTATGACAAAACACATATTTATATCGAGTTATAATTTTATTATTATTTTTTTAATTTTCTGAGTAGCAAGTCTATATAGGGATAGAGTGGAAAGAATTATTTTTATGTAATTCATGGGTTAGTAGTTCAATTGGTTTCAGTTGGGATCAATCGGTTTCCCAAAGAGAGACAATGTGCAGATTCACTTTGGGTAGACCAATGATCCGATTGATCGAAAACTCAATCAGGGTTTGAAAACGTTTTTGAAAGGGATCGATCCAATCTTCAACTAGTATAAAACTTTCCATCTTTTCATTCTAGGGTCTATTGACTGCTAACTGATATCAGAGCCTCCGGTTTTTTTCAAACCCACAAAAACTGTAGAGTATGGAAAGTGAATTTTGAAGTACAAAATTCATGGATCTTTAATCAAAGTTTCAAGAGGTTTCTATGTCAATCATCAATCAACTCCGTGTTTCTTCCAGTGGATTTCTGGAAGAAGTTTTTGGAAGGCTTGTACGATTCAAGGCGTCGGCGATGAAGACTATTGGGTGCGGTGTACATGTTACTCGGCAGATGATACTTAGAATAGTGAGGATTTACTTCGTTTGGATATGTATATCTGTAACAGTGATTTGATTGTTTCCCGTAGTTTTTTACCCATTAAGGGTTTCCCAAGTATATCTCAGTGCTCTCTGATTGCTTGCTTGCAAGGTTTGGAGTTTGACTTACTGATTCGCATTTATATTGTTAGGGTTATTTACAGATTATTAGAGAACCTTGATTTTTCAGTAGCTCACTCGTTCATAAAAGCTCGCTTTTTTTTTGGAGGCCTGTTTTGTAAAAATATATAGAATAATTCAATATTGAATGAGTAGAGCCCGAGCTCGGGATCGGTTAGTTTTGAACGATCAAGCTTGAAGACTTCAAAGCTCAGTTGGACTACTAAATGAGTCTCTATAAATAAGCAGAGCTCTTATGAATGAGCCCAACAACAAGTAACTCGAGCTCTGCTCGTTTACTGAAGGTTAAATTCCTAAAACACCCCCTCATCTTTTCCAATTTTCCTAAAACACTCCCTAACCTTTAAAAACGTCCATACGCACCCCCTCATCTATGCAAAATGCAAAACACCCCTTACTCTGTTAATGAAATGACAAAAATGACTGTAATACCCTTTCAAAATCGCCCCCACTCACCCCCTCATCTATGAAAATCATCCACAATCACCCCTCTTTCTTTTTCTTTTTTTTTTTTTAGTGTGTTTGTTTACATAAAATTTCTTTAAAATATGTGTATTTGTTTCATTTAAAAACACACACAAAAAAAAAAAGATAGGTGTATACTTTTTTTAATTTTTGGAAAATAAAATAAATTCACCTAATAAAAAAACAAACTCACGACCAATACAACTAAATCCCGTTATGTATTGTCTGATACTCCCGCATTCGATACTCCCGATACAATTACACCTCGACCGTTACCGTTACAATATCCTTATAACAAATAACCTTGGATTATATCCCCAGCAATTAATTCTCGTTGACCATATCCTATAGGAATTCCATTAATTGGATTCTCGTTGCCACGAAAGATTATAGGAGCTATCCACGTTTTCAAACATATCCTTATACCAATTTGTACACAATGCATAATCAAAACCAAAAAAAAAAAAAACACATCGTAAATCATTACTAACAACCTTGAGTTCTAGGCTCCACATTATTCTTAGTTTTGTCCATTGCCCAACTGGCAAACTCATTCTCCGCCCCAACCGTCGTTCCTGCCGGCGGCTTTTCCTCCCTACAACCACCGCCAACTAATACTTCCCTCCTCTGCTTCTCCAGCAGCCTCTTCTTGGCCTCCATCTCTTCATTGCCTGCATCACTTTCACCCTCCTGAGCACCATCTCCATTTCGGTCGGCTTCAACGGCGATTTCGGCACAACGAAGAAATCAGTAAGCACGATCTCTTTCTGGTTTGGGTTCGGGTTCAGTTGGGGCAAAGCCCGCTCTACAGGGCGACACCAAAATGGGTCCTCCGGTCTGGGCTTGCTGCTCTACCGGTCTCGGAATCTCGAAACCCTAAAACCCCCAAATTTAGCTTGAAATTAAAGATGAAACCAAGGGGAGTATTGACCCCGTACCTCAGTTGGCAAACTCATAGTGACCATTGATGCAAACCACCATTGCTGCCGTCGCCAAATCACCACTTCCGTTGCCGCACAAGAGGTCGCAGAGAGAGGGGGTAGGTAAGGATTTTTACAAAATCCTCTAATTTCAGAACCCAAGAAATTCAAGCAGAGCGAAGAAGAAGAAGAAGAAGAAGAAGAAGAAGAAGAAGAAGAAGAAGAAGAAGAAGAGAGAGAGAGAGAGAGAGAGAGAGAGAAATTTGATCGATGAGAGAAGTAGCAGAGATCAAGTCGGCTGAAGAAAGGAGAGAAATGAGAGAGATGAAGTTTTAGAGGAGAGAAGGGTTACAACTGTTACAGTCCAGTTGAAGGGCATTTTGGTCTGAAAAAATGTGCAAATCTCTCAAGTACAAACGGTTATGTAACGGAAGGGGTCAAGATGGGTAACGGTGAAAGATGAGGGGGTCTGTCTAGACGATTTTAAAGGTTAGGGGGTGTTTTAGGAAAATTGGAAAAGATGAGGGGGTATTTTAGGAATTTAACCTTTACTGAACAAGCTTAAAATTTGAGCTCAAGCTCAACTTTGTTTACTAAACCAACTTAAAACTCAAGCACAACTTGTCTACTAATACTAAGGGCATCCACAGTGGGCTCCCTAAACATAGCTCCTAAGGTGTACACATAAGCCTAATTGGGACCCATTTTTCACTCCTAGAGCTTGCTAAATTTAGAGAGCATATGTGCACTCAATGAGCTAGCAAAAGCATTCTCTATTTTGTGAGAAAAAAATAATAAAAAGTGTGGGTCCCATAAATTGATAAGTCTAAAAAGATTAAAAGTGTTTAAGTCCCACTTAAAGCTCGCTACAAGACTACTTAGATTTAGCTAATGAGTTAGGAGCCATGCTTAGGAGCTACCATTGGGAGCTTGTATTGGGAGCCCATTGAAGGCCATTATTGATCAAATGACTTGCTAAATTTTAGGAACCTCAGTTAGAAGTCATTTTAAGAACCCACTGTGGATGCCCTAAGGGAGCCAAGCCTAGCTCAAGCTCGAGAAAGAAAGCGAGAGCGGCGACCCAATGTTGTCTCTGATTTGTTTGTTTCTGAACGAAGATAGTAGGAATTGACTACAAATCCTATGTCAACAGCTGCACCGACAGTGAGAATTTATACGCTAAACTGTCGAATATTAATTCCCCAAAAAAATATGGAAGCAAGCAGAAATAAAAGTGTACTCTCTTTCTTCTCCAAACCCGAAGGCAAAGAGAGAGGGTTTTCCAATTCCATGTTGGGCCAATTTGGTCCAATTTGGACGATTTTACCCCCTGATTTAATTTGCCATCTGTTGGTTTTCTTGTAGTTTAGGTGAATTGTGTTGTCCTTTTTAGTCTTTTGGCATTTGCTAATACCCCTTTTAGACTTTTGCCTTAATGCCTTATGTGTCCCCTCTCATTTTTTTACGCTAGAGAGAGAGAGAGAGAGAGAGAGAGAGAGAGAGAGAGAGAGAGAGAGAGAGAGAGAGAGAGAGAGAGAGAGAGAGAGAGCGAAGGCCCAAGATGGACCACCAGCCTCCTCTTCGTCCTCACCGGCCACCGGAGATGGATTCCGACAAGGTAACTCTCTCTCTCTCTCTCTCTCTCCTGCTAACTTCGCTTTATCTCATTCGATCCCTCACTCACCGTCGGAAGCCTCACTGTTTTGAAGTTTTTGTTTTGGACCCAATTTGAGCTCAGTTTTGTGTAATTCATCTTGGATCTAGCTAGAAACCTTTAATTCCTGCCCGATCTTCCGGTTCTCAGAGTTTTTTCGTTCTCTGTTTTGTCAACGGAAGTAACAACGACGTCGTCGGGAGTACGGACTATTTTGAGGAGATCGGTGGCTTTTTTGGTTGTTTAAGCTCCTCTTTCGGTTATTTGTTACTTTTGAGTTGTTTCTTGACTTCAATTTGGGAATTTGTAGTGTCGAGTGGAAAAGGCAACTTTTCCCGTTTTGTGCCTTGCTTAGGGTTTGAATTTTTTCTATTACTTTGGAGTTGTTTCTGGACTTGAATTTGGGAATTTCGAGGAGTGTAGAGTGAAAAAAGGGAACTAATTTTCTTGTGTGCCTTGGTTAGGGTTTGAATTTTTTTTCCTTTCAAAATTTCGATTATCTATTTTTCGTTTTGCATTTGTTGGCTTTACAGTTGTTCTTCCCTAACGCTGTTGACTAAGTGTAATACTTGGTCAACATTCATTTAGGGTTGGTCATTGTTTGATCTCGATATTGGCTGTTATATGATCTTACTCACATAATGCATGATCGAAATAGTCTTTTGAAAACATTATGAAGTACTAAAATTCTCGAGAGCACGAGCGAAGGGTCCTACGAAGGATAATGTGCCTACGGTTATGATTGTCCTTGGATTTGGAGTTTTGAGTTGTAGAGGGAAGAAAGACGAAACGGTTTTTTATTTATGCTTTGCTTGGGGTTTAATTTTCTTACCTTTTTTATTAATCTTCAAATTCCATTTAGTTTTCTTAGCTTAGTTGTGGGTTTGTTATGCTATTCGGTAATTTTAGTGGTAATGTAGTGTTGATTTAGTGTTGCTTGTCACTTGATCTCAATAATGAGTCAGATTTTTTATATTCATTTAGGTCTTCTTGTGATCTACTCTCCTTTTTGTTCTCTGAGTTTGGTACAGTTAGGGCTTTCTATATGAAGTCAGCTGCTTGTAATGTTTTGAACTTTTCTCCTCTTATCTTCGCCTTTGGATTGATTGTGTCTGCATATTTGTTTTCTTCAAACTAGGAGCAACATTTGATGATCTCTGCATAGTCTCTTCTTTCAAATCCAAGCTTCGTGCCATGTGATACTTTTTTGAAAGCTATGCTTATATCACTATTGCTTTTTATTTGCATACTTCTTTAGATCGCCTTTTTTTTTTTGGTTCTTTAACCTTATTTCTCCAAAAATGGCTGGTTAACTCTTGAACAATGTACTCAATTATGGTTATCGTGTGCAATTGTTGATACCTTGATTCTAATTAGCGTACTGGTAGTTAGCTATTGTCTTTCATGTCGTAATCCTACAATTGGTTCAAATTGCAGGAAATGACATCAGCGATTGTCGAGGGCAATGATCAAGTAACTGGTCACATCATTTCCACCACAATTGGGGGTAAAACTGGAGAACCTAAACGCGCAAGGGCTAGATATCTCTTTTACTCTTGTTCTTGTTAGCCGCCCTTTTTGTGTTGTTTTGAGTAGTCCTAACCATTGCCATGTTGGAAACTTTTCTTATGTAGCGTGATCGCAAATCTAATGCTGAATTCGCCATGTTGGAAACTTTTCTTATATAGTGTGACCACAAATCTAATGTTGAATTCTGGAGTTATTTACTAAAGTTGATTAATTGTCTCTGTTGAGAAAGCTAAAATAGTAATTTATAATCCCTTCTTACAGACCATCACTTACATGGCCAAGCGTGTAGTGAGTACAGGATCATTTGTAATGGTAAATCTTTTGTAACAGTTTTTATAAAGACTCTTTATTGCCTCGTTTAATGAGTTCGATTCAGGCCTCCGAATTCTATGAGCCGGCTCTGGCTTTGCCTTATCTTTTGTGCTGAATTTCCCATATGAATGAATTGATGTGCAAACATCCATAACCTACTATTATATTGAGACATTTGGCGTGCAAGCATCCAAGTTGACAAGCATAAACCTTCAACACAGCTTCTTTCTGCCTGCCTCTACGAAAGATCCTAAATAAAACACACGATGACTCCATTTGCCCTGACGAATTCCTTTGGAGCATCCAGCTAGGTAAATGCACGAAGTCTGCAATATTCCTTGCTGTGCATTTTTTAATTTTGCGATGTGTATGATGCATAATTTAGCGCATTTCTGTTATTGTAGAAAACTTGCCATTGCCTTTTCACATCTCTTACTGATCTTAGATGTGAAAATCTGCTGCAAACTGTGTAACATGAGTAACATGAATAACGGATACAAACATGTGGAGGTAGCTCCAATCTTTGATAAGATTGTTTTTAGCAAGATAGTGGAAGTATTACAATACTGCATCTCAAACTCCTCTGTTTCCCTTTGGCCTTAGCTGAAATTTAATCTCAATTTGGCTAATTATGGAGTCAGGTAAAAGGTCTAGGAGGAAATGTTCTCATTCTATCTGGAGCGGCACCTCTTGCTACGTACGTAGAGACTTTTCTACGAGTGGTGTCATGTGCTCACGTTTTACAAGGATATGGTATGTACACTTGTGGATCATACTCTGATTCAACCTCTCTCATTCAGCAATGATTTGCTAGGCCCTTATTGAACAGTGGATGGACTTCATGTCATTGGAGATTGATGCTAATACCGGGAATTAGTTCGGATGAAGAATGGGACGAGCAGTTTATCTTCTGCCAGTAAGTTATCATGTTTCTTAGAAATTGCATGAAATTAAATTGCCTTTGTCTGATAAAGTTTTGTATAATGCCCAATAAACGAATCCACGTATCCTTGTATATAGTCTTTCCTATAGTTGCTATTGTACATCTTCTGCACTTTGTTTCGAAACTTGGAGAGGCAATCAAATGAGGTAGCTAAAGAATAAGAATGAAATAATATTTCTTTTTCATGATGTTGCTGGGAAAAGAATGATAAGTCATGATGTTTTAGTTTGCTTATAAATACTTATGCTTTCCTGTTTCTAATATTTACATCGTAAATGTTTCTTTTCAATGCTTAAATACAATGCAAATTACATTTTCTTTCTTTCCAAATAGCTTCAGCCCAAATCAATTTTAAAGAGCAAATTGATATTACAAACATTTCACACAAAAACCAAAGACGGGCATCAAACTCGTGCTGGACACGAGCGCCCGTAACTAGTTGTGATGAAAGCTAAACCTCAGGTACTCTTTCTTGTGATGTGGTGAGTGTTTTTTTTTTTTTTTTTCTTTTTTTTTTCCATCTGAGGTGGTGGGTGATAAAGTACCAAAAACAGTTGTAGAGAACCAACGAAATTAAAAACACAAAATACCTAAACAATGATGCACCAACATTACAAGTACTGTGCAGAAACTGTAAATCCGGAATTCCGGTAGACTTCCCATCACAAGACCACCGTACAAGTACCCAATTCTAACCAAGAACCAAATTGTGGGGGGCGCTTCACCGGATTGACCTCCTTGGCCGTCTGACGCTGCACTGAGAGGGAGGAGCTAGGATGGACCTCGCTGGAACCCTAGAGACTCGTCGGTGGAGGAGGTTAGAGCTCTTGGGGTACGCCGGAGGGGGGCCTGCACGGGGGAGCAACCACGTTAGTGCCTAGCCCGGACGGTGGAGGTCCGGGAAGGCACTCCGATGGCTAAGTCAGCAACAGAGGGAGAAGTTTAGTAGAGAGTTCTAGGGAGAGAAAGTACCGCTGAGAGTTGAATGTAGAGAGAGAGAGAGAGAGAGAGAGAGAGAGAGAAAGAGAGAGAGAGAGAGAGAGAGAGCATCCCCCTTAGGAAGGGGGTGAGGGACATATTTATAGGCGAGGGGGCGCGTGTCCGCACGCCCTTCAGGGGCCTCACGCGCCCCGTCTTTATCATCGCATTGAATGCATGGATTGACGTATGTCCCTCAAGTGGCGCCTCGGCCACTCCCCAGAGTCGTCACCTGTCACTGATATTCCCTTCACTCAAGTCCCCTACCCTCCCCCTCTACAGGCGTAGGCTACAGGGTTGGTGGCTCGCCATAAATGCGACGTAGGTGGGGTGGTTGAGCCCATTGATGAGCCGCTCAGACTGTCAGATGTGCCTTGATCGAGCCCCTGACATCTGACGCGACCCCCCGGGCACCGAGGTCAATTGACTCGGCCCGGAAGCGGTGCTCGGGAAGGAGTCTCCGAGGGCAGCCGTAGAACTTCCCGGAGCAGGCTCTCGGAGGGGGCACATCCGAGGCCCCAGGCTCTCCGAGGCCTGCGTTGATACTTTCACGAGCCGTCCCCGAGGCGAGGTACTCCTGCCTCGGTCATCCTAACCGAGGCCTCTCCCCCTCGGCAGACGCGGCCCTCCCCTGGGATATCGGTCCCGGCCTCTTTGAACTACTTGGGCGTGGGACGTCCCTTGGACCCTGGGTCCCCGGCCGCTATAATAGCCCCTCAACTTCCTCAACCAGTGCTCGGCGGTTGGGGGAGTTGTCCAATCCGAGCGGCCAATCGGAGCCCTGCCCATAGCCGAGGGCATCACAAGCACCCCGTACCGAGGGCAGAAGAGTCCGTCTGAGCACTATGTTCGGAACGTCACATCGTTCTGATACTGAAAGGACGCGTGATGTGATGTCGTTTCAGAGGTGACGGTTGGGCTTATCCAATGTCAGAGATTCTGTGTCGTGGCATGACGTCACCTACCATGTGTCGTCTCGGCATTCGTCTGAGGGCCGTCGCGTGGGATTCGCGCCAAAACGGTTTAAATGGGGGGACAGGTGTAAAGCGATGATTAGCTCGGCCGAGCCGCCGCGCCATTTCCCAAGTCGGCGAATTGTTACCCCCATTTAATGCGACGACTGACCCTCCCCCTCCCCCGCTATAAATACAACTCGGAGTGAGAGAGAAGGCACTGTTACTCTGCAGTTTTCGCTCCTCGCCGGAAAATTTCACGCCGCCGTGGAATATCAAGCGTCTCAAGCCTAGATCTTGCATCTCAGCCACTTTCACCGCCAAAACTTGAGGTAAATCACTTCCTCCTCTCATTTCTCTACTTTTTGGTGTCTATTTCATGCATTTTGGACCATTTTTGGCCCATTTTCCGCGTTTTCGAACCTGTCCCTGTTTTGGTTGAGTTTTTCGGCACGTTGTACGGCGGCGCACAGCGGCATACGGTTGCCGTCTTCTAGGTTAGGTTGAGTATTCAACGTGTTCTTCCGAGGACAGGTTGAATACTCAACCTGTTCTTCCAAGGCCTCGTGCTGCTTCAGCCGAGGCCCGTGAGGTTTTTCCCGAATGCACACACCACGACTTAGGTCCAGCTGAGAGTCACCCGAGTGGGAAGGTCCCCTCGGTTATCCAAGCGTATTCCACATAGGGATCTGCATCTGCACTTACGCCCCCATGCATATAGCTGATGGGTTTCTCCGTGCGTTCTATAGGTTCTCGGCTGGATGAGCAACGAGCCCTTTGTCATCTCAGACAGCGACGAGGAACTTGAGGAGGAGGCAGTTGCTTACATCAGGGAGCTCGGTAGCCGGTACCAGAATCGACCTCCGAGCGCATTCAACATCCCTCCCCTTTAAACAATATACCTCGAAGAGTTCGCCAGAATGGAGAGGAACAGAACAGACCCTGACACCGAGGCCTCAACATCCCGAGCTCCAGAGCATCCAAGTTCCCCTCGGGCTCCCGAATCGCCCGAGGTGGAAATATTCGAGCCCGTCGTTGAGCCTGTTGAGATCGTCGACCTGGGGAACAGGGACGAGGAGGCAGGACACCGTGGCTCCACCGAGCCTGTTCCTCCCGAGAGAGGGGAAGGGGAGGACCCACCCCCGAGGGGTCAGCGTGCCGAGACACCCACACTTGCCCTCGAAGAGGACTGGGAGGAGGTCCCACTCCCAAAGTTTGGAGACGGCGAGTGGCCCTACGTAAAGGAGTTCGACCCCGAGCACCCCCAGCATTTGGCGGCGTTCCGGGAGAAGTACGAGATCCCGGCGGATGTGGAAATAGAGCTCCACTTTGGTGACATGATCCACTACGGGGACGACCACACACGGTCCCCCTGATGGCCATCATCGAGGGAGGGCTTCGATTTCCCTTCCCGAAGATCATCTGCCAGCTTCTTTACTACTACGACCTAGGGCCGCATCAAGTGGTGATGAACGTGTACCGAGTTCTGTGCTCGGTGCTGAAGCTGGCCAAGAGGCACCAAATCCCGGTCACGGTGTACGACGTCCTCGGGATCTACCTCGTGGGCCTTAGCTCAAGGTTCCGGAGATATTATTTCTCCGTCCAGAATGAGTACGACCACTTAATTGGGGATTTGTACGACTCCGAGGAGCACCAATACAATTATGTGACGGTGAGGGGGAACTACACATGGGCCCTCGAGGAGCCGCACACCTGGCCCCTCAACCATCGCCGAGGGGAGCCTAGTAAGCCCTTTCCTTTTATTTTGCATTTACTTGATTCATGCTTGATTCTTGCCAAGGACTCACATATCTTTTCGTTTCTCCTTTGCAGTCTGCAGCGTTGTCAACAAGAGGCTACTCGAGCTCTCGGACGACGACATGATCTGGGCTCTCTTCGCCCACAGCCAGCAGCAAGCCCATCTCCTCCTCGACTACGAGCCGAGCTACAGCGGCTACTTGCATTGGAACAAGTCACCGAGGGCCAATAACCGCCGGAGGAGGAGGAGAACGACTCTCCTAGACGAAGGGCTAGAGCAGCTCTGGGGTAGGGAGAGGCAACCGAGAGGAGAGATGGCAGCCAACACGGGGGAGAGGCCAACACTCCAACAGCTGCGGGCTACCGCCAGGCGTCAAACGCGGGGCGGCTCAGTTGTCCCTAGGCCGGGCAAAGGAGGCGTAGGGAGGAGCCGCCGAGCAGTGGCGAGGACCAGGCCTCGTGAAGAAGAGAGTCAGCCCCTTCAATCTCCGTCGAGGACAGAAGACGTCCCGCCGCCCCCAATCACTCAGACCACACTGGCCACCATCACCGTAGTTCCGCCCGGTCAGGGCCCTGGCCGAAGGGTCATGACGGCTCAACGAGGGGCGGTCGACGAATCATAAATTGTTCCTCCCCCCGAAGTCTGGGCCCCTACCTTCGCGGGTCGCCAAGGGGTTGTGCTGACACAGGCTGACAGCGTTCGGGGGGACCCCAACATTGCCAACATCCTGCTGACCCTCCCTGTAGTCATGTCCGCCCTTGATGCCGCCTCCCTCGACGACAATTTCCTCGAGCTCCACAACAATCTGGTCAAGGTACTCCAGTTCTTTTGTTTTCCCGAAATCCCTTCTTTTTCGAGGACCTCGTACTTTGTTCTAATATTTTTGTCTTCTTTCCAGGCGAGCCAGGCTTCCATTGCCACCCATAAAAAGGCGGTGGCATTGGCCAGGGCCACCAGGGCCGCCGAGGCCAAGCTCAAGGAGGAACGCAAGTCCTCGGCGCAGCTGAAGAAGGAGGTGGAGAGCCTCGGGAAACGGATGGAGGTCCTCTCCCTTGAGAAACGCGGCGTCGAGGACCTGGTCAAGGCCGTCGAGGACCGGGCTGCTGCTGCGGAGCGAGACGCTAGAACGGCGGAGGAGAGGGCCAAGGTTACCGAGGAGAAGGCCAAGGAAGCCAACGAGAGGGCCAAGGCCGCCGAGGACAAGCTGCGAGATCTCCAGGTTGAGCAGCAGGATATGCTGACTGCCGCAGATGAGAATGGCTTCAGGAGGGGGGAGCAGGAGGCCGGGAATCAGTACTTGAAGGAGTCCGAAGTCATCAATGTCAAGGCCTTTGAAAGAGGGTACCGCCTTGGTCACAAGGATTGCTTCCCGGGGGCTTACACACGGGGTGTTGACGCCTATAGCGCCCCTCCTGATGCCGAGGCCAGGACCATCCCCGAGGTCCCTCCGATGCCGATGGATGAGGAGGTTGAAGGCGCCGAGGAGCAGGTTGAGGAGCCCCCCCTTGCTCAGGAGGATTAGTCTCTTTTTGTTTTCATTGATTTTATTTCACTGTTGGGGCTGGCGCTGAATTGTTAGGGCAGAATGCCAGACCCCGTATTTTGTAATCTTAACGCAGGTTCCGGTGGCTGGCACCGAACAATGCACCATCGCCGAGCCCCCAATTTTTAATGTTAATGGATGTTCTGCTTTCTTTTTCTTTTACACAGCCTTGTATGATGATTTAAATTTTTCTAACTCCAAGCGCAAATGGTTTGTACCGAGCGTGGGCGCTAAGCCGAGCTCACTTTAAGTAGCCCCTCTTCGGTGGGAAGTAAAGTACGTTTGCTTCCTGCCGAAGATGAGTGTTAGAAAAATTCTTGCCTTAGGTTGGGGATGAAAATTGCCCGATTTAGGACCTAAGCCGATGTGGCGCTTAGCCGAGCCTGCGTTGGCGTGTCCTTGAGGCGAGCTGGGATGGGATGATAGCGAGGCCTGGTGGTTCAACCCGAGGCGCTCAGCACTATAGCTCATCCGAGACAAACCGGCCTGCCCATGTACTCAACCGAGCACAGGGGTTCCACCGAACGTAGGTATCTCGTCCGACGGGGCGTTCCACTGAACGCGAGTTCTACCGAATATAGTGCGCGCAGAGTGCAGAACAAATAGAGACTAGGGATTTGAAAAAGGTTTGTATTGAAATTGCGCCCGCTTGGATTACAAAGATTGACCGAGGGTAAAGTGAACATAGAAAATGAAAGGCTACCCATAAAACTTCCTAAGCTTGGAGGCGTTCCATGGGTTGCTCACGATAGTGCCATCCATCTCAGCGAGTTTGTAAGCCCCATAACCGGCCTTGGCCGTAATTCTGAACGGGCCTTCCCAGTTGGGCATGAACTTCGTTCTATTTTTCTTCTGGACGACTTCTCGGAGGACGAGGTCATCAACATTAAAGGGGTGCATCCTGACGTTCTTGTTGTACCCCCGAGCCACGTCTTGTTGGTAAGCGGCGTATCGGATATTAGCGTCATCGCGGAGGTCCTCAACATGGTTGAGCTCGGATGCAATGTGCTCTTCGTTAGTAGCAGGATGAAAGACCTCGGTACTGGCTGTTGGTGCAGTGGCAGCTAAGGGGAGGACCGCTTTCATACCGTAGGTCATCGAGAAGGGCGTTTGGCCAGTACGTCGGTGGGGAGTGGTTCGATAGCCCGAGAGGACTTTAAGGAGTTCTGCGACCCATTTCCCTCGTTTGTTGGTCAACCTCCGTTTAAGGCCAGCGAAGATAGACTTGTTTGAGGCCTCAGCTTGGCCGTTCCCCTGGGGTTACGCCACCGTGGAGTTATAGACGCGGATGTTCTTCTTTTTACAAAGCGTCTTTATGGCCTCGGCCACGAACTGGGTACCGTTGTCCGAGATGATAGCGTAGGGGACGCCAAATCTGGAAATGATGTTTTCCCAGATGAAGTGCTCCACTTCGGCCGCAGTGATGTGGATGAGAGGTTCGGCTTCTACCCACTTTGTGAAGTAATCCGTGGCGGTGATAAGGTGCATGAAGCTGCCTGGGGCGGTTGGGAGCACGTCGACGATGTCGAGCCCCCATTGTGCGAACGGCCACGGGTTGGTGACTGGGTTAAGGGAGAGTGTGGGCTGATGGAGGATATGGGAGTGCTTCTCGCAAGACTCGCATTTCTGAACAAGCTCCACGGCGGACTGCCTCATTTTAGGCCACCAATAACCCTGAGTCACAGCGCGCTCGACCAAGGACCGTCCTCCCGAGTGGCAGCCACTACTGCCCGCGTGAAGTTCATGGAGGACCCGTGGAATCTCTTCCTCGTGGAGCACGCGCAAGTCTGGGCCGATGTAGGTGCGCCTGTAGAGCTGGCCAGTTGCGGAGAGGAAGTATGAGGCCACTTGACACCGAACCCGGTGGGCCGCCTTTCTATCCGTGGGGAGCATTGTGTCCCACAGATAGGCGATCAGGGGGTCCATCCAACTGGCGCCGGTGGGGGCGATGCACGTGAGAGCGTCCTGCCCCAGCTTGATGCTCGGGGTGGGGATGTCCCCCAGGATGACTGTCCGGGTGCCCCCGATATCCAAGCATGCCGAGCCGAGGGCAGCGAGAGCATCAGCGTGAGCATTGCGGGCTCGGCCGATATGCCAAAAGTCTACTTTTTTGAAGTCTTCCTGCAGCTTCAAGACAAGGCCGAGATGCTGGAGCATCCAGCTGTCGCCGGAGCCGTAATCGCCGTTGAGCTGGTTGATCACCAACATAGAATCGCTGTAGACTTGTAGCTCTTCGATGCCGAGGCTCAAGGCAAGGCGGAGCCCCGTGATGAGAGCCTCGTACTCGGCTTCATTGTTGGTGGCCGGGAAGCCAATGCTCAAGGCGCACTAATGGAGGGTGCCCTTGGGGGACAAGAGGACGACACCTGCCCCTGCCCCTCGGCTGTTGGAGGCACCAACGACATGCATGCGCCAGCGTAGATTGCTGCTGTTCGTGGGGGGGATCGTTTAAGGACGAAGTCCAGCTGTGCAGGGGTGGGCTCGTCAAGGGTGGGATTGTTCTCCTCCCTCTTTTGGGCCTCGGCCTCCAATCTTGGGGTGAGCTTGGCCACAAAGTCTGCCAGGGTCTGCCCCTTGATTGTTGTCCGAGGCTCATAGTGGACGTCAAAGTTT
Source organism: Vaccinium vitis-idaea (assembly GCA_963854785.1). Taxonomy (NCBI): domain Eukaryota; kingdom Viridiplantae; phylum Streptophyta; class Magnoliopsida; order Ericales; family Ericaceae; genus Vaccinium; species Vaccinium vitis-idaea. The sequence continues at coordinate 36,817,276 of OY978219.1, read as the reverse complement.
GCCAATTCCATTGACCACTTACAGATTCTGTCCGAGAGGTCTGCCTTCCGAAGTACGGCCTTGAGAGGGTACTCGGTAATGACGATGATCGTGTGGCACTGGAAGTAGGGGAGGAGCTTGTGCTTTGTCGTGACAAGGGCCAGCGCCAACTTCTCCAGTGGCAGGTATCTCGTCTTGGCTGGGAGCATGGTCTTACTGGAGTAATAAATGGGCTGCTGATCTAGTCCCTCCTGTCTGACCAATGCCGAGCTTACTGTGTGCTCTGACACTGCCAAGTACAGGTAGAGGTCCTCTTCTTCCCTCGGCGTGACAAGTAGGGGGGCCTTTGCCATGTACCCCTTGAGCTCGGCGAGGGCTCTGTCGCATTCAGTGCTCCATTGTAATGCTCTCTTGCTAGTTTTGATAGACTCAAAGAACGGTCGGCAGGCATCTGAAGATTTGCTGATAAAGCGATTGAGGGCTGCCGCCATCCCTGTGAGTCTCTAGACCTCCCTGATTGTCGTTGGGGCTCGGAGCTTCTGGATAGCGGTGATCTGGTTGGGATCTGCTTCGATTCCCCGCCGAGTGACAAGGTACCCCAGGAATTTCCCTGAGCCTACTCCAAAGGCACACTTTTCAGCGTTTAACCGTAGTTGGTGCGCTCTGAGTATGGCGAAGACCTTACCGAGGTGGCTCAAGTGGTCCTCCGCAAGCTTGCTCTTGACCACCATATCGTCGATGTATGCCTCCATGATGTCCCCGAGCTCCCTCTGGAACATCTTGGAGACTATCCTCTGGTAGGTGGCTCCGGCGTTCTTCAGGCCAAAGGGAATTACCTGGTAGCAATACGTGCCCCTCAGCATGATAAAGGCCGTCTTCTCCACGTCCATTCCGTCCATGGCAATCTGGTGGTACCCTCGGTACGCATCCATGAAGTTTAACCTGGCGTGTCTGGCGGTGGCATCTACCAATTGGTCTATCCGAGGGAGCGGGAAACAGTCCTTCGGACAGGCGTCGTTGAGGTCGGTGTAGTTGATGCACACCCGCCATTTGCCGGTCTTTTTCTTCACCACCACGGTGTTGGCCAGCCAAGTAGGGTACCTGATGGCCTCGGTCTCTCTAAGCTTCTGGACCTCCTCTACCATGGCGTCCGAGTGGATGGCCAAGGACCGCCTTGGCCTCTGTATCACCAGTTTCCTAGTCGGATCAACATTGAGCTTATGCGTAATGAAATCCGGGCTTACGCCTGGCATTTCGTAAGGAGTCCATGCAAAAACCTCAACGTTGTCCTTGAGGAAGCCAACCAGGTCGTTGCGCTCGGGATTGGAGAGCTCGGAGCCCACCATGAAGTACCTGCTACCATCCTCGTTTATTGGTACTCTGATGAGGTCCTCTATGGCCTTCTCCTCGACCAAGGAGCCGACGTCGTCGAGGACTGGGGTGGACTCCAGCATTTCGATCCACTGGACCTGCTTTGGCATCCTGCTTTCCTTCCTGTCCTTCACATGGACAGCGTTTACAAAACACTTCTTGGAGGCCATCTGGTTACCCCAGATGGTCTCTTGCCGCCTGGACGTGCCGATGAAGCGGATGCACTGATGGAGGGTAGCGGCAACTGCCTTCATGGTGTGGAGCCACACCCGCCCAAGGATGGCGTTGTAGGGGCTCGGGGAGTCCACTACTGTGAAGTCGACCTCCAAACGCATTGATCCCGCCCAAACCGGGAGAGTGATGCTACCGAGAGGGTACATGGGGTGTCCTGCGAATCCCACCAGGGGGGTGTCCGAAGGGGTTAGCTCACCACGCATCCGTCCTGTGGCTTTAAAAGCCGAATAATAAAGGACGTCCGCGGAGCTCCCCTGATCAATCAGTATTCTCCGGACGTCTATATCGTCGATCTTGACCTCGACCACGAGGGCGTCCTCGTGGGGAAGCTGTAATCCCTCCAAATCCAGCTCGGTGAAGGAGATGGTGAAGGGGTCCTCGGGCTCCCGATACTTCCGCTTCGGGGGTTGCCCAACCGAGAGTACCAGCATTCCTTGTTCTATCTTTGCCAACTCGTGATGCATCTCCTCGACGACTCCTCCCCGCCCTCTCTGCCCTCCTGCGGGGGCTGCTACCCCGAGGGGGAGAATGGGAGGCGTAAGAGGTCCTCGTGCAGGAGTAGGAGTTCTGGCGCGGTTGATCCACTCATCTAACCGCCCCTCGGCGACCAGCCGCTCCAAATGGGCTTTGATTGGTTGGCAACTGGTTGTGTAGTTCCCAACCTCATTGTGGTAGGTGCACTTGCCCCTCTGGGTAGGGTCTGATCCCATCTTGTCCTCGGGCCAGAGAAACCACCTCGTCTGGCCAATCTCCGTAAGCAGCTTGTAGATTGGCAGGGTGAAGACAGTTGTCTCGGTCACGTAGTCATTGTCGTTCCTGGGGGGGCCTTTCCCATTCTCCCCCGTTATTATTGCCTCTATTATTGTTGTCTCGGTAGCCCCTGCTACCACCTCCATCGCCTTGCTCGTTTCTTCCACCCTTATTTACGTTGTTAACCAGCTTCTTCCCATCTTTTGGGGAGCTCTTGCTGCTACCCCCCTTGGAAGCCATACTGACCATGAACTCTTCCAGCTCTCGGTACCTGTCCACGGTACGCATGAGCTCGGTTATGTCCTTTGGGAGGTGCACCATTAGGTCCTTGAAGAGGTCCGAGGAGTCTTCCAGGCCGTTCTTGAACGAGGTGGCCGCCACCTTCTGGTCGCAATTCTCGACCAGGCTGTACTCCTTGAGGGTCTCGTCTGACCCTGTCTTCATGTTCACCAGCGCGTCGAGCGTCTTCGGCTGTGTGTTGCTCGTCACAAACCGAGACGTGAACGCGCGCTCCAGCTCATCAAAGTTGGCGACTGACCCCGGAGCCAGCTGGCCGTACCAAAGGAGGGCAGTGGTCCCGAGACTTATGGAGAAGGTTTTGCACATGAGGGCATCACCATGTCCATAGAGCTTGGAGACCAACCGGTACTGCTGTATGTGGGTAATGGCGTCCATGGTGGGTTCGTACTTGTCGAACTTCGGGATTTTGAATCCTCTGGGGGGATTACCTCTGCGACCTCGGCCACAAAGGGGGATTGCTTGGATTTCTCTAGCCGGGAGTCGGACTGGCTGGCGTTGGGGCGGTTGAGGTCGACTGTCTGGTGCTCCCCGCAAGCTCTTTTAGGAGGGTCGTCCAGCCGATGCCGAGCCTCGATATCGTCATGTACGTTGCTTCGCTCGGATGCGCGCCTCTACGCATGGGGTCTGCGAACAGTGTGCACGTTGTCTCTCGTGCAGGGGTGCCTTACCTCATCCTCGGGGTGGTAGACCCTTGTGCCCCCTGTCCGAGTGTTGACGAGCACTATGCTCCCGCCCTGATGGCGGAGCTCATCTTTCTCTTGGGTTAAGGCCCTGGTCCTGGTTGTTGCCACCTCTTCCTGCAGACGTGGCCTCTAGGGCGTCGGCCCTATCACGACGGCCCCGTCGGTTGTCCTCGGGGAGAACCTTCTGAGCGCCTTGTCGGTCCACCAATAGACTAGGGCACCGGCACCGGCTCTAATCCCTCCGATCTACCGACGGGTTGCCTCCGCCAGGCTCTTGGCGTGCGGGTGTGGCTCCTGCTGGTCCTTTGCCTTTTTGGGTCCCTTTGAAGCCGCCGGGCGTACTCGGCGTCTCCACGGACGTCTAGAGTCCTGGCGCTTGAGGCTATGGTGCTATCCTCTGGGTACTCAGTTCGCCTTGTTTGCCTCGTCTGGGTCTGCTGGTTCCGAGAGGAGGCACGCTCCTGGGGATAACGAAGGCATTTCATCGGCTGTCAACCTCAATGATTGGGCCGAGGTGGTTGAAAACCGGAGCCCTCGTGCCTTCGCTTCTCGCGCTCGGTTGGGGCCTCCTGGTCCTCGTTCGACCCCCAGACTTTGAGGTCATAGGCTGATTTCTGGCTTGCTTCATAGCCAGTACCTCCTTTCTTAACAAGGCCAACTCAGCCATGACGGTGAGGGGTGGAGGTGGAGGTAACGCCTCCCTCTGAGCGGGAGTAGTGAGGTTGTCGAGGGAGAGAACATCGCCGTTCATGCTGAACAGAACGCTCGCCATGCAGGGGTTACTAGGACCGGCGGCGTTGGACGCCACCGTAACCGTCCCATCCCTGTTGAGGGTGGGGGAGAGGGCGAACCCCAAGTCGCTCCTGACTTGGTGGTATCTGTTGCAGTCAGCACTAGTGACGTATTCTTCGGCGGTGTCGAACGCGTCCATTCCAAGGGAGAGGTTCGTCATCTTCTGGGCAGCTTTGGAAGAGGAGTGGAGAAGGAGGAGGTCTGAAAAGGGTTGAAGGACCACCACTAAGTAGAGAAGAGAGGCTGGGAGAGGTAACTCAGGTCCCCAGCGGAGTCGCCAATTGTGGGGGGCGCTTCACCGGATTGACCTCCTTGGCCGTCTGACGCTGCACTGACAGGGAGGAGCTAGGATGGACCTTGCTGGAACCCTAGAGACTCGTCGGTGGAGGAGGCTAGAGCTCTGGGGGTACGCCGGAGGGGGACCTGCACGGGGGAGCAACCACGTTAGTGCCTAGCCCGGACGGTGGAGGTCCAAGAAGGCACTTTGATGGCTAAGTCAGCAACGGAGGGAGAAGTTTAGTAAAGAGTTCTAGGGAGAGAAAGTACCGCTGAGAGTTGAATGTAGAGAGAGAGAGAGAGAGAGAGAGAGAGAGAGAGAGAGAGAGAGAGAGAGAGAGCATCCCCCTTATGAAGGGGGTGAGGGACATATTTATAGGTGAGGGGGCGCGTGTCCGCACGCCCTTCGGGGGCCTCACGTGCCCCGTCTTTATCATCGCATTGAATGCATGGATTGACGTATGTCCCTCAAGTGGCGCCTCGGCCGCTCCCCAGAGTCGTCACCTGTCACTGATATTCCCATCAATCAAGTCCCCTACCCTCCCCCCTGCAGGCGTAGGCTGCAGGGTTGGTGGCTTGCCATAAATGCGACGCAGGTGGGGTGGTTGAGCCCATTCATGAGCCGCTTAGATTGTCAGATGTGCCTCGATCGAGTGCCTGACATTTGACGCGACCCCCCGGGCACCGAGGTCAATCGACTCGGCCCGGAAGCTGAGCTCGGGAACGAGTCTCCGAGGCCAGCCGTAGAACTTCCCGGAGCAGGCTCTCGGAGGGGACACATCCGAGGCCCCAGGCTCTCCGAGGCCTGCGTCGATAGTTTCACGAGCCGTCCCCGAGGCGAGGTGCTCCTGCCTCGGTCGTTCTAACCGAGGCCTCTCCCCCTTGGCAGACGTAGCCCTCCCCTGGGATATAGGTCCCGGCCTCTTTGAACTACTTGGTCCTGGGAGGTCCCTTGGACCCTGAGTCCCCGGCCGCTACACAAATAAATTCCAAAACTAACCTCGCTGCCAGTGGCGGAGCCAGGATTTAGATTTCGGGGGGGAATTGGCGGTCACCGGTTGGATTAAGATATCCCAATGTGGGAGGGAGAACGATAATAACAAAACCTAAATCAATCGTCGTGGCGGTAATCAAGAATGACACTTAGTGAAGACAATTGGGGGGTCGCCACCAAAATAATTTAAAAAAAAAACCCTATTATTAAACTAAAATAAAAAATTTATCAAAAAATTATAGAGGCCCGCGAACACTAAATACTATATGAAACATGAGTTCTAAATCGAGAAAACCTAACATCTAACCGAAGAAAGACAAGCAGCTTGTCAAACGACATCCGATCGAACGTTTAATGGTTTTGCATAGTTAAGAGAGGGGATGCGTAAGAAAACATAGGGAGTACAAAAAGTGTTTTTGTTTTGAATTGGAAAATTTAAAGTAACTGTTTATCAACTAGAAGGAAAATACTAATAACAAGCCATTGGATTGTATATAAGAGAGGAAGGATACAAAAATAAAAAATAAAACACAGTTTCTAGTGTGTTAAAATGCTCTGAAAAATGTTAAAGGTGCGTCGGAAACTGTGTTTTTTTTTCTTCTTCCTCCCTTATTCACAACTCATTGGATCGTTATTAACATTTAACTTAAAAAAATACTTGACAAAAGTTATGGGTCTTTTCTTTTGAAACTTACAAAAAAAAAAAACAAAATTACAAGTGGCAAGGTGGGGGGGCCCTTGGCCCCACCCTGCCCCTTAATAGATCCGCCATTGCTCGCTGCCATAGAAAGTAAACAGCAGAGAAAGGACAAGGCCCCCAAGTCTTGCTAGTGAATATGGAAGTCGATTCATGAGCATGAAAAAAAGCAATTGGCATGGTACAACTAACAAAAAAAGTTGCTGTTTCTGGTTGAGAGCTTCACTAAATTAATAGCAAACCATTCTTGCATCAAGCAACAACAAATACGTTATCTTGGTGTAAAACCTTTGTGAATGGCTTACTTAAGCTTTGCCCTGCCTTTTCATCTTTATGATGAGTTCTTGAAGTTCGTACTCAAGCCTCAAGGCGCTCCATCTCTCCCGCTACCTCTTTGTCCGTTATCTCCAATCCCTAGAAAACTATGAACAAACATTTTTGGTTGGGAAAATTTTAAAAATACCCTTGAACTTTCTGACGATTTGCAAAAAAATACTCGGACTTCAGCCGTCAACAAAACTACACCTGAACTTTATATTCCGTCAACAACCCCCCCCCTTGAAAAAAAAATTGAGCACTCCCTCTCTCTTTTCAATTGGGAAAACATAGCACCAAACTAATTTTTTTTAAAACAAAACAAAACAAAACCAAAAAATTCAGATTAATTAATTTTTTCCAAACTCTGTTTTCATCAATTTCGTGAAGAGTTCTACAATTATCGGTTGCACTAGGGGTGAAAGATTTACTCCAAGAAGAGTTCTACAGTAAACAATCAGATTAAAAGAAACGGAAGCAAGAGAGCAAGGGTCCATCGCCTTTTGCTGGAAGATCATCCCATTCCTTTCACACATGATATTGTGACATCAACAGCCGAAGATATCTAAGGATAAGATTCCTAAACCCATATTTTGTTCTTTTCTATGTACATATTTTTTTGGGACCGAATAAAATCAAGAATTTGGAAATTATTGGTGCTCATGTTCGGACCCATACAATGTGAAATCCTCAGCGCGAGTACGGGGGTTAAAATCCCATTTCGAAGAATATTATCCTGTGCACGGAGTCCATTTGGCTCAATCTAATCCTTAACTCACTTCACATCCATTTGGCTCGATGTTCTTCCAACGAAATTGATGACAACAGAGTTTGGAAAAAACTATTTAATCTAAATCTTTTGTTTTTTGTTTTTTTTTTTTGAATTAGTTGGGTGCTCTATTTTTTCAATTGCAGAGAGAGAGAGAGGAGAGGGGAGGAGAGGAGAGGAGAGAGGGCATACAATTGGAGAGAAAGAGGGACTGCTCTGTTTTTTGTTTTTTCAATTATAGAGAGAGAGAGAGAGGGGGAGGGATAGAGAGGTTTTTTTTTAGTTCCACCCTAAATGATGTCGTTTTGAGCGCTTACGAAACCTCAACGTCTAAAACCACTGTTAAGTCTATCCATTAGGTCTCCTCTGTTAAAAACGTGACAAAATGGGATGACGGGTTTTTTTGTTGACAGAATATAAAGTTCGGGTGTGATTTTATTGACGGCTGAAGTCTGGGTGTTTTTTTGCGAATTGTCAGAAAGTTATGGGTTTTTTTTTAAATTTTCCCTTTTTTGGTCAGACTCAATATAGTAAGAGAAGTCCAGTGAAAAAGAAGATGTGGGGCCCATGGATTGGCAGTCTTTGGTCTCTGCTTGTTCTGCTCTGTCTGTCTGTCTGTCACTGCGCATTCCTTTAACCTCCCCGGTGTTGCCCCTCGCGATTTCCGAACAGTCTATTTCCCTCTCTCTCTCTCTCTCTCTCTCTCTCTCTATATATATATATATATATATACAGAGCGGATCCAGTCAGGACTCTCGCATTTTAATAAAATCCGGACCTCCCCTCTCCCGGCCATTTCCCGACCAAATGGTCAAGATCCAAACCGTTGGATGTGTTTAAAATGTGTTTTCAAGAGCCTATGGGAAGATTCGGCAAAAAAAATGACCAGGAAGGGCTCCGTCCGAGTAGTTTTCATGACAAACCGTAGGATATATATTTCATGAAAACTGCTCAGATGAAGCCCTTCCCGGTCATTTTTTTTGCCGAATCTTTGCGTAGGCCCTTGAAAACACATTTTAAACACATCTAACGGTTCGGATCCCGACCATTTGACCGGCAGAGGGAGGTCCGGATTTTATTAAAATACGGGAGTCCTGACTGGATCTGTATATATATATATATATATATATATATATATATATATATATTGTTCTGCATGAGTGCAATTCAATTTCACATCTTAAGATTTTTTAGTTTCGGTCTCTAAGGATGAATTAATCCGACCTGGATTTCCAAAAGTATTTTTAACTGTCTAAGATTTGTTAAAAGACTTCTTACCCTTATCTTCAACAAACGTCGACCATTGATAATCAATGATGGACGCAGATAAATCTACACAAATCCCCCAGACACATATGTGTTTTGTCCAAAACCATTTAATGCACGTGGGTGTTCCTCGACCAAACACAGGATCTATGCAATTCCATTATGTGTTGCAACAATCAATATATCAATCAATCATATCAATTAAACATATTTATCTATCTATCTATCAATACCCTATAGTAACTTCCCTATTTTCTTTCTCCACTTCCTCCTGTATTCTTTTTTAAAAAGTTCATGCTTTATTTTATTCTACTTTAACTACCTTAGCAATTGATTGGAACTGTTACAAGTTCATTACGAGATTTTGTTCTTTTTAATTGTTCCATAATTATTAGCATTGTGGCCGTTAATACACGGAACAACATGAAAAATAATTCATATTAATGTACTTTTCGTTCCCCGTGCATCAAATGAGGAGAACACTTGTTCTATTATAAATGTAATACCCCAAATTTCCAAATTTGGGGGTAGAGATGTTTAGTCCCACATTGAAAGTCTACATGATTGATCTTAGAAATATAACAAACCATGTAAAGAACTACTAGTACATTGGGCTTAAAACATTTTGAGCCTTGTGGGTCAAATCATGGTATTGGGTCAATGGTCTACATGGGGCGTTACAAATGGTAATAGAGCGACGCGTGTATATGGCCATTTGGGTTATGGCACCAGAGAACAGACTCGAGGTGGTAACTCTGATCACTAGGGAACAGACCCGAAGTGTGGTGACTCTAGGCTCAACCCCTCGCGAGGGCGCGTGGCCATAATGGAGGGGAGATTGTAATACCCCTTATTTCAGGGTAGAGATGTTTAGTTCCACATTGGAAGTCTACATGATTTTGGGTGTATAACAAACCATGTAAGGAACTACTAGTCTATTGGGTTTAAGCATTTTGGGCCATGTGCAAAATCAAGAAACTAGACCAGTACTCTACATGGGGCATTACAATAAATGTATGTGTGGATGTGTTTTCATCTAGCTTCTTCATAAAAAACAACTGGAGACGCTGGAGACGGATAGGAGCAATGACTAATTTTGTTAACAATTATTAAGACACCTGTTCTAATTCCTAATATAGGAGTAAAAATAGGAACAAAGGGTCAAACTTTTAAAATGTAAAAAGCAAAAAGAAAAAATGAATAAAGTCCTCACATCCAAGTCCTTTTTTAAAGAATAATATTTATGTCCTCAATCAACTATATATGAATTCAAACAACTTCACAAACAAAATCTTCTCTTTGAGATTGAACATATATTGCAACGATCCGATAGGCTGTATAGAATTGACAGTGTACAATGATTTCCGTCTGCTACTTTAGATAACGCTTATAATGTATTGCAAATTACATTCCCCTCCCAACCACATCTCTCCTTGCTGAGTTGTTCAGCTTGCATCACTCATAGGAAACATTTCTTTGCAAAATGTCATCTTGATTGAGCATCGATTTAAAAATTGATTGGAAAATTGGGAAGATAAAATTCCCGGCCCACATCTGAATTGTTCCCCTTAAGGCCCCTCCACATAAGAGCCCTTTCAAAAAGTCATATTGATTGAACATCGATGGGAAGGGTAAGTAGAGATGGGGTATGGAGGGGAGATTAGCCCATTGAGGTGACCCAATATTCTATGGGGAAGGTGATTGTATTTTCTCTGCGGTGATTGCGGTGGCTGGAATATCCAACTCGTTTCCTGCAACTTGGTAGGATGGTTTGTGATTTCTGGGTTGAACCAGTCCCAAGCTTCGCTCCTACACATTGAGCAAACTCGTTAGCACTACACTGGACCGTTGGAGTCTGGAATGGTCCTCCAACGATCAAGTTAGAAAGTGAGAGAGGAAGATGAATTCACATCTAGGGTTTAGAGTAGTGTGGTACTGTAGGGTTGATACTCTTTAGAGGAGGAGCCGGGCTTGCTCTCCAAGTACCACCATGCACGGCACGTGCGATAACTACTCGGGTGACGTCACATCATACGTCCGAAGATTGAGTTTGTTATCATTGCATGCACTTGAAGTCAGTCCCCTCGCGATGCGTGGATGACCGCTTTGGGCGATGCTGCTCGTAACATTAGCTGAGTGGGACGAGTAAGTGCGTGGATTCTCTTTTTGGCAATCTTGCGGGTATCGTTTGGATTTGGGATGTTATACCTATGACCCTTGCCTTCAAGCCTTCAGATCATGAATATGGGTTCTCTAACTCACTTGGCTTGGTCCGTTCGGGATTGGGCCTCCATCGCTCAGCCTGGCCAGTAATCTACTACTACTTTAAAATACATTAAGTCACAAAATTGTTTTCCTCACTTTTTCTATCACGCCCTCGAAATTTAACGGATAATTCATTAAGAAATTCTACGTGGACGGCCAACAAGTCAACGAGCCACGTCAAAGTCCACATAAGTTATAGAAAAGTCATAGTCAATAAGTTACAATAGTCTAAGGGTACCCGATAACCCAAATCCAAATATATAAGTTTAAGTGTGTTTACAAAACAATGTCAAAAGAAGGAAGACTAAATCAAGTTACAAAATCATCTTGACAAAATACTACTTCTAAAATGATAATATAACTCCTCAATTAGCTTTCAAAACATTGCATGCATGCATTCCAAGCACTCCATGTCATGCTCCTTGGCGAGTACCTGAAATTTGTAAGGTTGAGCTCACTAGCCCAGTTGAGAAATGTCTAACAATTCTAATGAAATGAAATGTATATGGATGATAGACAATAAGACATAAGGCATATACAAGGGTTAAGATAGAATTTAAATAGTAAAAGGGGTTGAAAGTAACGCATGAACATTTGCATTACATTTACTCTTGTCCCTCATACCCAACTTGCACCCAACACGCCACTTGTGTCCTACACGTTCATTATATACATCTCATTCCTTTTGAACATTCAATTATTTTCCGGGCATGCCATATAGGCCCCGTGTCACTCCGGGCATGCCATAAAGGCCCCGTGTCACTCCGGGCATACCCTTTCGGGCCCCGTGTCATCATTACCACATTCATACTTCATTTCATGCTCATTCATATCATTACAGTATCCATATGTCTCGTCATCTTACTTTCATGTATTCATTTCACACAAACCTTGTGTTTCGTGTTACCCGAATGTGTCCATAAAGGAGATTTTGACCCAAGTGTCTAGGATGTCAATGTGACCCTCCCGGACCCTAATATGTGACCAACAACTTAGACAAACGAGCCACAATGAACAAATTATGATTCAAGAAAATTTTCAAAAAAATATAAGGGGTCCTATTGATAGGAGGTAAGGTCCTATTGATAGGAGACAGACCAGATTGGCCACTATTGAAGCATCAGAGAGTCCTATTGATAGAAGGTAAAGTCCTATTGATAGGGCGTCAGAGGCTCCTATCGATAGGGTAGCCATCAGATTGGCCAGAACGAAAAGAGAAAGACTCCCATCGATAGGGGATGAAGTCCTATCGATAGGACAGCACCAGATCCAAAATTTTACAACTTAAGGAGTGATCAATGGGGCTTCTCTTTGGGCATTTCTTGGTTCCAAATGAACATATTAAGAAGAAAAAGAGGTTCAAACAACAAAGTAACACAACATACCACAAATTTACAAGATTTTCTATTTTCCCCAAATTCAAGCAATGGACTAAAAATGGGTGCAAAGTGGATTTCACACAATTCTCAAGTATTACCAAGAAATCAAGCAACAATGTGTTGAGTTCTCTACCAAATCAAAGGAGATTAACAAAGGAGCTAGGAGATGATGAGTTCTAACATAAGCTTGACCAGAAAATGGGTTTTGCTCAAAGAAATCAACAAGCCAAAGGAGAACTTAGCAATCAAAAGCCTACACACACATATACACCACATTTACACTTAGAAGAGTTAGAAATTTCCCTACCTCTTGTGATGAACTTGAAACCCAAGCCCAAAATTCAAAAGAGAATCCTTCAACCACCGGTAGGAAAAAAGTACACCAATGCGTAGATCGCGTGATTTTAGGAAGGTTTAATGAAGGGGTTTTAGTTGGAGACTTGTTTTTTATGGAGGTTGGTGAGAGGGATGGAGGGGAGCTTCAATGGAGGAGTAGAGAGAGAGAGTGTTGGTGGGTTTTGGGAGGAAGAGAGGTGTTCTTCTCTCCAAAAAAATCAGCTAACACTTTTTAAAAACACACCCCACTAATTACACTTCACATTGACCCCATTTTGCATTTTAAAACATTTCTCACAATTTTTCAATATTATTTTCGAAAAATTATTTTAAAAATACGGGTCCTTCCATTTTCTACAAAAAATACCCCTTCAAAACATTGCAAATAACTGACCCAACCCATCTACTCCTGTACGTTGCCTTCCCACCGTTCTGTTACACGCCTTCCCGAAACTACGCCTACATTAAAAAACAAACCAACGCCCTTGCGACAGAACAATGACTTCGATTCCCTCCCCAGTGTTAAGCCCTTTCGTAGAGTTCGAAAGGCAAAGGATTGGAAGGCTTGTGCGATTCAAAGCATTGGCGATCATGATCACTGGGTGCGGTGTACGTGTGACTCGGCAGGTGATACTTAGAACGTTGTGAGGATTTACTTCGTTTGGATAGGTATATCTGTAACTGCACAACGATTATAGTGATTTGATTCCTTCCCGTGGTTTTTACCCATTCAGGGGTTTTCCACGTATATCGTGCGTTCATCTGTTTGATTGCTTGTGTGATTTGTGCTGGGTAACTTAGTGATTCGCATTTATACTATTAGGGTTGTTTATTTAACAGATTATTAAGGAACCCTGATTTTTCAAATGACTTTGATTCCCTCCCCAGTGTTAGCCTCCTAATTTTTGTAACAAATGCATTTTTATTTATTCTTTTTGTTTGATACGTTGTTGGACAAAAAAAATTGTTCTAGATATCAATGGTTGCAGGTATGGGAAATGAAAATATGATTGAAAATCCTTTTTTATCATACATGCTTTTTGTTATTGTCTATGGTTTCACAATTATGCGTCAAATATAGTTTTACTGCATTTTTTCGCATTGCTGTGCGGTGGTATGTTAGAAACACTTTTTGTTTAGGAAAGAGGATTGTTCCCAGAAATTTAAAACTGGAGAAAACAATTCTCTTTTAAAATTACCACTGCCGTATGGCAGTAGCGTTTTGATGCACCTTAGTATAAAAAGATGAAACCATTCTATGACATTGGAATTTCTGAGAAAAACCTCTTTGAACCAGAAATGTATTCAATTCATTCATATATATATATTTTCCCCAATTGCAAGTTAAACAGAAGCATGGGGCACTAAAGGATAATAAGTTTTTTTTTGTTTTTTTCAAGTAATGCCGTGCAAACCCAATACACTGCCGTGCAGCAATCTTTTCTTAGATCACCAAGGCATGATTTTGCTTTTATGTACTCCAAAAAATGTTTTCAAAAACGTTTTTCAAAAATGTTTTTCAAACAATCACCACGGCATGATTTTGCTTTTAAGTACTCCAAAAAATGCATCCCATATATGCCCGCCTTGTCTTCAATTGGTCAGGACTCAGGAGGCTAAAAAAAAAAATGAATTTTATTTTGTTTTGCAAATAATTCTACCGCACGGCAGTTGCAGCTGAGGGCACCGTGATTCCATTCTCAAAGCAAAAAAAAAAAAAATGATCTTCGTAAACTTATTATTATTTTATTTTTTTATGAAACAAATTCTTTTGAAATAAATATACCCCAATTATCCTCATTACTCCTTGATTATTGACTAACCCAGGAGTTTAGAGCATGGGACATTTTTCTGTATATGGGACACTACCAACGGTAGTAACATACCACCGCACCGCAATGTGAAAAAACTCAGATTTTGATTTTGTAACAAATGTTGGCATACCAAGCCCCAAAATTATATGAATGATCATTTTAGGTGCTAAGTGAGCCTCCCCTCAAGTTGGCAAGAACATAATAGTTGGATCGAAAATTTTACCTTTGTAGGCAAAAAAACTTTTTGCGAGAAAATTGTGAACGCACGAACACTCTTCTTCTACGCCTTGAGAGATTGGAAGACAATGCCACAATGGTCTAAACCTTAGGACGAGATTGGACAGAAGGTTGGTTTGGGAAATTTTTCGAGTTAGCTTTGGGTAAAGCAACTAGCTGCCGGAATTTTTAGCAAGCTTTTAGGTGAGAAGTTTTGAGGGGATTTTCTAGTAGTGAGTTTGGAAAGAGAGGGAAGAAGGGAGTTTCAAATCATTTTTGGAAGTCTTGTGGAGGTTCTTTTCTGGAGATTTTATTTTATTTTATTTTCGATCACATGGGCTAGGTATTTATAGAGGAAGATTTAAACGCAAGAAAAGTTATAGAAGGCAGCCATTTTTTACCAACATTTCGGTTGTTAACCGCCTGAAAAAAGTTCGGCACGATTTACGGAATGCCGCACGGCAATTGAGCACTGCAGCACGGTGGTGACATACTGCCATACGGCAGTATGTGGTGGTTTCAGTGCCGTACAGTGGTGCAACACTGCCGCACGGTGGTGTTGGGCTGCCACACGGTAGTGTGTTACATTTTAATGCCATACAGTGATTTCTCTTGGTTCTAAGGGCTCGTGCGTTCAACGTTCTCTTGTTTCGATCACGTTTTCATCATCGGGGAGTTTTAAAAATATCCGTGGATTGAAATTGGGGAGTCTACAATTATTTATTTTGGACCTGTGGAGCCCTCTTTCTCGGGTAGTTCTTCCTGGCAGTGATTAACGACGGAGATGGTGTCCTTACTCTCAAGTTGTGCCTAGACCTGCACACTCAACGCACCGTTAGCGCCGGACTGGACCGTAGAGTCCAGAACGGCACTCCGACGGTCAAGTTAGTAGAGGAAGAAGATGAAGTGTAGATCTAGGGTTCTGAGAGGAGAGTTGCGCGTACCTTTCTAGACGATGAAGATTACCTTTTATAGGTGAGCCTTGGCTTGCTTTCCAAGCACAGCTATGCTTGTTACGTGACATAACCGTTCGGCTGACGTCATGATGACAAGCCCGATCGAATATACCACAATCACATGCTTCCAATGATATCATGACGCGTGTCGTAACCGCTCGGGTGACGTTACTTATCATGATCACAGTTTGTTACGCGCTCATGCAGCATTAACTGCTCTCCTGAGTCAGCCCCTCACGTCGTTTTTGTGATAGTGCTAGCTGCTACGCTTCTTGGTCAAGTCACTCCTTGAATCACTTTATGGGGGGCCGTAAGGAGGCCCTCGGCGTGCGGCCGAGGAAAAACGCTTCCATTTCTACAATAGGGATCCAAGATGATCCTTCGACCGAGGGGTCCCCAAACGGTATCCCTTAGGTCGCTAGCCTCATCGGAATTGCCTGAGCTCTGCTTTATTGGGATTACACCGAAGGGTCCCTAAAAAGGTATCCCTTCGGAACGTTATGTGAAACCTTGGGCATCTTCCTGCTTCTTGAAACCTCTCGGTATATCCGGACCCCTACAATAGCCCTTCAATCCTTTCGGAGAACACTCCTGATGGGATTGATCTGTCGGTCCGTGATCCGAGCTCTGAGCCTTTGTGATAAGCTTCATTTAATACATCATCACCGCTGTATTGGGACCCGTTTAGATTGTGCCACGTGTCACACTTGGGCCGCAAACATCTGACTTGAAAAGACGCGAGGAGTCATGTCGAAGCGGCGGAGTAATGATGTGGGTTTAGGGTTTCCATGGCAACCGTCCCCTTATTGCCACGTGTCGTTCACCGGAGGCGTGTACTGGTGCCATGTGCAACCACACGCTCGTCGTTTGAACCTTTCTCGCTTCTTCCCTGCGTCTATAAATACTGAGTGGAGAGAGAGAGGAACACTTTTCTTCGATTCGTTCTCTCTCTTCCATCTGCTCTGCTTCTCTATCTAAAACTGCAGGAGTTCTTCCCGGTTTCGCAAGGATCGAAGTGTTCATCTTCAGATTCACAAGGATTCTCAGGTAAAAATCGATTCCTTGCTCTTCGTTTTCGCTTTTCGTCGTGTTTTGAGATGATTTTTTGGGGCCATTTTCGTTTCGTATGCCCTCTGTTTCAACCTCTTGTTCCTGTAGATGAACAGTCGTTTCTGTCCCATAGGTTGGAGATGAACAATGGACGATAGGTTGATGACGATGAACAGTGTTTGTTCTTAGGGATAGAATCGGCACGGTAACCACTGTTCACGAAATGAAGTACGTTTTCCGTCCTTAGGTAGATTACGACAATACCACTCGGTTTAGGTAGATTCCCTTTATACTCCGGAGGGTTCCATGAAAACATGAACCCTGAGATCTCGATTGCTCGGTGAATGGGTAGTGCTAGGCTTCGGTTTGCTATGCGTCTTGACCTCTGCATGTAGCTAATGATCTTTACCCATGTATCGTGATAGGTCTGGCGACTCCGGTAATCGAGATCTCTTCCGGATCAGACAGTTCAAACTCCGAAGGCTTTTCTCCGAGAGCCGTCCGTGCCGATCAAGATAAAATTCTTGCAGAGATATTTGCTCGAAAAAATCCTTGTCGGACCCTTGTGACTATGGATCATTATTTTGAGGAGCCAGTTCATATGACTCCCCTTCAAGCCGTCCCCCCTTCTCCTAAGAAGCCCGTAAATGTCAATGATTTTATCGATGACTCTGAGGCCACCCCATTTGATAACCGCTCGGAATGGGAACCCTCAGATGAATTTGAAGAGGAAACATCCAACCCCAGGTCTAGTGTTGACGCAACTTTCGATGTTGACACCTTGGCAGCTGTAGAGCGTGCAATCATTACTGAGATAGACGAAGAAGAGGGTGATACAAATCCGAGTGAATCGGTTCCGAACCCTGATGAAGCTAAGGTTCCGGTCCCTCTCGCCGTAGAACAACCCGGCGGAAATGCTCCGGAAAATCAGGAGGGGGCCATTTCATCGAAGAAGAAGAAGAAAGACATACTGTGCCCATACCTTCCCCACTTCACTAAAGGGGCCAGCGGCCTAAAAGCCTTCATCAAGAAATATAGGATCCCGGAGGACGTATCCATCGCTCTTCATCCGAAGGGAGAAAAGTTAGTGTATGGTCCGGACCATGTGAACGTGCCTCTCATGGTTGTCACAGAAGGTGGACTTCGGTTTCCGATGAATGAATTCATTCGGGCCATCCTCTTCTCATATAGGATAGCACCCGATCAGCTGACGGCAAATAGCTATCGGATAATAAACTGTGCCTTAGAATTGAAGAGGAGGCATGGTCTGGCATTTTCCGTGGGAGATTTGTTCGGCATTTATTCAATGTCTCGGAACAAAAACTATGGCCGTTATTTCTTTGCGACTCTTCCGAACAAGGCCCAGATCATTGAGTCGCTCCCTGACTCCGACAAGTGGGCAGATCTTTATATTGTCGTGAGAGGAAATTATGCTCCGACTGAGAATACTGATCTTTGCTCGGTTCCAACCGAGAAGGGAAATCTAGGTCAGTGACCCTTTTTTATATGATTGCTCCTTGATTTTCCCTTGATAAAATGATATAAATTTCTTTTCTGCAGCTCCCGGTCTAATTACCCGAGGCCTCAGAAAACTCTGGTCTAAAGAGAGAGAGGATGCACTCCGAGCAGTTCCTGACAGAAGCGCGCCGACTCTGCTGAGCTACCGGTCCACATATCGTCACTTTTTAAAGAAAAAGACTAAGAAGAGAAAGGGAGAGAACACCACCGATCCCTCGGCCGAACCGTCAAAGAGGGGTAAAGCTATAGCTATTTCTGAATTCGAGAGGACTGGTATTGAAGAGCTTCCGGTCAAAGACCTGAGAGGGAAGGAGAGACATCCGGTTGACCGAATTTGTCCGGACCCTTTCACCACTAACCCTGAGATGGCTCCTCCGAAGCTTGATTTAGCAAAGATTCTAGAAGAGCAGGCGGTGAAGAAGAAGAAAGTAGTAACTTCGAAGCCTGCGTCTACTAAAGCAGCGACAACTGAAAAGGTGATTCCGAAAATGGCTGAACCGACGCCTAATGATTCCCACCCTCCAGCTGCTAAGACGACTTCTCGGCCCAAACCTGCGACCAGTGAAAAAGGTTGATCCCACAAAAGGACCCGAAAAGAAGTGAGATGGGAGGGTGTGGAGTTTGTCGATTCCCTCGGCTCAGATATGCCGAAAGAGGACGATCCCCAGCCCTTCTCACCAATCTTGATAAATGAGGAAGGGGACCTTTTGAAAGACACCGACAACATTGATGCTAACCCTCGGTTAGCTATGTCATTGCTACCGGCCGTCGCTCTGAAGAAGGACCTTGCAAGCGTACCGCAGAAGCTAGGTGACAATCTATTCCACCTTCCATACCACCTTATGAAGGTATGTCTTTCTGTCTGGAACATTTCCTTAAGTTTGTTTGTCATGAAAACTTATCTTTGTTATTTCCGACAGGCCTCTCAATCCATATACGTGTTGTATCACCAGACGCTTGCCCTCAATGATCAGACGCGGTGGTACAAATCTCGTGCCGACGCCGCTCAGCAAAAAATTGAACAATCTGAACAAGATGCCAACTCTGCAATGGCTCGGGTCACTGAGATTGAGAAGGCGCTAGAAAATGAGAGGGCTCGGCACAAAGAGGAAATGGAGCGCCTTCAGAAGAACTTCGAGGAAAAAACGCAGGCACTGGATACAGAAGCCTACAGCAGAGGGTATCTTGCAGCCGGGAAGGACTACGCACAAGATATTTACAAACTTGTTCAAAAAGGTAGATCTGAGGGCCGAGATGAAGGTTTTGAATCCGGCTACCTTACAGGTATGGAGGCTGCTAAGATTCCTGCTGAAGATCCGAGACGAAAGGTGCCGGCGAGGCTGCCCTATGCTGATGAGTTGTCGGAGGATAGCCCCGAGGAGGAAGATCAGGCCGAAGATGAACAGTCCAAGGAGTGTTAGAAACTTCTGAACAATGTTTTAAACTTTTAATTTAATTTTTGGTACTGGACGGCTCCGAACAATAGGAGTTTGCCGTTCCAGGTGGTTTGTAATTTAAGACAGGTTTCAAAATTCACTGTATGCCCAAATATTATATTGAACGTCATGGTGTAAAAATTACTACCGTATTATATATTTTAGAATAAAATGCAACACATCATATTTAT
Organism: Vaccinium vitis-idaea; assembly: GCA_963854785.1. Classification (NCBI taxonomy): domain Eukaryota; kingdom Viridiplantae; phylum Streptophyta; class Magnoliopsida; order Ericales; family Ericaceae; genus Vaccinium; species Vaccinium vitis-idaea. Next base: position 36,797,689 of record OY978219.1, on the reverse strand, counting down.
GCAAGCACAATACTAATAAAAATGCGGGTCCTTACAACGCAACATAGTTGCTTATGAAAAGCTTAGCTCAAATCCTCACCCAGAGAACAAAATGGGAGTTGCACAGAGAAATGTAGTTCATGTACGTATCTCTTTCGTTGCCTAAAGGTCGATCTATGAAATTGTATCTAAAAAGAAAAGGCACTCCTTTATAAATGAACATGGTTCACCTCTCTTAAGAACTTGAAATGTTGAGAGATGAGAATTGGTTCTAGAGATGGTGGTTTAGTGAGACAAAGGGAAGCGCATCGATCTAGATTTAACTTTTCAAACATTTCCATTCTAGCAATTATATATCCATGACTAAACATTTGCGAAACACGAGAAATAGGATTCAAAACATAATAGACTTTATGGGCATAATTAAATCAATCAAGATGTCTAATGCATTATTTGGAAGCGGCTACAATACACACCCCTCTTACGTTGTGTATCATATGCACCCTTGCTATCCACCGTTGGATCGCTAAAAGTTACGAATCAATTATAAAAAGTTACGAATTGGTAACTTGTTAACCTGAGCAACAGGTTACGTAATAAATTAAAGAAAAAAAAAAAGAAAACAAAAACCTAGGAAAGGGAAAAAAATGACCCAAAGAAGAGGAACAACGGTGAATCTAACATCGGACGCCGCCATCTCCTATCATCATCTCCGCCATCTCCCATCATCATCGCCGCCATCTCCTATCGTCATCTCCGCCATCTCCTGTCGTCGCCATCTCCTTCCCACAAACCCTAGAGTCTAGACCCAGCGGTGTATCAAATGCCGCTCGCCTCTACGTCTGTGGTCGCAGCAAAGGTGCAAAAACAACAAAGATAGAAGAGGTTAAAGGCACACCAAGTAAGTTTATTCTCATCTGATAGTTGATTCTCATTGCTTTTCGCGCTAATCTTCAGAGTTGTACTAGAACCGCTATTAGCGCAATTTTTTTGGCCAATGTAGAACCCTTGAATGGTCTTAATTACTTCAGTCCATTACTCCATCTTGAAATGAAGAGCTTTTCTATCATGTGGTTGAATTGAATTGTGATCTCTGGGAGTATGAAGTTTAGCCGGTGGGACGATACCCGTTAAGTGTTTGATGTAATGCTCAAGAAAGAATGTGTTCCTTATACATGAAAACATGCCCATAAACTGTTTGATGTAATGCCAAACAAAGGGTGTTTTTTCGTGCTTTCAAGTGTAATATCCCATAGTGAAAAATTGATATCAAAGAAAAACTAGAACTGCATTATGCTTATATTGGATTCATAGTGAGTTTTTTCATTATGAGTCATCTGCTTTGCTTCTGAATCTGTTGCTGGGCCAGATTCGAGTTCCTGTTTTGTGAAACACGGTTTGGGTTCCACTCACAAGGTTTTTCCCGTTTTGTGAAAAATTGGTGCATTGGATCTTTGGTGGGTTCTTTGACAGAAAATAAGTCTGAATGGATATTTTTTTTATCCTTAATTAGTTTTGATGCGAGCAAAGGTTGATCTTTGGTGGGTTCTTTGACAGGACTTACATTTGAATCTGAAAGCCAATTTGTTCCTGTTTGTGTGACTGAATGCTAATTATTTATGTGATTTTCTGACACCTTGAGTTTTGGTTCTTTTATTTTGTCTCCATTGATTAACAGTTTGTATTTCTGCTTTTCAGGGTAAGGATTTGATTCGATTGAAGCGTGAGGCAAGGTTGAAGGGGGGATTCTATGTCAGCCCAGAAGCCAAGCCGCTGTTCATTGTCCGAATCCGTGGGTAAGAGATAACTTAGTCTGTTACTGTCTTGAAACTAGAAGCTATTATGATTATCTTTATGGTATCCGATTTCAAATGTGTAGGATCAATGCAATGGACCCGAAGCCTAGAAAAATTCTGCAGCTTCTGCGATTGAGACAGGTAATTTATTTGTTTCCTGGATATGTATCAAGTACAGGAGATTATCTAGCTATGGTTTTTCTAGGACAGTAGGATGGTTTCTTCCTTGATGGACCAGAAATATGTGTGGGCTTTGAATAAGGATGATATCTTGTTAGTTACTCCTGCATTGACTAACACTGGTATTATTTCACTTTTGCATCTTATCTGTGTGTTTGTCCATTCTGTTAGTATTATGAACTTTGTACCTCTTGTAATTAACATTATGGTAAACACTTCTGTAAAAAAGTTAGAATATGTTGTATATTTAGGCTGCTTCTGAAATCTAAAATATAACTATCCAAGAGTCATCTGGTTCTTATTTAAATTTCTTATTTGGAAATCCCAAAATCCTATGCTTTACTTTGTTTTGTTAAGGAACGTGAGGAGTTGTTCATGGTTGCTGGTATTTGGATTATTATAGAACTGCATGCTAATGGAGCAGAGGTCTGATTATGTCTGTGTTGGATTTGGTTTTGGAGTAGTTTGAAGCAATTGTTTTTGCGTTTGATGTATCCCAGTTGCGTGTTTTGTTCTTTTCCCAAAAGGATTTGACCTATTGAACTGCTACTTCATTCTCATACACTTAAGTGTTTTTGGTTCATTTTCACTGTACATGTTAAAATTTCGAAGTGTGAACTGAACTTGGTTTTTCATGTGGTTTAGGAAGAAAGGAGATTGGGAGTTTAGAAGAAGGGCAGCCGAAAGAGTTGCAGTACAGGAGGAGGTTGCAAAGGGTACATGTTTGCATTGGAGGTGACTGAAGAACTGGTACCTTGGTCGGAGCAAGATACTACTTATGAGAGGAAATGGTTCAGTATCCCAGTTTTGTTGGCGAAAGAGAGAATATTTGTTAATTAACACTTTTACTTATCTTTCTCTTTCATAGTTTTTGTAGTCTTTATCTTTTGAAGGGCAAAATCAATCAAGTACTAAGTATGGATTACGATTTTGCTCTTGTACTCTTGTATTGGATGCAAAGAAAATTCAAAATATATTGTTTAGATTTTTGTTATGGTTGTGTTGATGCTGGCATGGATAAAGGATTAGGTAGTAAGTAGAGAATCGATCTCGCTATAGGCTACAGGAATTTTCCCAAATTCAAAAGGGCAAAAAAAAAAAAGGATGTTGCTTCTTTAAATCACGTTTTTTCAATGTGATGGTAAAGACGTTTAACCACGCTTTTAGAGAAAAACTGTGATAGAAAATCACAAAAGATCGCACTAAATGAGTTTTCATCTCGGTTTTTACAAGAAACCATCACGGTTTTTAGCCGTGATTCGTATTAACTTTCAATCACGCTTTTACATGAAAAGTGAGATTGAAAACCAAGATAGATTGCGCGAAATTGAGTTTTCATCTCGTTTTTACAAGAAGAAATTAAATTATAGTCTTAACCCATTGGTTCGTATTTGTTCCTAATAGTCAGTTGGCTATGAAGGTAAAATTTTATTTTCAAATTTCTTTTGAGAAGAGGCATGCTCGTTTATTTCACGAGTCTTTTTCTAATAGAAGACAATCGTTTACAAGAACAGAATATTGTTTAACTGCAGAGATGAACAACAATGCCTGAAAAGCTATCCATATAAGCTCTACATTTTAGTCTTAGGGTACATAATCATCAGAAGAAAAATTGACAGTCTTAATAATATGCTTCATCAAGCTGCTACTCCATGCACCATCGAAAATCCATCTTCATTTCCCCCGATTGAGCTGAATTTTTGTGGGGCCTCTCGGAATAATGTTTTAAGAATAATGAACGGTTCGGATTATTCGTGTGAGACCCAAAAGTGGATCCCCGAACATGCTCTGTACTTTTTTTGTGCCTATCTCTCCGTACGGGTAGCAACGTCCGAATATAAGGGCTTAAATTACGGAAAACCTAAGTTTGAATGAAAAGGGGAGATTTTGGATCAACCACTTACAAGTTGATTTCTCGCGGGGCCCCTTGGAAAATTATTCTAAGATGAATGAACGGTTCGGATCATCCGTGTGGGATCCAAATGTGGGTCCCTGAACAACTATGTACATTGTTTGTATGTTGTCTTTTTGTATGCCTAGCATCCTCCTATAAATTACGCCATAGGTTCAATAAGTTGCGCCATAACTATAGTTTGGAAAAAAAAAATTGAGTTTAAATTTTTAAATAATTTGAGCAATAGTTAAAGTAAAAGTGTTTTCAAATTTGAAGGGAAGAGAATCCCAAATTAATATCTAAAATTAGTTGACAATAAAAATATCTTCTTCTTCTTCTTCTTCATTTTTTAAAAAAAAAAAAATTGAAACTCAAATTAATTTTTTTTTTTTAAAAACTCATTTACTTCTTTGAAACACATTGGCCTCAACAATTACAAAGGCCATATATAATATCAAAAGGTAATAAAAAATCAAATCTAAATATTTTTTAAACTATTTTTAAGACTGTTTGAACCATGTAAGGTCAATTTTTTTCTTTTTCGTATTTTTAAAAAAATGCATATTTTCAATATATTGCACAACACTTTTACTTACAGAGAAAATGATAACATAACTTTTTACCTAATTAGTTCTCAAGGAAATAATAGTTTAATTAAGCAACAGTGGAGTCGATCATCCAAGTTAAACAAATGTGGAACACCAACAATGAAGGTAATGGGCGAGCTATAAAGTTATTGACACAAGATTACCAAAACAATATTAACTGCAATAAGATAACATCAACGACGCACTATTAGTGCCTTGTAAATTAGTGCTCGTAACACGATTAAAATTAAAATTGATCACTCCAATTTTATAAGATGGCCAGTCACATGTGTTATCAAGACCAATCAATTGAGGAATTTGAACCGTAGTGAAAATAGAATCTAGAATCTATCATTGATTATGTGAAGTTATCTAGAGTGATTGAATGCAAAACCGGTTGCAGTGTTGTCTCTAACTTTGAGAACCCCTTAAAGAGTCCCACATCGGGAAGTTGATATACTAACATGTAAGGATTCGTCACCAGCTACTGTATAACTTGAGGTAACATTTTGAGTCACGTAGTTCGACTATGGGTAAGTAGGTTAGCTGGTGCGGGTCATCACACTAACCGATTCCAAAATCAATTAGAAAGGTTATTGATAACGATTGATTGCCAAATTGAATACTCTACTCACCCAATTTGATTGAACAATTGATGTTGCAATGTTTACCCATATTATTGCATTGCATAATTGATTGGATCGTATAATAGATTATAGCATTGATTGTAGAAATGATAATGTATTCAATTGTTCCCAACCGTTTTTTATAACTCAAATTTGAAGACCACTTTGATTGATTACCCAATTGATTGTGTTGTGTTGTGTAATCGATTATGGAATTGATTACATAAATGATTATGTATTCGATTGTTCCCAACCGTTTTTGATAACTTAATTTTGAAGACCACTTTGATCGATTACCCAATTGATTGTGTTGTGTTGTGTAATCGATTGTGGAATTGATTTCATAATTGATTACGTATTCGATTGTTCCCAACCGTTTTTTATAACTCAATTTTGAAGACCACTTTGATCGATTACCCAATTGATTGTGTTGTGTTGTGTTGTGTAATCGATTATGGAATTGATTACATAATTGATTACGTATTTGATTGTTCCCAACTATTTTTTATAACTCAATTTTGAAGACCACTTTAATCGATCACGCAATCGATTATACATGGTTGAAAAGTTATGATTTTTTATTACTAAAGTTACGAGACCAACAAAAATGTTATGAATCATATCTGTGAAAAGTTATGAATTTTTTTATCTCAAAGTTACGAGTTCCACGAAAAGTTACGAAACAAAAGAAAATGTTACGAATCATATTGTCAAAAGTTACGAATGCTTAGTATAAAAGTTACGAAATATACAAAAATGTTACGAATCATATTTGAGAAAAGTTATAATTTTTTAAGTCAAAGTTACGAAACCCACGAAAAGTTACGAAACACACGAAAAGTTATGAAATGAAAGAAAATGTTACGAATCATATTATCTAAAAGTTACGAATTCTTAGTATAAAAGTTACGAAACAAACGAAAATGTTATGAATGACCTATTCTCCAGGTCATTTTTTATGAGGTGGCGCAATATGGACCACACAATGGGTGCATATCGTACACCCTAAAAAGGGGTGTGTATTGTAGATTTTTCCTAAAACTAATTGGATCGTACTTGAGAATTCTGATTGTATACGAATTCAACGCTACTTCGCAAGTAAAGCATTGAAGATGGAGTAGATGGATCCAGTTTTTTTCAAAAGGCTCAACAAAAAAATTGAAACAAAAGCATACTAATTTTTTTTTGAAGTTTTAAACTTAAAAATATGAAAACTCTCAAAGAAATATTACCTTTCGATCCCAAAGAGCCTTTTTACTGCCTAGATCACCATATTAAAGATACTGAAACACCTAAAAAGAAAGACAAATTAGAGGCCGCACCGCACCAGATTGAAAGCACTATGCTTAATAATAGAAAACAAGGCGATAGATTCGAATTCTTGTTGGGAAAACAAAGAAAGAGCAGTGAAATAATACAACACTATAATTGTAAACAACTTGGGCTAAAAAAAAAGTGCCCCAGAACTTTCCAATTGAGTCATATCAATGGACACAGGACAACCATCATCAGGGCCGGCCCTAACGTTTGGGTTGCCTTAGCCGACCCTGATTTTGGTTGTCCACTTATTCTTAAGTCAAAAAAATAAGATGACATACAAGTTAGGAAAAAAAATCAAGTTTACATTGGACTTAGCTTGAACAATTTAAAAAAAATCACAATCAAAATGTAATCCCTGTTACAGTGATATACGATGAGCAAGATCCGATTCAAAGAAAACTTCTTATTGTATGAAGCAAATTCTCAATATTGGCCCCCCTACATCTTCAAGAGTTCTTTTTAACAAATTATAAAATACAAAAAAAAAAAGAAGGATACAAAGATAAACGTAAAAAGAAATGATTGTAAGAGTTTGTTATAAAGAAAATAAATTTGCATTATATTTTACTATGACATGTATGAAAAGACGATAATAGGTTTGTGTTAGCTCACTCATTTTTTTTTTAATTTTCCATCATTAGAATTTTTAAAATCAATATAAGAAAATATCACTTCTACATTGTTGTTGTGTTTGTTAAATGTAAATTTTTTAACAAAGTGTAATTAAGTAGTGTGATTTTTGTAAAATTGTGGATTGGGTGGGAAAAAAATAAATAAAAAACAAAGAGACAAAGGGGAAACAAAAACTTGAAAGATTCCAAAGTCAAAAATATTGTATCATGGGGAATTGAACTCAGGTTGTCTCAAAGATCACAGAGTTAGGGCAATAGCCAGCAACCACCGAGGCAACTAAACACTATATGTCATACGTGGAAGCTTAACTATATTTATATATAAACTGATTTTTATTTTTTTGGGGGTTGCCCTGACCCAGGTGGGTTGCCCAAGCCCGGGGGCTTGCTGGGCTTACCCCTGGGCTGGCCCTGACCATCATCTAGAACCCGGCTTCCTCAATGGTAGATGGTGATTCAATTGAAACTACACTATTACACGAATTACATTGTGAACACAACATCAAAAACATATTTTCATGCATAGATTGCTTTTCTGTCTCCAATGATTCATGTACTTGTGGTTAAATAAAAGGCATGTTGCATTCTTTACACACGAAGAGGGATTTCACCTAGTTTCTGTCTTTTCTTTTTTTAATAATTAGACACCAAATTTTACCTTTTGAAAGACCACAATATAAGTTCAAACCGACACATGGAAGTATTTTGTCATGTACTATTTCATTCAGCAAACCACATTGTTTAAAATGTCTTCAGAGCTAATTAGCTAAACATCCACTTCACTCCCTGAAAACTTAGCAGAAGGAATTGCGTCTAAAATAGTACAAGATCAATAGAGAGTTGAAATTGTTAGCCAACTAAATGTAGAAAAACAAGTTTTTGTGTAAAACATATAAAGAACAGATTTGGTAAAAAAAAAAAACAGAAACGGGAAAAAACGGTTTATTGAACAAAGCACTACCAAAATGAATCACTTCAGATTCACTAATGGGTAACAAACCAGCAGCGCATAAACTGAAATTATAACCGGAAAAATATAGCGGTAAATTATGATAACTTACAGAATACCAAACTCAATCGGTAAGTAGATCGAGGCCAGCGATGAATCACTGTTTCCTTAAAGCAGATTTCGCCCTCGCTATGGTGCTCACGATTTTGGACGTCCGCCTCCCAGGATACAACGATCTTTTTGCACACAAACGCAGCACTTCGAATGCGTGCCCAACGAACAAAAACGATGTAGAACTCTCTCGGACTCTATATGCAAAAGTGCAGTGTGTGATTAAGGAAATTGAGTGAGTGAAATGGCTGGTAACGTCCCAAATTTAAAGGCAACCAGGAACCTGTTCCGGAAGGGTACGTCCGTTAGAAATTGTTGTACCATAAGGGTTGTATCATTTCGGAACTGATGTGCTAAATGGGTACATACCTGTTCGGCAAAGTCATGGCTGAAAATTAAGAAGCACACCGGTTCGGAAATGAACTGATGCAAGTTCAGTTATATCCCGAACAGGTGCAACTCTAATACCCAATTTCTTTCACATTATTTTAAATGGTTTTATTTTTCCCAAGTAAATATTATTTTATATAAAACCATTTCCAACAGAAATTACCCGAAAACTTAGCAAATGAAAACCAGAGAGAAAATTAAGGGGACAACAAAGAGAGAGAAATGGGTCGGATATTGGTTGAGAGGGAAGGGACATCCCAATTAAGAGGAGAAAATTAAGGTGGATAAATGGGGCAGATATTGGTTGAGGGGGAACCTTCCATCCAAATTAAAAGGAGTAAATTCTGGGGAACGCAACAAAGAGAGAGAAATGGGCCTATAAAATCCAGAAGCAGGGTAAGGAGATAAAGAGAGAAAATTTACATCAGTGACCAATTAAATATCGAAAAATGCCTTGCTTTAGTTTTAAGTGCGTTATGTCTTTTCTCTACTTCTTATGTATCGGAGGGAGCATTGTGGTGGGGATATTATTGAAGACCCAGAATTTCAAACCTTGGGAAGTGGACCTTCTCTCTTTCTTCGGTGCTGTGTTTGTTTGTGGAGACATCATCCTTTTCTTTATCGCCCTCTTCCAGAACGACAATCACGAGCAGGCCCCACAAGCGCCTGCTATACCCGCGGTCGTGGCTACCGCGAGGCATGTTCCAGAGGCTGAACGACCTTTTGCGCAACAGATGGATAAAGAATGAAGCACGGGCACCTGCCACCGTGCCCTGTCAAAGAGGGCTTTTCAAATATGACCTGAGTGTGTTCATTCTGACGACTAGCAAGGTCGTATAAAGGCGTGTCATATGTATTATCTGCAACTTATTGTTTTTCTTTGTTTTTTTGTTTTTATTTTTTCCTTTTTTTTTTTTAATATATTCAATTTTATTTCTTCATTGTATCAAATATACATCAAGTTCAAGAGAAACATATTACAGCGTAAGAACCGATAGAAATATGAGTCTTCAATTCCCGAAAAGCAGGGGCGACGCCACCCTTGGCCTTCAATGGTCACATGACTACCCCAAGAATTTTTTTTTCCTTGGAATACATGTAGAATTTTTTTGGATAGTCCATTGTTGAACACCCTACCAAAATTAAATTGAACACCCAAGCCCCAAAAATTCAACATCATATCCAAAAAAAAGCCCAAGTATTGAACACTTAGGCATAGTTTTTAAAAAGATTTTAGCAATCCAGTAGCAAATGAGTTCAACAGGTGCTAAAATCATTATTTTGCAATCAAAAAATGAAGTGGTTTCGTGTATCGTTTTTCGATTTTTTTTGCACCAAATTAAAGTACTCCTCGTGTACTTTAATTCGGTGTGAAAAAATCAAAAAATAATCCACGGAAACACTTAATTTTTTGATTTGAAATACCATGATTTTAGCACTTGCTGAACTCATTTGCTAAAATCATGGTGATTTTAGCAACTGGGTTGCTAAAATCTTTTGAAAAACTATGCCTTAGGCCAATAAAAAAAAACCCAAGTTCAATTCAAATTGAAACCCAAATAATTAAAGCCCAAATAAAAACAAGGTAAGTGAAGTACCAAAAAAGCTAAAGGCACATGAGTGACATGTTTTTTTTCTAGTGATCAACCAACTTCAAAATATCATTGTAGATATGAGATCTGATACAAGATTTGTTGGGCTTAAAGGGATTGGAGAATTTGCTGTAAAGTTGGTGGAGACAGATAAACATGTCATATATAGATTGATCTATTTACTTGTGACATTGGTGTTGACTCTTCCTGTCGCCACTGCATCAGTTGAAAGAAGTTTTTCAGCGATAAAGTATATAAAGAGTAATTTGCGTAATCGAATTTGAGATCAGTGGATGAATGATTGCTTAGTTACTTATATTGAGAGTGATGTATTTTATACCGTTGATAACGAGGCTATTATGCAACGGTTTCAAAATATGAAAACTCGTCGAGAGCAATTGTAATATACTTTATGTCTTTATCCGTTGCTTTTGGGCGGCGTTGTCGATATTAATGGAATTTTTTTTGTCTATATTAAGTTGTGGTTTATAGTAGTAGACCATAAGAATTTATGAACACCCTTAGAAAAATTCCTGGAGCCGCCACTGCCGAAAAGCACTACTATGGCTATGTTTGGTAACACTTCTGTTTTCTGTTTTTTGTTTTCTGTTTTCTAATTTCTGTTTTTCGTAAAATGGAAGTGAAAACAAAAAATATGTTTGTGTGAAATTATTTTCAAAAAAAAAAAAGTAAAAACATAATTATGAGTCGGTTGGAGGTGTGCCGGCGGGAGGCTGGAGGTGGTGGGTGGTGGTGGTGGGTGGTGGCGTGATGGTGGGTGGTGGTGGTGGTGGTGGGTGGTGGTGGCGGGTGGTGGCGTGATGGTGGGTGGTGGTGGTGGCTGGAAGTGGTGGTGGGGTGTGAGTGGTGGGGTGTGGGTGGTGGCGGTGGTGGTGGGTGGTGGCGGTGATGGGTGGGTGGTGGTCGTGGCGGTGGTGCGTGGTGGCTGGAGGTAGTGGTGGGGTGGTGGGTGGCGGCGGTGATGGTGGGTGGTGGTGGGGTGGTGGGTGGCGGTGGTGCATGGTGGCTGGAGGTGGAGGTGGTGGTGTGGTGGTGGGGTGGTGGTGGTGGTGGGTGGCGGCGGTGATGGTGGGTGGTGGTGGGTGGCGGCTGGGAGTGGGAAAACAAAAACAGAAAGTGAAAGTTGAGATTTTCGACTTCCTCAAATTTCATAAATAGTGGAAGTAAGGAGTAGAATTTGAAAGTAAAAGTAGCACAAAAAAAAAAATTCTGTTTTTAAATTGTCAAAATTCTGAAAACAGAAACAGAAAACAAAAATAGAAGTGCCACCAAACAAGACCTATATATTCTTATGTGAAAAAAAATATTCCCCATGCGTATTTTTTTTGGTTATTGTCATTCCCGGTATCTGCGTATCAATCTATATTTAATAACGAAGAACGGTTTTTGAATCCTATGTATAAATTGGAAGGTCAAGTCTTATTTTATAAATCCTACAGATGATATGGATTTGTTTCAAGTTTATAAATCCAACTGCTATATTTGGATAAATCATACACCTTTGGACAGTGGCAAAAATACACTGAATCGTGTATCAATTTGTTTCCAATTCACACACCTGTTTTCAATTTCGAAGCTCTCTCTCTCTGTCTCTCACTCACACACACACACACACGCACTTTAGAATCCAACTTTGCACATTCTCTCTCCACGGAAACCCTCACCGTTATCTTCCAATTCTGTCTCCTTCTCGGCCTTGCCCTCTCTGCTCTATGCTTCACTACTACATAACTCTCTGTTTCAAGAATGGCCAAGGCAAATTTTTTAGGCTTTTGTTCTTGTACCTTTAGGGTAAAAAATTGAGAATCATTGGGTTGAATTTAGCAAGTCTAAGACGGTGATTTCAGTTTAAAAAACTGGTATGTATATGCTAATTGAATTGGGTAGTGTTTTTTTTTTTTTTTGAACAACAAATTGGGTAGTTGTTGGCAAGAAAGAAAATTTACATTTGCTTTTACTTTTTCCCTCTTTCTTTTAAGGGGAGTATTATGATTTTCATTCTACTTTGAGCCACCATATGTATTACTCCCTCCGTCCCAATTTAAATGCTCCCTACGGTTATGCGTGTTTTTTGAAAACTTTTATAGTTTTCATTTTATAATGTATTTTATATGCAATATGGATCTTATTTGATAGATCTCAATTAGTTCTATTATACAAAAATTTTAAAAACTTTGGAAACCTTACCAATAAAAAGATATAGACGTTTGAAAATGACACGGATATACGTAGGGAGCATTTAAAATGGGACAGAGGGAGTACATCGTTTGCATGTGGTAAACATTTGACTAATGAAACTTGCTAGAGAAAACATTATTTCCACCACCGGCGGAAACAAATATTTTGAAATCATCTAACGGCTAGGATTACTCACGTGGGACCAACAAGTGGGACCCAAAAGCCATTGTACAAAATGAATAGTGAATATCGTCATAATTGTGTTGTGATGAAGGGTCTTTCAAAATCCGATAGACGAAAAAATTGGCGAGTCATTAAAACACCAACACAAACGAAGTGAACGGTGTCGATTGTCATAGTTGTGTTGCGATTGTGTGGCTATCGTACATTATACTACTCCCTCCGTTCCAAAATAAGTATCCACTACGAATTGTCGTGCCATTTTTCAAATCAAAAAATTTAGTACTTCCGTTTATCGTTTTTCGAACTTTTTCGCACCGAATTAAAGTACTCATTAGTACTTTAATTCGGTGCAAAAAAATTCGAAACACGATACACGGAAGTACTTAATTTTTAAATTTTAAAAACGGTAAGAGAGAGAGAGTAAGGGACACTTATTTTGGAACGGAGGGAGTATAACATAATAGCTTGGTACATAACCAACTAAGTTCGATGTATAGAATTGAAAGGTAGGTGCAGACTCGTTTTTTCGAATGTTCGATCTAAATCGTTACGATTTAATATCTTATCGATTCTATCATTCTCCCCAAAATCGATGATCATCCGATATCGGTAACCACACGATCAGAACACATTTAGTGCCTCTCGTGGAATTTTAGTACTATAATGCACCACTTCTATAGACACTCCAATTTTGATAACTTGTGCATCCCAGATGATGAAAAGAGCACGTGAAATATACCTCAGAACGGTCAAATGGATCAAAGGAACCAAAATACCAAACCCGCTAGAACCATACGGCCCAAAACCCAGAACCGTACGGCTTGAAATTCCCTTTGCACCGTACGGTGTTGCTATGTGCACCATGCGGCACATCATTGACACTGTACGACACCATTGTCCCATCAACGGGATTCCCGGGTTGCTCAGCAGCTTAGTCTGTTCGCGTAATTCAGTGAATCCACTCATGAGCCCGCCCTTTTTGCGTGTAAAACTCAGTCACCCCTCTCCTATAAAAGCCAACACCCTCCAACGGTTTCGAGAGCTTGAATGGATCATACAAGAAAGACCATCCTTCTTTCAAAAATCCTGTTACTATATTCATATTCACCCACATTTCAGGTCTTCTATCCACCAAATACCCTGAAATCTAGTGTCCACTTCCCGCAACCAATCAATCCAATCCAACCCGTCCAATTCCGTTTCAAGGTATAAAAGTTCGTGTTCAAATCGCACTAATATTCTGAGGGGAGTTTCCACCGGGCTCGAGGAGAGCTCTGTAGCTCTTCCTCGAGTCCAAACAGAGACATTTCAATACGGCTCGAGCCTCTCGAGTAAGTATCGCGTGACATTGCCTATTGTCACGGGATGCCGTCCTAAAAACAAGGTACATCCCTACATTTAAATCATTTTTTTAAACCTGTTTTAATTATTAAATAATGTGGTTTCTGCACCAAGAATAGAGTTGGGCCTCAACCAGACAAAGTGGGAATTTTCGGAATTTACAGTGCACAGAGACACCGAACGGCATCCATGATGTACTGTGCAGTGTGATTTTGTACACCGTACGGTGTCACTGGAAAAATATTGTGTATGCTCTGTTTCAGAAAACCCGATGCTCTGTTTTTTTGGGGAAAACCAGTGGGGTAAGTTGCAGTCGACCCCCTTTACTTTCCGTTTTTGCACTTATATCCCCTCTTGTTTGATTTTCTCGTGTTTATATACTTGATTGCGTATCATGGGATTCATTATCATTATTTGTTTCCTTTAAGTATGTTATTTCTCGATATATTGTTTATGTGAAATAAGGTTTTCATTAAAATCTTTTCAAGAATAATCCCACAAAGATTTAGTAGAGACCGGAAAATTCCGGGCACGCGGGGTGCATTTTTCAAATAAAACCTTCCCCACGGGTAACCTGGCTCCCGAACCCAAATCTCTATTTCTCGTAAATCAAACCCTTTTTCAGCGGCACAAGAGTCATCATTTTTTTTAAACGGTTTCTCGGGTACCTGACATTTTCCAAAAATTAAACCCCGGGTGGTGACTCTAAATTTTCCTTTTTCCCGGATCGCCATTTTTCACAAACACAACAAAAAAGGTGGCCCCCGACGTCCACAAAATTGGCAACTCCGCTGGGGATAATATTTTCTAAGTTAATCTTTACTTTGACATTTTACGCTTGTAAAACGACCCTTTGAAAGCTTGACACAAAGTACGTGCTTCACGCTGTACTAGAAAGGATTGATGTTAGGGTGAAAGCCCAATCAGTTTGGACTGAAGCTTTCCTGGTTGTTTGCTCGAGTAAAATTTCAAGGTCTTGATTAATTTAAAAGGCGAGCCAAACTTGAAAAATATTTGTGGGATTTTTGAAAAGATTTTATTGTTAAACTTTTGCATTTCACGTGCATGGTTACTAGCCTTGCCGCTGCGTCCTGGTTACCCTACCCAGCTTGTTGGTGTTAGGACATCCCAAGATTCTCGGCAACCTTGGACGATGATGAGTCAGCCTGTCGTTACTACCCTTGCCACGTCAGTACTCTTGGCTCAGGGGAGGCAAATATTGACTCTAGTCTGGGGAACCCCCTTAAACCAAAACTGGCCTTTGCATATAGATAACCGTAAAACCTTCCAACCTAAGACAGGACCCACATGGTAGGATTACGTGATATATCCTGCTACGTGTTTACTGTTTTTCTATACCCTGTCAGCATATTGCCTGTTTATCGCTTTTCGCACATACCATGCTGCCTGTCTACTGCTTTCGTATATACTGCTCTCATTTTGCATGCATACACTAATTAGATGGACCCTGGGTTATCACTCCACTCACCTGAGGATTGCCCCAATAACCTTTGATCAAGTTGAATACCCAAAATAAAAATCCCATCTTTCAAAAATCATTGCAAATAGGCTCCGCTTTTCTCCAAATAAAACCAGTACTCCTCTTGTCAGAAAACAATGGCTGACCAACTGAACAACAAGAGACTCAAGTCTACCTTCTCCACTCACCACAACACCCCCTGTCTAGATCATTGAAGAGTGCAAGTCCCCCAAGTCTGAGGAAAAGACCCTTGAAGGTGAAAAGCTCTACAAATGGGTTGACCAGATCATCAAACCCGACCAGTTAGACACACTGAATCAGTGGAACAGCATTGAAAAACATTCAGACTGGAAGTTCCACATCACGCTAGACAACAACCCGAATATGCTCCCAGACAAGATTACTGTCATGTATGAAGAAGATGATGAAGACTTCTGATCCATGCCACCGATCAAGTACATTGATGAAGAAGGTAACCCAGTGTACTACTTTGCTGACCCAGTCACTAGCCACAAATACTGGGATGAATGCGATTGTGATGGCTGCTACGAGGATTACCTTCACGACAATGAGGACATATCCCCCCACCAGCTCCAGGAACAGCATGCTAGGGAAACAATAGGAAGAAGAGGCCAAGGCCTAGAAAGGAAAGCAGAAAGTCGATTCACCATCCAGCCCGGTGATCCCAACTCATCCCATCTCGTGAAGCCACAACTTGAGCAAGTTGAAGTGCGCGCCACAACCAGATCTGATCAAGCCAGCATCAGTTGCCTAGTCTGAATGCCGAGTCTGTTGCAGTTGTTTATCGAGTCTGTTGTTGTTTTCTGTATTGGTTATTTACCGAGTTTGTAATAACCTGTACTTTGCTTATCGAGTCTGTTTTCGTCTGTCGGAACCCCTTTTGTATCACTCCATGCTTGGGTGATCAATGAAAAAAAAGACATATTTTCATAAAAATTTGGGAGCCAATTTGCAGTCCCGAACTACGTTACGGCCTGATTCCTCTCCACAGGGATATGTAGGCAACCTCGTCCAGCCATTGTATTCAGTAAAATCAGAGGAAATTGGGGCAATCTTGCATCATGCATAACACCTCATTCATGTAAATAGATTGCATGCGCAGTATGATTTAATTTGTTCATACCAACAGTGCATAACCATTGGCAAAAACAAGAGCACTCCTGCACCTGGTTGGGCTTGAACTCCCCAACAGCGATTAATTCAGACTTAGTCAAGAACAGAAAAGTCAGCTAACCTTCCAGTTATGACCAAGACCACAGAATAGACAGAGAAGACTGAAGTCCAGATTCTCAAAGAAGCTTTGGAAGATCAATGAGCCGCTAATAGCAAGCAAATGGCCCAGATGATGATCTTAATTTAGGACATTACTTCCCGGTTGACTTCTGGGAATCATCAAATAATCACCCGGGAATGAAAACCATTATAGCCAAGGTAGCCAAGCTTGAGGAATCAGTTCAGAAGCAAGAAACGATCACTGCTATATGCATTGATATGGAGAACCTATGCCTGTTCCCTGATGCCAAGCTGCCTGACAAATTCAAGCCAATTAACTAGGACAAGTTTGATGGGAGCGGTGATCCAAAAGCACACCTGCAAACATACGTGGGTACCTTATCCATGTATGAAGTGGAGAAGAATGCAATGGCCCAGATGTTCCAGCAAACCCTGACGGGATCTGCACTCCATTTGTTTCTGAACTTAGACAATTCAAAGAAGAAGATCTGGGAGGACATTGGAGCGGCATCGTGGCTCAATACAACTACAACATCCAGTTAGAATCTACAAAGACGGGAAATAACGAATCTTTCACCGACTTTGTCAAACGCTGGAGAGGAAAGGCTTCACAAATGATGGACAGGCCCTTTGAGAAAGAACAGATGAGGATTATCACTCGGAACTTGGAACTAGACTTTGCTAAACACTTGGTGGTCTTTCAGACCTCTGCCGACTTCAAAACCTTTTATGAAGTCGGCCTTGCTGTTGAAGACGCAATCCGCACTGGCATATTTGACAAAAGTGAATCTGTTTCTCAACCTAAGCGAGTCTACTCTGGTAACAACAATACCCTTTTTGGACCGAACACCTACAATCCAGCCCAAGCAAGTTCCTCCAATCCCAAGGCAATCAAAACCGAACCAGTTAACCAGATAGCCACCCAGTCACCACCTCTCCAAAATACATCCCGGCCAGGAAGAGAGTTTTACCAATTCCTTTTCCCTCTTACCACTGTCTACAAAAAGCTCCTCGAGAAAAATGCCATCAATCCTCTTGATCCATCTAAAGAACTTCCTGCAAACCACAACCCGAATGTCTACTGTGCCTACCACCAAATGCCCGACCATCATACCAACAATTGTATCCGCCTCAAACACATAGTCCAAGACTTTGTGGATGACGGAACCATCCCAATTCCCAAACAAAAATCCAATACCATCTCCAATCCCTTGCCTAACCACAAACAAAACATCCAGATCAACCAAATATCCTTCAGCTCCACTTCAAAAGGCCAAAGCCCTACTCAATTCAATCCAAGCATGTACATCGTACCAATCACTGAACCAAAACCCTTTGTCCCAGTGCTGGAGGACCTGGAAATCTATGCCATTAGGACTTTTGAATAGAAGCCCAAACTGAAATGGAGTGACCTTGCTGAAAAAGGAGAATGGGCCATGAACGATCACGAGTGGGAAGATTCCCAACAAACATTGTTCGGTTCTTTGCTAATCTCTTGGAACCCGAGCCAGTACATCGTCCTGGAATGTCACGACAAACCAGTTGTTCACATACCAGAAGGTATCAATATCAGCCAAGTTGAAGAGATGGCAATCTGTGCTGACCCACTGGATGCAGTTTCACTCTCAGCCTTGTTTGGGGAATTTGAAAATCATGGAGAACTTTAGCCCAACTTTTCAGGTAGCTATTCACTATCTCAACTTCTCGAAGAAGAAAATCGTCAAGCTATCGAAAGTGTCTTCAGCGATCATGACTGGTTCCCTCAGGCATACATTATCGGAGAATCTCTCCCACGGCCATCCGCGCCGTTCCTGTAAGCTTCTAACATATCATTTCTGGTCACAGATCCCCAGGCAACCACATGGAACGAAGATGAGGTTATCAACATCCGAGTTGGCAGCAACGAAGTATGGACAGTCAATAAATCCATGCTAGACCAGTCTTTCTGGCAAGATTCAGAGGTAACAAACCTGAAAACAAAGTTGGAAGAAGTTAGTATCAACAGTCAAGAAACTCCAGATAGTTTGATAGACTTATGGCCTGAAGATCAAAATGAAAAACAGAAAAGGGAAGCCATCAAAGCCGGCAAGCGCAAAGTCAGTGAAGGATTTGCAGATTTCTGGGGTGAAAACCAGCAACTCTGGGAGGATACAGTCAATCGGGTGACGAGAAGCGGCCGAATCTATCAACCGGCTAATCTTCAAAGAAACATTTGGCACCGAACTCATCCAGAAGAATTCGTCTGGGACGATCCCGTTTAGGAAAATTCATCTCCGGTCGAGCCAGAAGTTACTACTCAACCACCTCAAAGGAACCGAGCAACATCGGAAGACTTGGTTCAGAAGCAGCTTGAAAGGACTCGAGCATCAGTCTCAATCTGGGGCTTGCTCTCTTCCTCCCGCGAACATCGGCAAAACCTGATCAAAACTCTGTCCAATATGGAAGTACCCCTTGATACTCCCCCGGAAACCATAGTGGCACTTCTCACTCCAGCTCGTGCAAAGTACGTTGTGTCTTTACAGAGAAAGATTTACCCCCAGAAGGAGCTGGTCATAACAAACTTTTGCACATCACTCTCAAGTGCATGCAAAAATGGGTTCCAGTCGTTCTACTTGACAACGGATCCGCTCTGAATGTGTGCCCTCTGCGGACAGCTTACTTCTTGGGTTTCAAGAACAAAGACTTCTAGACTTCTAACCTCGGAGTGCGTGCATATGACAACACGCGCAGGGATGTAGTGGGGATAATCCAAGTGGAAGTGGTGATTGAAGACTTCATAACAAATATCGAGTTCCATGTACTCAATATTCCGTCATCCTTTAACCTGCTGCTGGGCAGACCTTGGCTCCATCGATCAAATATCATGGCGGTCCCTTCTTCTTTACACCAGAAGTCTAACTCGGTCTAGCTACGGGAACTTTAACCATTCATGGAGATTCAGGAATCCGTCCCATGTCCCTGACAATGCACCATTACTTGAGATTGCTCATGGAGAAGAGGACGTCACTCTCGGTGGCTTCTCTTTCGACACTTCAGGATCAGTCCTTACCGTCAAAATGGACGAGGTCTTCTCAGTCAGCTCAACTGCTCTAGAAATGATGAGAAAGATGGAATACCTACCCGGCCTGGGGTTAGGTCTGAACAATCAGGGGATGGCTGAATTCCCCAAGTTTTCGACAAATAACCACCGCTTCGGTCTCGGTTACGAGTCAACTGACGACGAACCAAGGAAAGGAAAGATGATGCAAATTGGTGCCAAGAAGAAGCCCATTCAGTTTGTGAAGGCTCCAGAAGCTATCTATCAAGGGGAACCAGAACCATTCTGGGATATGGAAACAAAGACTAAGCTACCAGGCTTCAAAATCTTTGCAAACGATACTTGGGACAGTGACGATGAAGTCGAGAAGAGGGAAGAGCTAGTTAAGGCACTCCAAGTTAACTGGATCGAAACTCTTGACTCAGGGAATCTCCAATCACTGTTTGGGGAAGGGAGCCTGATAGCTGTAGAAGAGGGCGAGCCTGCTGCGATGCTGTTTGATTTGAAGCCTAATTTGGAGCTTGCCAAGGAGGTAGAATTGATGATGCTGAGCCAGGATGCCCATGGAGATGTTACTGGACTCATTATAGATGCCAATGGAATTTATAAAAATTGCACTTTTGTACCTAGGATCACTTACATTAGCACTGAATTTGAGTCAGAATCTAAGTCTAGCATTGAGTCTGAGTCTGACCCCGAACATGTATCTGTCATTCCCTCGGGTCATCACTTTTCTTTTGAATTCGAGTCCACCTTCATGTATCACGCCCCCGGGGCCCCCGCATTTGCTATCAGTGAAGTAGACTTTGTTTATCTTGCTGTATCTGAAATAATTTGTGTTGACCCCAACGATGAAGGGATTGAGTTCGAGGAAGAAATTCCTGAAGAGTTTCGATATCTAATCAGAATGGAAGACGAAAGGCATGCTCAGCCTATAAAAGAAGAAATTATTTCTATAAATTTGAAAGATGAAAGCAATCCACACATGGTTCAAATTGGTTCCGGATTATCTCCAGAAGAGTTCAAAGCCCACTCGGATCTCCTGAAAGAATTCGAGGATGTTTTTGCATGGTCACACGCAAATATGCCTGGTATCGACCCCGAGATTGTGGAGCATTTAATCCCACTTTATTCGGATGTAAAGCCTGTCAAACAGAAGCTAAGGAAAATGAGGCCTGACTGGGTGTTGGAAATTAAGAAGGAAATTCAGAGGCAGATAGATGCCGGGTTCCTGATGGTAACAGAATACCCTCAGTGGGTTGCAAACATCGTTCCTGTCCCTAAGAAAAATGAAAAGATTCGAGTCTGTGTAGACTTCAAGGATCTGAACAAGGCCAGCCCTAAAGATGATTTCTCATTGCCACACATAGACGTACTTGTAGACAATACTGTAGGGCATGCGCTTCTTTCTTTCATGGATGGTTTCTTAGGATACAACCAGATTCTCATGGCTCCCGAAGACCGTGAGAAAACTACCTTCACCATAGAGTGGGGCACTTACTGTTATAGGGTCATGCCTTTTGGACTGAAAAACGCCAGATTAACCTATCAGAGGGCAGCCACAACGTTGCTACATGACATGATTCACAAAGAAGTCGAAGTTTACGTGGATGACATGATCATCAAAGCCAAGGAAAGAGAAGGGTATTTACCCGCCCTTAGAAAATTCTTCGAAAGGATTCGCAAGTATCGGTTGCGTCTCAATCCTAAGAAATGTATGTTTGGAGTCACAGTTGGAAAGATGTTGGGATTCATGATCACTACACGAGGGATCGAGATAGATCCTTCCAAATCAAAGCTATTCTCGAAATGGAGCCACCGCGGACAGAAAAGGAAGTACGAAGCTTTCTCAGAAAAATTCAGTTTATCAGCAGATTCATCGCCAAGTTAACCTCAACTTGCGAGCCGATGTTTCGATTACTCAAGAAGGGTGTGCCATTCAAATGGGACGACAGATGCCAGAAAGCTTTTGAAGCCATCATGAATTATCTTCAGCATCCTCCGGTGTTGATGCCACCAATACCAGGGCAACCTCTCATCACGTACTTATCTGTTACCCCATCAACAATGGGATGCATGCTCGCACAAGAAGGCGAAGGCGGGAGTGAGAAAGCAGTCTACTACATTAGCAAGAAAATGACAGGATGCGAGGAATGGTACACCTCCCTAGAGAAGGTTTGCTGGGCTTTAATATGGGCTTCCAAGAAGCTGAGACACTACATGTTAGCCTACTCGGTAAGGCTGATTTCTCGGATGGACCCTCTTAAATACCTGTTTGAGAAACCAACACTCACGGGTAAGCTGGCACGCTGGTTGCTTCTGCTAGCAGAATTCTACATCAAGTACGTAACGCGGAAGTCTGTGAAAGGAAGGGCTGTAGCTGAATTTTTGGCCAATCATCTGGTAGAATATCCAGAAAATGTGAAGTTCAAATTTCCCGATGAAAATGTCATGACCACAACCAATGAGGTATGTGTAGACACCCCAATTTTAATCCCTGTGTATCCCAATGATGAAAGAGATACTCAGCAGTACCTTGGAATAGCCATTCTGGACTTCAGAATTTTTGGACGAAAATACCCTAGCCGCACGATTCATCCACCCCCAACTCAACCGTACGGCTAACTCATGTTAGCCGCACGGTCAACCGTTCTAGCCGTACGACTATGTGTCAGAAAATATTCGAAAATCGGACAGCAGAAGCATCTCATCATTCTGGAAAGATTTCGCAAGATTTTATTCCTTTTTTACGCCTATAAATAGTTTTCATCCCCTCCATTTGAAGACACAGTAACTCCACTATTCCGACGACACGCCGGAAAATTTTCCGATCAATTTCCCCGTTCAAAATCCCATCCAAACCTCCATAAAAACTTCGAATCTATTCCGTTTTCTTCGTTCAAAACCCCCAGTGACCCACCAGTACGCATCAAATCCGTTCCTAAGGAGTTCAAGTCCAAAAATCTAAAGTTCTCAAAGCTGTTTAAAGTTTCCAGTAAGGTACAAATCGTGTTTCTTTAGTCGGGTTCAAAACCTCGGCTCTTTGAGGGGATCCTCCCGGGTCGAGGGTGACTCCAATAGTCATCCCTAGGCTCGGGTGGTCAAATTTTTCATAAAAATCAGATTTTGCAAGCAAAAACAAGTTTCTGTTCAAAAAATAATTTTTTGAAAAATTCTTTCAAAAAGTTAACCGTGCGGCTAACCTAAGTGAGTCGTACAGCCAACTAAGGATAGCCGTGCGACTAACTTTAACAGCATAAAATTTCCCCTGTTTACCCCCTCTGTTCGTGCTCTATTTTCTGGTTTTCTACAACTTCTTTATTACACTTTCACCCCTTTACTCTTCCATTATTGCTATTAAATCCCTCCATTTAATTTTATTTCCGTTATGATTTTATTACTATTGTTTCTTCTTATTTATTTGCTTATTTGTTAGAGTTTTCAATAAAATGTTTTCTAAAATCCCACAAAAATTTAGTAGAGACCGGGAATTTCCCAGGTGAGCGGGGTGCTTTTCAATAAAACCTTCCCTGTTCGTAACCTGGCTTCCGAATCCAAGAATTTTTTTCGCAGATCAAATCCTTTTCCAAAAACGGCACGAGAGTCATTTATTTTTCAAAACGGTTTCTCGGGTACCCAAAATCATTTTCTATATAAATCCCGGGTGGAGACTCCCATTTTTTTTTCTTTTCATTTTCCAAAACAAGAGGCCGAGCCGCGTGGATCGACCGTCCACAAAATGGCGACTCTGCTGGGGATTATTTTTATTAATTCGTATTCTGGTATTTTACACTTGTAAAATGACCCCTGGAAGCTTGACGAAACGGACACGCCCCCCGTGGACGCAAGAAAGGAATGGTGCAGTAACAGGGCTACGCCCGACCAGCAGGACTGGAGCTTTCCCGGTTGTTTGCTTGAGTAAAATTTCAAAATAAAAATTAATTTGAGAGTGAGCCAAACTTGAAAAATATTTGTGGGATTTTGAAAATAATTTTATTGCGAAACTTTTGCATTGCACGTGCATCGATGTTGGATAAGCCCCGCCGCTGCATCTTGGTTACCCTACCCAGTTCACTGGTGTTAGGACATCCCAAGATTCTCTGCAAACCCCGGACGATGATGAGTCAGCCTGCTGTTTGACCTTTGTCATGCAGTACACTTGGCACTGGAAGGCAAATATTGACTCTAGTCTAGGGAATCCCCTTAAACCAAAACCGGCCTTTGCATATAGTGAACCTAGAACCTTCCAACCTAGGACAGGAACCCACAAGTTAGGATTACGTGATATATCCTGTTACGTGTTTACTGCTTTCCATATATATATATTTTTTCTTGTCATCATTTTGAATGCATTTTTATTATCATGGTTAGTTGGACCTTATGCTGTCACACTTTCCCGTGGTCTTAAGAGGTCGCCCTGCCCGATGATGAGTCGTGCATCCCAATGCACGTTGTTCAGATTAATTCAATCCTTCGAATAACAGGACTTAGGAAAATCAAATCAATTTGATCCTTAATAATTCCTTGACAATGACCTAACCGAAATTAGGAACAATTGACCCAAGCTGGGGCAATTGTCCCTAAAATCAAAGTTAGATCCTTGAAAAGGAATCATGAAGAACCAAGTTGATTTAATTTCCCCGAATCCTGCTATCCTAAACAAAGGATACACTGTCAAAAGAAACACTGAGGATCGGGGCAGCCTTTTTCTAAGACCCATTTTTTTTTTATATATAGTCTAAGAGACTTTAAATCTTTGGAGTTTGAAACACCTCCAGTGTCAGCCGTGCTCGAACGGCTTCTCCTTGTGATTTTATCACATTTCTATCCAAATTTTGACAGCCTTATTGCTTTGTCTTGGATGGTCACGAAAGTTGACTGGCTCTAGTTCCAACACACAAGAGCTTAACCTACTGAGTAGTCGACCTACCCAGGGCTGTTGAAAACCTTTTGAGACTTAGGTTTGCATATATGACGACACAAATACGACATTCCCATTTTTCAAAATAAAACAAGCAGGGGCATTTCTGAGTTTGCTTTACTGTCAATCCCCAGCCATTCTGCCAAACGAGAAAACCTCACCCATTCCAAGGACAAAGGATGATCCGACCTAAAGCAACAGACATGGAAGTTCAGGCTGAGATCAAGGAGATTAAGAAGACTCTAATTGATATGGGCAAACGGATCAATAGTCAAATCACCCAACTCATGATCATGGTACAATACATCTGTAACCATCTCCTACCAACCCAAGAGAACCCTCAACGACCCAGAAAGAGCCCAGAAATGGCTGCAGCTTTGACAAGAATTTCTGAATTAGATAAATCTGTCTTGGAAGAATTCAATCCCATGGGCCTTGAAAGTTTCATTAGTATCGGGGATCTGAAAATGCACCAGCAGGACATCAAGAAGGACAACCTTGCAAAAACCACCCCCAGCTCCACAAACAACAATTCCATGAACACAACCCGAACCAACCGCCCTAAAAGAAACTTTCACCAATTCTCCACTTCCCTTATTCCTGTCTACAAAAGCCTTCTTGAAAATAACCTTCTTAAACCACTTGAGCCTCGAGAATTACCTGAAGAGCTCCCTGCCAACCATAACCCAAACACCTTCTGTACCTACCACCAAATGCCTGGACATCATACCAATAATTGCCTCCGTCTCAAACACAAAATCCAGGATCTCATTGAAGGTGGAACCATCCCACTCCCTCTCAAAAAGCCCAACATTGTCTCTACACCCATGCCTGAACACAAGCTCAATGCCCAAGTTAACCAAGTCTCCTTTAGCTCGACTCCAAATGACCAAAGCTCCACAACCCAAAATTTCAACCAAGCCATGCCTGCCAACGAAGTTAAAGCCCAAACCAACAACTCTCAAAAACCACAAAGAACTATTTCCCAAATTTCCAAGCCTCTGTCCTTAATCTATGAGAAGCTCCTCAAAGCCGGCCATGTCAAACCACTTACTCCAACTCCTCTACCTCAGAAGCTTCCATCTTACCATAACCCCAATGCCTTCTGTACATTCCACCAAATGCCCGGGCACGATACCGATGAGTGCCATCACCTTCGTCATAGAATTAAGCACCTTCGTCATAGAATTAAGAACCTCATCGACAGCGAAACCATTATTTCTCCACCAACAAAAACAAACACCCAGGCAAGTCCCAATCCTCATATCAACTCTGCCATGTTCGACACCGAACCCATGGGGGATTACTGATTGATGTCAAGGCCAGCAAAAGAAGAATGAACCATCAAGGACCATGCAACGGGCCAATCTTCCACGAGTTTTGGGAATTTTCAAGTTTTGAGTCAGAGTCTTCTCTTTTATTGAGTCAGTTTATGTTTCTATTTCTACTTTGGTGTTTGTCTTCAAATTCGAGTCTGTAATGTCTTATTGTTAAAAGAGAAAAACCAAAAATAGAGTCAGCCTTGTAGTCCCGAACTATGTCACGACCCGATTCCTTGCAAAGGGATACGTAGGCAACCTTCAGTGGTTCGGTCGCAACTTTAAAAAATTGATGTCACGCTTTTGTGTTAAAATTGTCATAATAAACTTGAGTTTTTGCAATAATTCTTGAAAATGGAATTGTTTTCCACCATCATTTGAGATTCATGATAGTCACTTCAATACACGAGGTGATTGAACCCCCAGTTCTCACAAGAAGAAGGAATTTCAGACGCAATTCTCCAACGTCATCAAGAAGCAATGCTTTGACCAAAAAAAAGCCTGCTAGGTTGAAAACCTGCAAGGGCGGTCTAGCCAAAAGTTAAGGCAAGGCTCGCTGGATCAAAACCTTGAAGTGCGACCCAGGCAAAAGTTAGAGCATATACAGATTCTTTCTATCAAGTTGTGCAATTCAAAATGAAGAAAGGCATTCTTTATTTTTATTCCCCAGATAAATATATCATTTGATAGCCCTTTATAGCCTGAATCATTTTTCTTTGAAGAAGAACCCAGCTAGGCAGCTATCCCTCACACCGGGGTGAATTAAGAGAAACGAAAGTGCCAAGTTATCAGTAAGATGCCCAGATGGAAGTGCCAGAGAAATGTCAAAAGTACCAAATGCATGGTTGCCAGTGGCACGTCAGAATTTCGAAAGAATGAAAAGTGCCAAGTTCATGGGCACAACCAAATGCGAAGCACTAAAGAAGGAAGAAAGAAAGAAAGTGTCCATCAAAAGCCAAAATGGGACACAAGGAAAACATTGAAAGGGCACGCAAAAAGAGTTCAAGATAGCTGCTAGCTCTAATAACCCAGAAGAAAAGTGAATTTTTTTTAGCCTTTATCCTTTCTTTGTCAAACCCAAAAGCCTTGGCCCCTTTATAACCTAAATAAAGTTCTTTCAGATTGAAAAGCACAGCTTGATAGCGAGGATCCATTGGAAACAGTATCATAAAAAATATATATATAAATAAATAGATAATAAAATCAAAGCATTGAAAACACCAGCATCCGCCGGAAGCTCAGATCTTCATCAGCAACCCGGGTCAAAAGTCAAAGCATTACAAAACACCGGCATCCGCTAGAAGCTCAGATCCTCATCAGCAACCCGGGAGCAAGTCATTGCACAAGACCAGCATCCCCCAGAAGTAAAAGTCCAAACCAAGGCACCTCAATGGAAAATCAGCAGATCAGCACCCCGGGGGCATGAGTTCATAATAAGAATTCTTGTGTTTTGATAACTGATTTAAATGAACATCACTTGATGGGGTGAAACAATTTCAAAACAAAAAATACTCAGGTTCATGACAATTTCAACATCAATTGTGGGGCACGTTTTGCCATTTCCAAAATTCTCGAGTCTGTCATTGCTTATTGGTCTTTTCGAGTCGATATAGTCTTGTCAAAATCTTCCCCTTCATGAGTATGTCATCTCTGCCCAAACCAGGGGCATCTTTGTAAAATCACTCGAATTGTCTGGACCTATGTGTGGATGAACAAGTAGATGGGTTCAAAACTGAAGCTTGTCATCTATTGGGGCACATTTGTCCAAGACTGGGGCACATCAGCTCAACGCCATCTACTGGGAGAAGCGCATACACCCGAGTTCAAGACTTGGGGCAGAAAATGCCAAAAAGCTCTAGTCTCACAGAAAGCTGGAAGCTCAAAAGTCCCGACCAGGAGCAACCTTAAACCCAGACCCTGTCCAAAAGGAAAGACATTAAAGCAAAAAGAGATACCTTGTTGCGCTACCTAATTTCTAATAAAGGGAATGTTGTCATTATGTCACCAAGCGTCGAAACCCGAGTCTCACGCAAGAGTCCTCATGGACAAACTTTTTAATCAATTTTGGAGATACATTTCTCACCTAATGCTTTTTTACGAGACCTCGCTGGTCTCGCGCTAATCCTTTGAGAGACCTCGCTGGTCCCGCTCTAATCCTTGAGGGACTTTCACTAGTCTCGCTCAAACCAAGTTTTTTGGGGACCTCGCAGGTCCCGCATAAACCCTTTTAGGGACCCGCACCGGTCTCACTCATCAACAGCCTCATTGCTTTGTCTTGGATGGTCACGAAAGTTGATTGGCTCTGGTTCCAACACACAGGAACTTAACCTACTGAGTAGTCGACCTACCCATGGCTGTTGACTCACTTTAAATCATTTTGGAGACTTCGCCGTCTGACTATAAACACTCTTTACTACTCACGAAGCCTCATTTGCTGGTCGCTTTTCGTTTTCAAAACTCGGCCGTTCATTATTTGCAAAACATTTTCGGATTGGGTTTACTGGAAGACCCCAACACTGAGAGATGCCCAGAAGTCAGCAAAAGACCATGCAGAAGCCCAGAGACCTGCCAGAAAGTCAGAAATGTGGCAGATTGATAAGAGAGCCGGGTGGCCAATAGAAACAGCCGCACGGCTAACCTATGTTGGCCGATCGGCCAAACCTAACGGATCAGGAATAAAACTTTGGTTTTGACCTCAGGACTTGTTCAAACAGGTTTTTCACCACTTCTCTTGTGAAAACCAGTTGCAATGGGTATTTGAAAGCTTTTGGGACAGTTGCTTGGCAATTTTGATCGCATTTGGATGGACGGATACTCTAAAAATCTCGGACACGCTGAAAATTACTACGTTGGTGTCAATGGCTTCAACAAGCCATGACAAGGGTTCATGAGGATCATACGAGATTACTTGGCGGAGTTTATGGAAAAGTTTGAAGCCCGGAAGTGCCCAAGCCCGAGATCGACCGAACAAGGAGTATCGGGGCATGTGTCACATATTGT
This sequence comes from Vaccinium vitis-idaea, assembly GCA_963854785.1. Taxonomy (NCBI): domain Eukaryota; kingdom Viridiplantae; phylum Streptophyta; class Magnoliopsida; order Ericales; family Ericaceae; genus Vaccinium; species Vaccinium vitis-idaea. The sequence goes on along the minus strand of OY978219.1, from coordinate 36,768,899 downwards.
CAGTTTCCTGTCACCGTCAAAGCACAAAACAGGACCAACATCAGAAGCTACCACGACACGCAGGCCATACCCATAAAAAAGGCAAAGATGGGCAAACAGGCGCCCAAATCAAAACCGAGCACGTAGGCTTGTCCTAAGAACTAGTGTGACATCTTTTAAAATCACGGCGACGGCCCACTGCCAAGTGCCGGTGCTCCTCAGGTGTACTCGGGAGGTCCACATAGTCATCCACACTGCTATCACTGCTGTAGCCACTGCCACTGTCACTACTACTGCTGCTCTCTATCTCCCAGGGAGCCCACCGCGACTCAGGTGTCTGACTCCCAGGAACACTCTTTTCCAGCCTGTCAACTGAAGATCGCAACACTCTGTCAACGGTGGGACTACAGGTGGGGCACGCCTCCGAGCTCCACTAACATTCTTCATCAAAGGCCTCCTGCGAGGCGGCAAAGGAAGAGGTGTATCCTACACAAAAAGGAAAGAATTAGTCAGTAAACAGTCGAAGCATGCAAATTTCAAATCAGAATACAAAAGGATACCTAGTCAGTCTCACTACTAACAGGAGCTCTACGGGCACGCTTAGGCCTACGGTGACTACCAGACTCGCCAGCACCTCCAGTCCCGCGATCACCACCGCGACTACTGCCAGCCCCACGGCTACCACCCGCACTGCGATCTCTACAACTCCCTCCGGCTCTTCCACCCCTGCGGCTACCTCTAGTACCATGGCCATCTCCAGCACCACGGTCGCCTCCTTGGCCAGCTCTACCACCACGTCTGCCACCAGCTCCATCATCTCCACTGTCTCCATCATCACCTCCACCATCGTTTCCACCACAAGGATTTTGCACCACACCAGGCTTAGGTTTGGGTCGCACCTCAGGTCTGTCACCCAACAGGAGGAGACGGACTAAAGCCTCCAAGTCACGTATCAACTCGACCTGAGACGCGGCCCACTCAACTGGAATCTGCAAAAAAGAATGAAAGCATCAGCAGGTAAAATGCATGAATATTCAAATTAGAAATAAAATTTAACTATTTCTTTTCTATCTTTTTCAGGATACCTCAGTCGCCGCAAGAGTCACTGGTCCAGTGATCGCAAGAACATCCGCCATCATGACATCTATCTCTCTCCTTAGCACGGGCAAGGAAGCTGCCGCTGCAGGTACTGGCTCAGTTAAATGACGCTCCATACCTAAAGAACGGGCAAGCGTACTCCTCACATAGCCAGCATAGTACAAAGATGGGTCGAAAACCAGCTGCACATCCAGAACATTGTATGCCTCCACCTCAGCCACCGTGTACTCATGGGTCCTCTAAACACGCGGAGGTAGTGGGCCTGGCACACTGAAGAATTCCATCCCCAGAGACTGGCGTGACACCCTCTCGCCTAAGTACCATTGCCAACCATACGGGGATTCCAACAGTACACGCCCCCGCGTCATCTCTCTGCTCCGGGTCAAATAAGGTTGACGCCACCTACCCTGCGCAATCCAGCGAATCTGCGTCATGATTCAAGTCATGTTCATAAGGGTCATTGCAGGAATTAGGAAAATCTGAAGGGAATCTCAAAAGGATAAGAGTCATACCGTGGCACCCGTACTCTGGTAAAAAAAGGTGAAAAGCCCTCAGATCGCCCTTGAGCGCGCCCTTCCCCAAATACTGATGCGCCCACTTCTCGGCGCGCGGGAATACATCCTTGTTCGGGTGAGAATTTTCAGGAGCCGGCACTTCCAGTACCTCATGAGCCCACACCTACGAGCCAAGTTATCAGAATAAGGATGAAGGCAACAATGCGTGATACAGTCATATGGTATATAAAGCAAAAAGGAAAGTCAGAAGCATTACCTCCAGAATCCTCCAATAGCCACCAAGCTTGACCCCCGTTCCACGAACGACAGAACCCAAGAAAACGTATAAAGTGCACAAGGCTGTGCCACCCCAGACATACCTGCTCACTGTCTCCGAATTTTCCAAACCTGGCAACCAACCAAGGTGAACATGATTATTTCTACTCGGAAACAGAGCTGAGTCGAAAAGGTACAACAGGTAAGCCCTGGCCATTTGATGAGTCTCCTCAGGTGACCCCACGACTCATGATCCCAAATAGCTGGCAAGTGGATACACTGCACTGACGGCTCATCCCCCATATCTCTCCCCAGAAAGTGTCGTACCGCCGCACGGTCCAAGTACAAGCCTGAGTCAAATGGGATCGGATCACCACCGGGGTGATCGTCATCTCTCCAAACCTAAAGTGAAATGTGTTGGTGGTGTCCCACCAACGCTCCACCAAGGCTCTCACCAACTTGCGATCCATCCTCGTCTGCAGCAAAGTCCTAATAAATACAGTAAAGCCCGCAGCTCCACCCAAGCGGTATGAAGAAGTGCACCTGTGGCACGTAAGTCTCAGGGTCAAACGGAGGCCTCACCCTCTGAGCCCTCTCCACCTCTGCCACCATAGACGAAGGCACTCCCTCTCCTGCAGCCTCAGCCTTGGCCTCTCTCTGTCTCTCCTCAAGGATCATGTCCTGAACATGCTCATACACTCCCTCCTTAGCCAAAGCCTCAGCAAAGGCCAGATCCTCCTGAAGGGTCCGCGCCAAGTCCTCGTCTCTCACTCCCTCCAGTGTATCAGCCAGAGTGAAACCTGGGGTCCGAGAAGAACTAACTACGGCAGGAACAACTGGCGGGTCTGAAGCACCAAACTCTTCACCCCCACTGCTCGAGTCTCGAGCCTCCTCCGCTATAACTTTTTCCTTCCCCAAGTCCCTCCTAACCACTGGGATAACAACTGACGTCTGCTCTCCCCCTACCGGTACCTCAGTAACCAAAGAAGCACTCAAAAGGTCACTGGGTACTAAGCTCTCCAGAGAACCAGTATCTAAACCCTCTCCCGCATGTCTCTGCTCGACCATCACGTGCACACCTCCATTGTCCATCTCCACCTCCACCTCCGAAGCCTGTGCACCCGTGCCCAGCACGTCAACCTCCATGGGCCCAAAGCCACTCTCACCACCCTGCATGGCAGCATTACCACTTCCCTCGGGCTGATCAACAGCAGCATCACTCAACGGAGTATTGCTCGTCGCCACAGTGGTCAGGTCGCCACTACTTGGATCACCCATTGTTGCCGCCACCATCCCACCACTGGGTATCGTCATGGGTGGCCTTTCACCACTCGGTTCAGCCACTATCTCTGCCGTACGGGACGACTCACCACCAATCGGCACCGTGCGGTGCCCATCGTCATCACTAGTCGATAGAACCCCCCAGCAACCGTGGCACCCAGACCGCCACCAATCGGACCAGAGGTCCCACCCATGCTCACCAAACTGCCTCCAATGGCCGCCGCATATGGTGTTTCGTCACCTCCCGCTGCCGTACGGGATCTATCCCCTTCGGATTGCGTCGTGCGGTGCTCAATATCGCTAGAACTTGTTCCGATTGGGTCTGAAGAAACATCACCCACAGCCAATTGGGGTTCGGAACCCTCTTTCATACACGCTGGCGACGACGGTCCAGTGTTGGGTGGTGGTAATCGGTCTTCACTACTGCTCGAACTCGCCATAGGATCGAATCAAAGATTTCAATTGGAAGTTTTGGGAGAAAGGAGAAAATTTCAGACAATGAGGAGTTCAGTTTTCACTAAGGAATACAACCGATCGAAGTGTTTTGAACGAAATACGTGAAAGTCAGAATATTTTTGCGGTTACTGAATCGACCTCGGCCGAAAATTCCAGCTACACCGTGCGGCATGGCTATTTGAGCCGTGCGGTGTACATTTTCACACCATATGGTACCTTTCTCCTTTTCACTACAAAAATTACACTCTTTCCTCTCATTTGCTTATGGTTTCATAAAAACCCACCAATTACGTTTCCTGAGTATTCGTCAAATCAAAATTTTCTAAGTCCTCTACGACAATTATTTTTCGCATTTTCTAAGTCCTCTACGGCATTAATTTTTCCAAATTTTCTAAGTCCTCTACGGCAATTTTTTTTCGCATTTTCTAAGTCCTCTATGGCAATTATTTTTCGCAAATTTTCTAAGTCCTCTACGGCATTAATTTTTCCAAATTTTTCTAAGTCCTCTACGGCATTTTCTAAGTCCTCTACGGCATTAATTTTTCCAAATTTTCTAAGTCCTCTACGGAAATTATTTTTCGCATTTTCTAAGTCCTCTACGGCAATTATTTTTCGCATTTTGTAAGTCCTCTACGGCAATTATTTTCCGCAAATTTTCTAAGTCCTCGACGGCATTAATTTTTCCAAATTTTTCTAAGTCCTCTGCGGCATTTTCCAAGTCCTCTACGGCAATTATTTTTCGCAGTCCTCTACCGGCAATTATTTTTCGCAAATTTCCTAAGTCCACGTCATTTATTTTTCCGAATCATTGAATTATTTTTAACGGCTTTCAGGGCCTCCGAAATATTTCTTGCATTTTGCAAACATCATTCGTTTTTTCCCTCATTGAGAACTGAGGTGTCAACTTTTTTATGACGGCCCCAACGAACTACGATTGGTCTGATCCTCGCAAACGAGGTACGTAGGAAGCACCAAGCTCGACCACAATTTTCTGTTTTATTGTTTTCCGGCACGGTTTGTCAAAATTAGGATGTCCGAATCTTCAACGCGACTTGCACCAACACAATGGTGACTAAGCCGTGTCGAAGAGGGGCAACTATAGACACCCCAATTTTTAACTTGTGCATCCCTGATGATGAAAAGAGCCCGCGAAATATACCTCGGAACGGTCAAATGGATCAAAGGAACCAAAATACCAAACCCACTTGAATCGTACAGCCCAAAACCCAGAACCGTACGGCTTGAAATTCCCTTTGCACCGTACGGTGTTGCTATGTGCACCGTGCGGCACATCATTGACACCGTACAACACCCTTGTCCCATCAACGGGATTCCCAGGTTGCTCAGTAGCTTAGTCTGTTCGCGTAATACAGTGAATCCACTCATGAGCCCGCCCTTTTTGCGTGTAAAACTCACTCACCCCTCTCCTATAAAAACCAACACCCTCCAACGGTTTCGAGAGCTTGAACGGATCATACAAGAAAGAAACCCGAAATTGTTTCGTACAAACCGATTGAAAATTCCCTAGCAAAACCATCCTTCTTTCAAAAATCTCGTTACTATATTCATATTCACCCACATTTCAGGTCTTTTATTCACCAAATACCCTGAAATCTTGTGTCCACTTCCTGCAACCAATCAATCCAATCCAACCCGTCCAATTCCATTTCAAGGTATAAAAGTTCGTGTTCAAATCGCAATAATATTCTGAGGGGAGTTTCCACCGGGCTCGAGGAGAGCTCTATAGCTCTTCCTCGAGTCCAAACAGAGACATTTCAATAAGGCGCGAGCCTCTCGGGTAAGTATCGCGTGACATTGCCTATTGTCACGGGATGCCGTCCCTAAAAACGAGGTGCATCCCTTCATTTAAATCATTTTTTTTAACCTGTTTTGATTATTAAATAATGTGGTTTCTGCACCAAGAACAGAGTTGGGCCTCAATCGGACAAAGTCGGAATTTTTGGAATTTACAGTCCACAGAGACACCGTAGGGCATCCATGATGTACCGTGCGGTGTGATTTTGTACACCGTACGGTGTCACTGGAAAAATATTTTGTATGCTCTGTTTCAAAAAACCCGATGCTCTGTTTTTGGGGAAAACCAGTGGGGTAAATTGCAGTCGACCCCCTTTACTTTCCGTTTTTGCACTTATATCCCCTCTTGTTTGATTTTCTCGTATTTATATACTTGATTGCGTATCATGTGATTCATTATCATTATTAGTTTCCTTTAAGTATGTTATTTTTCGATATATATTTTATGTGAAATACGGTTTTCATTAAAATCTTTTCAAGAATAATCCCATAAAGATTTAGTAGAGACCGAAAAATTCCGGGCACGCGGGGTGCGTTTTTCAAATAAAACCTTCCCCGCGGGTAACCTGGCTCCAGAACCCAAATCTCTATTTTTCGCAAATCAAACCCTTTTTCAGCGGCACAAGAGTCATCATTTTTTTTAAACGGTTTCTCGGGTACCTTACATTTTCCAAAAATTAAACCCTGGGTGGCGACTCTAAATTTTCCTTTTTCCCGGATCGCCCTTTTTCATAAACACAACCAAAAAGGTGGCCCCCGACGTCCACAACTTCAACGTCACCTAACCAAAATTTTCCGAATCAGAACCATTAGATGTATTTAAAACGTGGTTTTAAGGTCCTTTGCAAGGATTTGGAAAAAAAAAAAACCACCCAGAAGGGCTTGATTGGACAAGGTTTTCGTAAAGTAGTTTTACGAAACCTACTCCGATCAACTACTTCCGGGTAGTTTTTTTTGCAAAATCCTCACGTAGGATGCTGAAAATACGTTTTAAACACATCTAACGGTTCCGATTGTCAAAATTTGGTCCGAAAAGTGGAGGCCCATTAATGTGTGCCTGTGAGAGTGAGACAGTGAAAGGAATCAAATTTAATTTGTATAATTTATAATTTTCTATAACCAAATTTAATAAAAATAATTCTATAATTTATATAATTTCTATAATTTAACATCTAATAATTTCTGTAACATAATTTCATAAAAGAATCTAATTCCTATAATTTGAATTTCTATTATAAAAATAATTTGTAACTTTTTTTTTCTTTTTTTGTCTATCTCTCTCTCTCTAAAAAAAATTATTATTATTTTTAAATTTTTTTTATGTTTTTATTTTTTAGTTCATGACTTAGTGACTTACTTACAAGCTGCAAAACACTATTTTTTTAAATTTTTTATTTTTTTCACAAAAAAAAAATTGTTATTTTTTTTTCAAAATCTTTATTAGATAAAAGGCAATGTATCTATTATCAGACATGACAAAAACTATTTTAAAAGCTTATTTTATTTTGTTGTCCAAACTCTCTCTCTCTCAAAATAAAAATATAAAATCAAATAAATCAATAAAAATTTTGTAACTTCTTTTTCCCTCTTGTTTTTTTTTTTGTTCATGACTTAATTTTTTTTTAAACTTGATATAAATATATAATTCACTAACACAAGTTACACAACCAAAAAATAATAATTTTTTTATTTTTGTGATTATCAAAAAATACATACAAATAAATTATTTAACATTTTTTATTCCTTGTGTCGTGCCCTTGCCGAGCCACCGTGTCGTGTCGTGCCGTGCCAGGCCAACTTCCGTGCTCGTGCTGTGTTGTGCCCGTGCCGTGCCATGCCCATTATACTTTCGTGCCGTGTCGTGCCCGTGCCATGTCGTGTCGTGCCGTGCCTCGTGCCCCGTTGACTTCGTACCGTGCCCGTAGAAGACCGTGTCGAGTCGTGCCATGTGCCACCTTAGCCCGTGCCGTGCCCGCTCATTTCTGTGCCCGTGCCGTGCCGCGTGCCAACTTATATAGTGCCATTCCGTGCCGTGCCAGGATTTTACCGTGCCTCTGGTGTGCCGTGCTGCCTCCAAACGTGCCGGCCCGGCCTGTTTGACACCTCTAATCACAGTGGTCCGTGTGATTGTGTAGTACACGGACCGCTGTGATTGATTTGGAGGAAACATTTGTTTCCACTGCCGGCGGAAATAACTTATTCTCAAGTTGCTAATGTAAGATGTTGTACAAGTGGGGTTCCTTGATATGAACGGAAAAATAGAGTAGAATGAGGAGAAAAAAAATACAAATCTTGATTGCCATCTGTGACTTTTTTGGGGTAGGAGTGTTTACCAATTTTTCCCTCCATCGAAATCGATAAGAGATTTCGGGAAACAAAGTTAACACCAAAAACAAGGGCAAGCATTGCGGCTCGAATCCAAAATTTGTTATCCAAAGATAAACTAAATGATCTACATGTCAACTCCTCCGTAGCATAAGCCGCATAACAGCTCCTCTTCCCTATAAGAAAAAATTCCGCCGCTTGTACAGATGCTGTTGTTTCAAACCTTTTCAACTGTAATATTACAATATAAGGTATAAAACAATGTTCACTTTCAACTAAGGAGAGCACAAAAGCAAAACTGGCATCTCAAGTTAGAGCTCCATACCACAACTGTTAATCACATTTTCCAAGCTTTTCTGGTACTAATCAGAGGAATTGTGAATGGCAATTCCAAGTTGAGTGAGTTATTTAAACAAACACTTAGATGGCAACACAAAAGTCTCAACTAAATGCAGAATTTATTCACTTGAACAAGATCCTTAACTAAACATCCACATAACAAATTCCGCGAGACACGGACCACCAGAAAAAAAGTTTTTACACTAAACCATGCCCATAAACTAACTAAGCCACGCACCAAACCACAAAACTGGAAAACAGAAATCATTTTGACTGGATAGCATGGGCACATAGGCAAATAAGAATTGACATGTCAACCATCGATAAACTCGCTAAAAAGTAAGAATATAATTTGGATTTTTTTTTGATCGGCAAAAGAAATATATATATGCGAATGACATCAGGCGAGATTGATAAAAAATAAAAATATTTGGATTGCCTTATTGTGCGTTATTAAATACTACCAGAGAAGACAAAAAACAAATATTCATAAAAACAAAGAAACCATAAACTATTTGAAATATTACAAAAATGGAATATGGAAGAGTGACTTTCTGGTATACAATAATACTAGCATTAACCCGTGCTATGCACGGAGACATGAAATAAAATGATGTGTTTTTTCTTTTTTGATTAGCTAAAAAATTGTACTCTCAAGCACAAAGTTTATTTAATTATTGGATCACTTAGATAAAAAAAGTATAACAATTCTATTTTCCATGTGCTCCTCTTGACTCCAATTTTCCATTGTGATTGATTCTCCTTTAAAATCATAATCTATACGTGTGACTTTTTCGACAGAATAATTGGTAAACACCTTGAAAAAAATTAGGAGAAGCATAGAAGTATAAAAGTTAACTTAGATTAACATCTTTAAGCATGCAAATTATGCAGCAACTTTCATAGAACAGTTAATTGCCCGGTATTTGCAGAAACCCCGTGCAATGCATGGCATGAGAGAACTACCGTAGGGATACTTGAAAATTATTGCTGCCTAAAAATTACACATACCTACATTTTAGCCATAATTTTCAAGTCTTAAGCCAAATTATTGTAGCAAAATAGCTATGCTAATGTGCTATGCGCACACGATTATTAAAAAGAAAATGCATTAGCCATAATTCTCAAGTTTTAAGCAAAATTATTCTTGTGAAATACCCGTGCTAACGTGATAACACATGATGATTAAAGAGAAAATGCATTAGAAGTAGATTGAAGTTCTCTTGCCAAAACATAACCTATAATTTTTTTTAATAGTGAATACAAATAGGAGGGGAAAACTTTTGCTTCTATATATGTGCGTGAGAAGAACTATGAAGACAGAAATTTGTGGAAGACTTACAATTTGTTGAACCTGTCATCTTCCATAACTACTGATAGTTAATTAGACAAAACCCAAAAAAAAAAAAATTGTCAAAAAAAAATAAATTTCAAGTGCACACGCTAAAAAAAAAAATTATTCATGGTTTTGAATTTTACAACACAAGTGCACACACTAAAAAAACATTTATATCTCAAAATTTTCGACTTATTAATGTAAATTGTCAAAACATATAATCATTCATCACATCTATTAAAACTCAAGAAAAGTAAAACAAATATATTTGAAACTTGACCCAACAATTAAAACTGTCATTATGAAATTCCCAATGCCTTCCGTTGCAAAATCTAAAAATTTAAGCACGATTGTTTGCACATAAAAAGTTGGAGTACAAACCGATCGCATATGAAAAGCGATGGAGATGAACTCGAGGCTCGAGTTACACACCTATAAAGGATAAGAACATTTCTAGTTTGCAGTTTCACTCAAGTATTTGTATAGACTTAATAGTAATGCTTTTAGAAATGAAAGTATCCAAAGGGAAAAATCATACCTTTCCTTTTATTTTTATTTTTATTTTTTGAAACCACAAATCACAATGATTGGTAGTTTATAAAGATTTTTAAATTTGAACTTTCAATTTTATTAGACAACTTTTGCTTCCATTATGGGAATAAATTGAAGTGTTTGAATTGGGAAAGGTTGAGATTTTTGGATTTGAAATTCAAAAATGATTTTTTAGGACATGTGTAATCGAATCTCACATGTGTTGCTTGAAAACCTCATTCACAATCCAATTACTTCATGCCACTTGTCGCGGCCGTATCCCTCCTCACGAAAAGTCATTCTGCAATAATATATAAGATTTGAAAGCCTACAGGGATTGAGCATATTGAGGCAACTGCTCCAACCTTCATTTTACTTGTGCTCTTTCTTCCATATCAACTCCACCTTCAGAGCCCTAGCGGACATAGGCTGAAATCCCTCGGCAAAACCCTAGATTTGCAAGAGGAAAATCATGGACAACAGAGTAAGGGGAAATCGAACCAGGTCAAACCTCCACAGAAACAAATCTCGTCATGCTCAGTGCATATTCGGGGATTCGATCTCTGCCTCTGCGTCCAGCAATATTAGTTCCTTTTACTAAACTCATTTCAATCCTAGGTGTTCAACAAATCAAACGAGTAACTAAATTAACGAGAGAGGGAAACCTTTTCGGCGTTGACGAGATAGAATCCACAAATCAACCGGTTTGCGGCTTTGTGCTACGAGCTATGGCGGAATCATCGAAGCTAGTTCACCAGAGAGAGAGAGAGAGAGAGAGAGAGAGAGAGAGAGAGAGAGAGATTGAGAAAAGCAATGAGTGGGGGTACTGACCGATTGAGCGATTGAGGGGTGTGAGAAAAGAGGGAGAGAACTAAACAATGTCGTTTAACCGTGCCCTTTTACTCCTTTTACTTCAGGAAAACTTTAAAAAAGCCTCTGAACTTTCACTCAAATGCTTCATAGGACTCCAAACTTAATGAAATTTCAATGACACCTCCAAACTTCACACATTTTAATCAATTATACCCACGCCGTTACTTCCTGTCAATTTCCTAATGGGAAATGCTTACTTGGCATGTTGGCACTGTTTTGGAGAGAAATGCAATATTCAGTGGGTCTCTCCTTCACTTTATCCCGCCATTTTGACTCCCTCCTTCACTTTATCCTTATATATACACCCACCCCGACACCAAAACCCTACTTCCATTATTCGTTTTCTCTCTCCCATTTTAAAATCTACTGCTATATTCTCTCAATCACAGCTAAAAAATGAGAAACCACCTTGGCATTGGCAACTTCATGGAAGACTTTCCTTGCAAAGTTTGTGGCAGCCGGAGAGAGATGCACACCTCTTGGACAACAATTAACCCAGGAACAAGGTTTGTTTCGTGTCCAAATGACAACTGCAAAGACTTTGCTTGGTTTGATCCACCCATGTGTGCAAGGTTGGTCCAAATAATTCCAGGGCTACTAAGGAGGAAAATGGAATGGATGCTGAGATCACAAGGTTGAAGGCAAGGGAGAAGAAGCTTTGTGTTGCATTAGCAATGACTTGGGTTGCCATTGCCATTGTCTGGTTGCAGAAAATGTAGGGCTTCTGCCTCTGTACTTGGTGTGTAAGGGTTAGTGGTGTTTAAGTATGTATTGGGTATGGGTAAGGGTATTTGTTTCTCTTTGTGGTGTTGTATGAAATTGATGGCCAATTTAATGACCCTATTAATTTATGTTAATGAAGTTTTGTGTGTCCTTTGTTGTCTGTATGAAGAATTATTCATCCTCCATCAAGCTTCAAAATTGCACTCTAGATAGAGCATGTAAGAATGGACTTTGTTTGGAAAAAAAACAGAGTGTAATCCATGCTCCATTAAACAGAGCATGTAGAGTAAGCATGAGCAAATAAAAATGATGCCAACAATTGCACTCTGTTCTAATGTTCTAATTCATTTTGGAATAGCAAGCAGAATAAGCATGTACAAACATGGCTAATACAAAAGGCATTACATAAAAAAGATGGCAACACAAGTTCCATACATGAAAAGCCATCAAAAAAGGCAGTTTCTCCTCAGGTTCCATACACAAAAAGCCATAAAAAAAAGATGTCCAAGCATCACATATCCAGGTTTCTTACTTGCATAAAAAAGATGGCTAAAGAGATTAAAGAGAGATCCTACCATCACATATCCTACCATCCCTTACATATTAAAGATCTAGATTAAAGAGTCTTGTACAAAAAAAAAAAAAACACAGATTCCTCTTTCTTCACTTAGGTGGTTTCTTGAAAGAGCTTGCCAACCTAACGATTCTGCCTCTGCACACCAACTTCCCATTGCTCTCTAAAGTGGTACGGTTAGTCAACCATGAGCTTCCCATTGACTCCTATGAGGCCATAGGTGGTTGACCTTGGTTGCTGGTATCAGGGGTAGGGGTCCTCACCTAGTATTGGAAATGGAAATTACTCAGAAATGAACAACAAAATAGAAAAGAGTCCATACAATACAAAATTTCAGTCCATGCCATTGTTGTGTTGCCATTATTAAGAGCAACATGGGCATGCAGGGGCTGCAATAGGGGTTGCACTAGAGTGGTGCAACAGGGGCTACAGTTGACGATGCTACAATATGGGATTTCTTGCATTAACAATAACCAAATACTGTTAGATTGAAGAAGATTGAATTGGACAAGGATTAAAAATAAAAAAAAACTGATTGCATTGGATTGTCATTCCTTTCATGGAGGACCTCCACCTTGGGCTTTTTCCTGCTTGCAGCCTCTTTTATTGTGACCCACCTTTCCACACGCACTGCACCTCATTTGGACCCCCGTCTTGCTCAATTTTGTAGGATCTTGTGGCTTTTCTGGCTCCCTCCACCTAACCTTTTTAAGCCTCCCACTTCTCTTTTTGACATCAGGTGGTAGCATGAATGGTTTATCAGTTTGGGGCCATAATTCTCTTCCATTTATTGGGCTTAGCAGATTCTCATAACACTTCAGATATGTAGTCACTTTGTACCAGTCATGCACATAGTCAAATGGGTCTTACTGCAAAAATTTAATGGAAGCCAAAGCATGCACACATGGGATTCTTGATATGTCCCATTTTTAAAACCACAAGTTCTATTCAACAAATCAACCCTATATTGATTTCCAGTTGGTCCAATCACTTCAAACTGGTTACTCCCACTATCTAGGGATCCATAACTGCAAGTTATCCTTCAGTTTCTCAATTCACTCTACTATCTTGGAACAAATGGGATGCTTGGCCCTCTTCATTTCATCCGTTATCTTGTGTACGTATTGTCTCCATAAGAATGATTCTTATCCTTTTCAACACGGTAATAATGGGTTGATCCCTAGCTGAGAGAATGGCTGAGTTGTAACACATAGGTTGTTCAATAGAATATCACACTTGGGAAGTTTGTCAAAGTGTGACTTGCTCCAGTGGACAAGTGGTCTCTCGCGTAGCCATTCATATACCCTTTTGTTTACTGTTTTCATTCCTCCAATGTTTTTGTGAAGTGAGGCACTATGGTTGCCCTTGCAACCTTCCATATAATATCCTGCATCACCAACCCTTTGAATTCTCCCTTAAAATTGTTGTACAAATGCCTCACACAGAATCTGTGGGATGCATTAGAGGACAATGTACTTATTGAGTCTATCAATCCCTTTTGTTTATCACATTAAAGTGAATCTGAATGAATTCTCAATCTTCAAATCCTCACCCAACAACTCAAGGAACCACATCCACGTCTTCCTCTTTTCCTTCTCCACGACTGCATATGCTATTGGGTAAATGCAGTTGTTAGGACCAGGGCAGTTAGCCTAGTTGGTCGTGTAGCCCCTTTCATAGGGGTGAGCATCAATTCCAACTGCAGTCAATAGTATCCCTCCATGGGGTCCCGTAAGGTGGCAGCCATCCAATGCTATCACTGGTCTATAACATTCCAAAAACCCTTTCTTGAGTGCACGCTAGCAAATGTAAAGCCTTTTAAACTTGACCTCACCTTTAGACCCAACAACTGGTTTGGCTTTTATGATAATTGTTGTGCCAACATTTGTGTTCAATACCTCTTCAGCATACCAAATTGTTCTGCTGCACTGCGCTGTAACATATCCAATTCCATCTTCTTGGCTCTGTATGCCTTTTGAGGGTTAACCTTCGCAGTCTTTTAATTCTTGACTCAATTGTATCAACTAGGGAAGGAATAGGCCATGTGGAATTTTTCCTTATCCTTTCAGAGTATTTCTTCACAATCCACTTTGTGCTGACCCATGGAACAGGATGACACTTAACCAATTTAGTTACCATGTAGCATTCAACCACTATGTGTTTATTTACAGTCAAACACAAATCAGTGTTATCAATGTCACCTTTGATTAACTTTATTGACTCATTTAAAATCCCATAAAATTCAAAACTTGTAAATCCACCCATTTCAGCAGCCATGTTCACTAATTCCATGTATGACATCTCATCAATATCACAGAAATCAAAGTATGTAATGCTTCCTCCTATGTAAACCCATTTTTTATTACCCTTGAAAACACGCCTATGTTGCATTCTAATACTAAAATATTCTCCATAATCTGCACTATGATCAAGTAAAAGAACATATTCACACATGCATTTGAGTAAACAAAAAACGTCAACAAATAGAGCACATTCAGTCAACAAACCCCATTAAAAACCCTTAGTGCAAGACAAACTTCATTAAAAAACCCTAAGCGGAAGGAAATCCCATTAAACCATACCATTTCATTAAAAAAAAAAACCCTAATCGATTCTTCATGCAGTGTAAAGTATACATGTAATGCCCCATGTAGACCACTAGCCCAGTACCCTGATTTTATCCACACGCCACACCACATGGCCAAAAATGCTTAAGCCCAATGTACTAGTAGTAGCCCACACGATTTGTTATATACCCAAGACCACTCATGTAAACAACCAATGTGGGACTAAACACCATCTACCCCCAAACCTGGGGTATTACAATACATACCATAGGTCGGAGGATCACACCCAGATTCTCGCATCATCCAACCATTTTCGTCATCCTCACGATCGATGAAGGATTAATAAAGAAGATTGTTGTGATTCGATTGAGGTCTTTACACAAAAATCATGTTTGAAGGAGTGGGGAAGAGTGGGGAGAGGGTTTATTGGGATTGGAATGAACGAAACATGTATGTTTACGCATATATGTCTTCTCTTGCCACGTGAACTCACGTGATTCCATTTCCCTCCAAAATGAGAGGTAATTCCCTCCAACATGAGGGCCCACAAGCCAGGTAAGCATTTCCTGTTAGAAAATTGATGGGAAGTAACGGCGTGGGTGTAATTGATTAAAATGTGTGAAGTTTGGGGGTTTAATTGAAATTTCATTAAGTTTGGAGGCCTATCAAGCATTTGGGTGAATGTTTAGAGGCTTTCTTGAAGTTTTCCCTTTTACTTCTACTACCATTTTTCTTTTTCAAGTCCTGCCATTATTTTTAGCCAGACCAGCCATTTGTCGATACAAAACCAAGAGGAATGCTTAAAGAGAAGTGCAGAGGTACAAAGCTAGGTTATAAGCAAAGAGAAGGCATCAACTGTGGAGAAGTTTTTGCCACTGTTGCCGAGATGAAGACTATCAAGCTAATGATCTCATTAGCTGCTCAAAGTTGATGGAAGATCTACCAGCTTGATGTCAAGTCGGCCTTTCTGAATGGATTTCTGGAGGAAGAAATCCATGTCAAACAACCATTGGGATATGTGAAAGAAGGCCGTGAAGACAAGGTGTACGAAACTGACGAAAACTCTATATGGACTAAAGCAGGGTCCGCGTGCATGGAATACAAGGATTGACAAATATTTTCGGGAGAATGGATTTGTCTGATGTCCATACAAGCATACCCTGTTTATGAAGAAAGATGTTTGATGGAAGCATATTGTATGTGTGTTTGTACGTTGATGATCTGATCTTCACCGACAACAATTCATCTATGCCGGCGCATTCAAACAGATGATGGTTCAAGAGTTCGAGATGACAGACATCAAACTAATGACACATTTCCTCAGCATTGAAGTTATGCAGAAGGAAGATGTGATCGTTATTTCGAAACCAAATTGTAGACACCCCGATTTTGAACCCGGGATGCGCTCGAGCATTCCCGATGATGAAATAGACCAATCGTGCATACCTCGAGGCTAAGAACAAAGCTTGAACTCACCAAACCACCCTAAACCATTCTAAACCCTCCTAGAACAACCTTAAACCAACCAAAATGACCAAAATACCCTTCAAGCCATCCATAAACCATTTCAAAACAAACCCAAGCCTACACCATCTTCTAGTACATTCAAAACCCTCTTTATTGATATATAATACGTCTCAATCCATTTTGAAATGAGGGAGATATGCCCATTTTACCGAAACGATTCATTCTTCCGACCATCTGAGGGTAAAATGGTCACATACTTGGATGTACAAATTATCTTGGGTTCAAACCACTTGGGTTAGAAAATACACTTGACAAGCTTTCCAACGCTTCAAACCACGCACGAAACGGAGTTCGGTAGCACCCGGGACAGCCCCACAAAGTTTTACCTTTTGAGCAACAGCCTTGAGCGCTCAAGGCCCCAACCTTGAGCGCTCAAACCCAAAAATCCCACCTTGAGCGCTCAAGCCCATGGCTTTGAGCGCTCAACTCTGATTCAGATCAGTTTTCTGCAGAGCATCTAATCATGATATTCTACTGCAAGAGGAGCGTCTACCTATGTTTTCTACTGCCTAAATACACTTCCTAGACCCTTGAACATCTCCTCAATCACCCCCCAAACCCAATTCAAAAATTAAACCCATTTCCCTCCCATTTCTCTCTCTATATAAACCTCCTCCACTCCCTTGGCTGATCTCTTACACTCTCACACCCTTCATCAGCCCTCTCCACACTCTCTCATCACTTCAATCACGTTTTAGCCTTTCTCTCCTCCATAGCCACCACCCTCCATCATCTTCAACCTCCAAAACACCCAAAAATCTCATCTTTAAGGCCTACAACACATGGGTCTTTGAGAAACCAACTTCAACAGCCCCTCTCTCACTCTAACAAGCCATTTACAGCCCATACACTCCATCAATTTCGTCCAAACCTAGCTCTTCCATCAAAACCCACCTCATCCAAGCCAAAATCACCATTTTAAGCTCAAATCCTCCATCATCCACTCAATCAATCACTCAATCAGCCCTACACTTACACTCCTCTGTCCAAAATACTTCATCTATAGCCCATAAACACAGCCACTACCCATCCATTCATCAAACCACAAGTTCAAGCCTTGATCATAGCCGAAAAGGTAGAAAATCATGTGAAAATCATTGTTTTGGTCTTGCTGAGGGAGACCAGTGGGCTCATTCAAGTTCCTCATACTTGAAATGAGCCTACAAGGTCTGAAAAGTATCAAGAAAAACATTTTTAAAACTTGTTATTTTGGTATTCACTTTCCAAAATTCTTCAAAGTCCATGTTTCCTGTCCAGTTTTGGGAAAATAAAGTATAATCGTTGATTTGGGGTTGTTTGATCATCCAATGTAATTTGGCAACCTGGAAGTGGCTTGAGCGCTCAAGGCCTTACCCTTGAGCGCTCAATCCACTTTGAGCGCTCAAACCCCAACAAAAAGTCAGTCACAGTGTTTCAGCCATAACTTTTTACTCCGAACTCCGTTTTCAACGTATTGTATATCAAAACGTAGATAATTTGAAGGGCTACAACTTTGTAGTTTTATATTCTTCCTGATTATGTCTCAAAGGCTTCCAAAAAATGCAAATAGTGTTGGAAAGTTAAATAATTTTGCTCAATATGGTGTTCTAAGTCCTATTTCTCTCTTTCATTGTCATTTTCTTTGTTTATATCATTCCACCATCGCATTGTACATTGCACAAGCATCCACCATCACTTGGTTCGTATTTGAATACTTGTTTATGTGTTTTCCCATTCCCATACTCCCCGTTATTTGCTCAAAATCGAATTTCAAATATTTTTAAAATTCCACAAAATATTGAGTAGAGACCGGTTCATGGACCGGGCGAGAGGGGTGCCGTAAAACCCTTCCCCTCTCGTAACCAAACCCCCGAATCCGAGAAATCTTTGGTTCCGCCAAAATCAGTGAAATCTTTTTCAAATGGGCAAACGAGTCATATTTTTGATCGGTTTCTCGGGTTCGGACCTCAAATCCGGGTGGCGACTCTAACAATCACAATCTTTTCGAACAATCTCGGTGGGCCGTCCACACAAATATGCCAAGGATATTCTCAAACGCTTTGGCAAGGAGACTTGTAATCCAATTACTACTCCAGTTGAAAGTGGAGTAGAACTCAAGAAAAGTGAAGTCGGAGGTGTTGATCCAACCTACTTCAAGAGTTTGGTTGGAAGTTTGCGATATCTGACATGCACAAGGACAAATATACTCTACGGGGTTGGACTAATCAACAGATACATGGAGACACTAGACCAATTTCATCTAAATGCAGCCAAGCGGATTCTTCGCTATGTCAAGGGTACAGTTAGTGATGGGCTATTCTATACTGCAACTAGAGACTTTAGTCTTATTGGACTGGTGATTGGGGTCGAGATCTGGATGAAAGGAAGAGTACAATTGGATTTGCTTTCTTCATTGGAGGAACATCCTTTACCCGGTCCTCCAACAAGCAAGCTATAGTGATGTTGTCAACATGTGAAGCTGAGTATGTTTCTGCTAACTCAACTGTCTACCATGCTATCTGGCTAAGGAATATTTGGAGTATCTGAGATTTCCTCAAGAAAGTACCACAGAGATCTACATAGACAATTGCTCAGTGATCGCTCTAGCCAAGAACCCTGTATTTCATGAACGAAGCAAGCATATTGATACAAGGTATCACTTCATTCGAGAGCATGTGAAGGACAAGGAGGTGGAGCCGTGGAGCTTGTATCTTGCAAGACCAACGATTAGGTTGCTGATATCTTCACAAAGCCCTTGACAGGTCAAGTGTTTAAAAAGGACGAAGCTCATGCTTGGGATGTCAAAGTTTGGATATGCAGCTTTAAGGGGGATGAAGAAAATTATACCAGCATTTAAAGCCTCCAAATTAATTGAGAGGCTGAATAAAATAGAACCTAAATTAATGGTGAATTATGGCAAACACAAAAACGGTGCTTTTATGCACCTCCCAATATGCTGCAATTGTAATTTTTGGGTCTACCTCTCTACTTTATCTAATCTAATTCCTATAAACTGTCTCCATTGCTCTTGCTCCGAAATGTAAAAGGTGTCTGGTATTTCCATTTCACTTTGGATCACCATTTTACTAGAGCCGGCCCTACGAGGACCCTTGTGGCATCTTGGGATCTCTTGTGTTTGACTGCTTGGATATTGCATACTCAGCTTTGGTTCTGGGGATGCCTGAACCCATGGTTTTTATTTTAACCTACAAAGCTAAAATTACAAGTATTTTATGCACTAGAATTTTGTCACAATCAAAAGCAGTTTTGGTATTAACATTTTACCTTGTTTCAAGTAAACATATTAGTGGCAGTCTATCGGGTGAGGGCAGTGGAATCATTATTTTTTTATTCTTTTGCGGACATTGGAATCATTATTATTATTATTTTTTTTTCAGGTTAATTGAAGCTTTTTGATTCACGGCGGATCACTTTTTGACACCCTCATCGCAACCACCACCATTATTTTGACACGAAAGACGCCCTTTTATGACATCGTACCATATGCCGATTACATTGAAATGGGCTTAGAGCACTTGGACCAAAACTAGCCCTAACAGGAGTACAGGACCATCTAGTCTGACTAGCGTTGTGCCCATGCATAGAGATTAATATGCACCTAATATATGTACATGTCATAATAGGCAGCATGTCACTACTACAAAAAGGTACAAAGATCACGGCCTTTTGGTGTGATCTTTTACTTTTAATCTCGGTTGAAAAACCGTGATCTAATCTAGTGTTGTAAAGACCCGCAAATTTGTGTTAAATAAAATAAAGATGTGGAATATGATTTTTTTTAGCTACGTGGATGATACTAGCTTACCTGTTGCTGTGGTGGGACTTAAACCTATCTTATGACGTCACTCGAGATCGCATCGTAATGTGTGCCTAATTTTTAAAATTTTTCTAGACGATTCTGAGCACACGGTGACGTTGCCCACGATTTTCTAAGTCAATATGAATATTTTGGTATTTTTCTGAAATCGAAACCCGGACAGTTCGAACACTACACAGAGTAAATTGCACTGGTTTACCTTCCCTCGATTTTTGGGAGCAGGCCTGACATACCCCATGTGCCCCCCCTTTCTCCTTCTTTGACTACCTGGAAAACAAAAAAAAAAAAGTCAGAAGAGAAGAAGGGAGGAAGAAGAGAGAAGAGAGAAGAGAGAAGAGGAAGAAAAGAGAAAGAAAGAAGAGGCTCCGGCTGCCTCCTTCTCCGGCCACCTTCACCACCACGTCCGACCACCATCTCCAACTCCCCACTTCACCTTTACAAGTATAGCTCTCATCTCCCTCGTTTTTATCATTTTTAATCGAAAATATTCGTGTATATTTACCGGTATGAACAGTAGTTTTATTACAGCAATCTGGGTCTTGGTTTTTGGTTGATTTCTCCTTCTTAAACTATTAATTAGGTTTTAGTTCCTTCATATGATTTAAAGTTGACTCAGAGACCTTTCTTTTTCCGCTGGAATCACTCAAATCCATCGAGTATTCGATTTACTATGAATTTTTGAAATCGGGTCTGCAGATCTGGAAATTTATCTCTGAAACAGATTCATGTAGCCTCTGTATTTGCTTATTTTCTCATCTTTAGAGTACTAATTAGACTTTGGTCCCTTCTGGGATTTTGAATTACATTTCAATACAAAACTTTTGGCACAAGAATCACTCAAAAACATTAAGAGATCGATTTATGGTGATTTTTCAAAGATAGGCTGTTAGGTTTCATCTGTTTTTCCTACCGATCTTTGTTTTGGCCGAATTGTTTTGATATAGATCCAGAACTCGTAAATTTATGAAAATTTTACAGAAGCTATCCATGGATGTTCTCTGTGTTGTGTAAAAATTTCAGAGTTTAATTTGTAGTATAGAAAATATGGAAAATGTTTGATCGGACTGTGGTACTGAAATTCGCTATGTTGACAGCATTGCTGCATGTTACGAGAACGGCTATATTTTTGTCTAGGAAGCTTGAAATTTCAATCCGCTTTTTGATTCTAAAACTAGACTCATATACCTTCGAAAGTATGTAAGGGTTGTATCTTAAAGTTTTCTGGAAAATAGCAGTTTTTTATTTGAAGTTGGTGTATCGGCTGAAATTATGCGTATGATGCGTCACTGACACATGAAAGCTTGGAGCTTGAGTTTCGGAAGTTGGGGTTTTGTTCAAAACCCAGTCAAGTAGGGATTTCTCTCCTCTCTCCATATATTTATGTGTTTAGATCATAAATCTCTAATTTCTAAACTCGATTTTCGGATATGTTGATGTGCTGCGAAATTTTTAGCTTTTGCTCATGAATTCGGGATTTTGGGTGAAACTTCTAATTAAGGGTTGAATGTTTGATTATGTTAGAATGTTTATCCGTATAAATCTTGAACCTAGTTGACTGGTGGAGGAAAACCTTGATTTGGGTAAAGTTAAGGTTTATGGTTTGAATCGAAATTGGGGCTTTGGTGATACTTATGCTTATGCTTCTAATTACTTTCATAATAATGAAATTGGGGTATTTAGAAGTGTATTTGAGGTACGGATTGATGGAAATACTTATGGGTTTGACCCGTGGTGAAATTACGGAACTGCCTTGACTAAATGAGTTCAGGTACGACTTGATAAGTTGAGTTCTTGGTAGTGGAATTGTTTGTGGGGTGTCTTGTGTTAAATCCTCTGGTTTCTTTCACTCCTTAATTGAGTTGTTATGTTCATGGTGTGGTTCGTTGTGTGCTGTATTTTCTGTGTTATTCATTGTGTGTTGTGCGTTGTGGATTGTTCCTTATATTCCCTAGTTGATTTGATTATATTTGTGGAGTAGGGAGTTGCGTGGTTATGTTGAAAAACTATTGTATTTGTGTGTGTTGATGGTGATATGGAAACATATGTGCATTGGGAGGTACGAGATTGAAATGAATGGACTTAGTATGAGAAGTAAATGGTTGAATGTTAGAGAAGAGACTGGGAAAATGCCGTGGTGATCATAAGGGTGGTGTTGAAATTGAAATTAAATGATACAGAGTACTTTCGATCAGTTTGAGATTTTCAAGTGTTTCTTTTTTGTGTATATGTGGTATCGTGTGTGCGAGGGTGTGTGTGTGTATATGTGTATGTGTATGTATGTGTGTGACGAGACGTGTATTTAAAGGAAGAAGGATTTTTAAAATCAATCTTATGCATTGTAAATTTACTCACTTGCATTGTGCACCACATACATATATTGAGTTTGTGTTAGAGATTTCTCCTACTGGGCTAGTGTAGCTCAACCTATAAATTTTCAGGTATTCACTGAGGAGCATGGCGTGCAGTGCAATGGGAGTGCATGAAATCTTTTGAACACATGCATTGGAAGAGTTACCATTTTATCTCATGAATTTTATTTTTGGAAGATAAAGTTTTAGTTCTATTCTTTTCTATTATCTTTGACCTTGGAAAATGTAATAACTTTATGTATTAGATACTGGTTTTCATATGGGATATGGAGACTAAACTAGACATTGCGTGTTGAATTTGAATAATTATAAATGAAATTAGATTTATTATTATTTGAGAAAAGTATGTTTAAATATGTTGAAAATCGAGGGCGTGACAAGTGTGATTAAAAGTCCGCATCTTTCAATCACGGTTCTTGACCATGATGAAAACTCATGAAAAAACAGTGATTAAAACAAAACAAAAAACTGTGATCTTTGACAACATAACATCTCAGTTTTACCTAAAAACCGTGATTGTTTATAGAGAAATCATCTCAGTTTTTAGTAAAACCATGATTAAAAACTAAGAAAAACCGTGATGGAAAAGGATAAAACCGTGATCGTTCACTATATCACATCACAGTTTTTTAGGTAGTTAATGTGGACGGCCCACCGAGATTGCTCGAAAAAGATTGTGATTGTTAGAGTCGCCACCCGGATTTGAGGTCCGAACCCGAGAAACCGATAAAAATATGACTTGTTGCCCATAGAAAAAGATTTTACTGATCATGGCGGAACCAAAGATTTCTCGGATTCGGGGGTTTGGTTACGAGAGGGGAAGGGTTTTACGGCACCCCTCTCGCCCGGTCCGTGAACCGGTCTCTACTCAACATTTTGTGGGATTTTGGAAATGTTTAAAATTTGATTTATTCACATAAATGGGGAATCGGGGACAGGAATCACATAATAACAAGATATGCAAGAGATGCGATTTTACTGTGGATGCTTGTGCGCGCGATCTATATGGATGATGAACACGAAACTACAAATGTTCACAGAAGTAAATTACAACAGAAATCGTACAATAACTCAAGAAATTATGAACATGAGACTTATCAAACTATTTGCAATTTGGATTCCAGAATGGGGATTGAGCGCTCAAGGGTGATGACTTGAGCGCTCAACCCTCACTCCACCCGAACATCTTCCTTGCTGATTTTTGACATTTGATGATACTTTAAGACCTCAAACCACTACAGAAACATCACACAAGTATCACCTTTCTTTAAACATCACCAGAAAATGCTCAAAACAGACTTGCTTTAGAACCAGCTTGAGCGCTCAAGGCTCATGGATTGAGCGCTCAAACCGATTCTGCAAGAAAGAGTGGTTCATATCACAAATGCTACACTGATGACACCAACAAGGAATTAAATCATGAGTCATCATCAGAATTGCTGGAAAACTGCAAATAGGCCAAGAACAGCTTGAGCGCTCAAAGATCTGACCTTGAGCGCTCAAGCCATAACATGGCTTTCCACTGTTTAACCTTTAAACTGATTTTATTACTTCCTCAGGACCACCAAAGGCATAAAATAAAGTTTCAAAAGGACAGACAGCCACTGTTTTGCACTCAAATATGGGAAATTTGAAGTTTTTGGTGTTTAATCACTATGAAATGGTTAATTTACATTCATGCATGTAATTTTGGTGTGAAAATAAACTGTTTTGAAAGCTACATGAACACAATTAACTTTTAGACAATGATCAAAACCAAAAGAAAGCTCAGAAGTCAGCAAAACAGTGGCCTGTTCAGAACTGGGCTTGAGCGCTCAAGGCCAGAGGCTTGAGCGCTTAAACCTGCTGTAACTGCAAATTTGAAAAAGGTTTTTTAAGCAACTTTCAGGCCTTTGTGAGTTCAATGCAAGTATAGAGGACTTGTTTAAACTCACTAGCCTTCCTCAGAAGGACCAAAACAGTGAGTTCATCACATGTTTTTACTACCTTTTGGAAGATGTTTGTAATTTGAGCTTGATTCTGGGCTTTGAGAGGTTGATTGTGGATGTTTTTGGCTTGTATTCTGGACGAATTGGACAATGTAAGTGGTTGATCGATGATCAAGGGTCAAATTTCTGGGTTTGATGAATGGTATTGTAGGTGGTTTTGATGGCAAATGAATGGTTTTTGTAGAGAGAGAGAGAGAGGAGTGGTTTTCTGGTAGAAACTGAAGGTGAGGAGTAGCAGAATTCTCTCTCAAACCATGGGGTAGTGGGTGGTTTTATAGAGTGAGTGGGAGGGAAGAAAGGAGAGAGAGAGAAGTGGGTTTGTGTATGTGGGAGTATTTTAGGCGTATTTTAGGACTTAGTGGGGTGTATTATACGTATAGGGATCGTATAAGATCAACCACAGACGCTCCCATGCAGGAAATCTCATGATGAGATACTCTGCAAGTTGCTGACTGGACGGGAGTTGAGCGCTCAAAGCCGTAGGCTTGAGCGCTCAAGGTGCTCCTCAGGGGTTTGAGCGCTCAAAGCCATGGGCTTGAGCGCTCAAGGCTATGGATGGCAGTTTGCTGGCTTGGCTTGATTTGGCAGTGCTTGGTTTGGTTTAGCACATTTTGATTGTTTGGGTGGTGTTTGGGTTGGTTTTGATCAAATTCAAGTCATTCTCTCAAGTTCCAGGTAATCGTGATTGATCCGTTTCATCATCGGAGATGCACGAGCGTATCTCGGGTTCAAAATTGGGGTGTCTACAGTTAAGAACTCGCTTTTTGGTGAAACCGTGATCATTACTATTGGTATTTTTTTTGTGTGTGTGTATATATATATATATATAGTACAACATTTTTTGTACATATATATTTGCCACCTTCAGGAATAAGGTTACAAAACATATAAAAGCAATATCATATATAAAACTAATTTAACCAATATCCAAATTTACAAGTATCTTATACATAAACCCAATGCAATCAAGCAAATGTACGTGCTAAAACCAAAAAAAAAAATGACATAGTTTACCACCTACTAGGTGAAACCAAGCAAACTACAGTGCAAGGTGCTGAAACTGCACTGTTCGAACATGAAAAAACAAAGTTGTGGTAAGCATAAAATTGTCGTGTGTGCTGATGATCAGGGGGAAAATTGGTAGCTCCCATCACAGTCGTTGCTCTATTGTGTGCACAACCAAAATCTAGCGTCTTTGATCTTCATGGTCCATAACAAAAGTAGGATACTCCACGAAAGCATCAATCTGTAAGGGAAAAAAAAGTAAGAACAATCAACCATCAATAGAAAAAACAAGAGTCGTAGCAAAAATTTGAATCATGTGATGAAGAATCGAAATGCAACAAACTCCTAGTAAAACATGGAGTACCAATCAAGTTTACTGTCTAAAACTATCTTTATAAGCCATATTTTCATGTTCTTGAAATCTGGGGTGCTTGACATTCGCGGAAGTGTACAGAGTAATCAACCAAAATAAGAGCAATACAAAGTACCCCAAACTATCAAGAGATAAATTAACACTGTAAAGCATAAGAAAAATAAACCAAAGCAAGCCTCATGTATCGCCACATGGATTAGGGACTGCATCTTGGGCAGCAAGAAAATGTCCAGCCTTCCATCTTGTTAAGTCCAACAATGGAGATATGGAAGATATGGAAATGTCCAGCCTTCCATCATGTACAGCCGCATTGTTCAAATTCAGAAGATATGGAAATGGCAAGAATATAAATCTTGTTAAGTCCAACAATGGAGAGTAAATGCGACGAACTATGACAGGAACCAGATATGAAAGCATCAGGGAATGAAGAATCCTCCATTGGAGAAGGTCCTCTTAACAAGAATATAAATCTTGTTAAGTCCAACAATGGAGAGTAAATACGAAGAACTATGACAGGAACCAGATATGAAGCATCAGGGAATGAAGAAGCCTCCACTGGAGAAGGTCCTTTTAGCTCCAAACCCTTAAATAAATTGCAGGAAGGAGTTAAATCCTCTATATCCTAAAAGGGAAACCTGATAATAATTTATTGAATCTTAGTGACTGCACACAGAATCATAAGTTCTGGTGTATATAATTCCACATAGTCAATGCGTCCCAATTGTTGAGGAATTACACTGCATCACTCTTTACTCTATATGCTACTGGATGGAATGCACAACATGGAACGATAACGGTAAATAAAAAAGAGAGCTAGAGTTTTACGTTTTGGATGTCTAATTAAAGAAACACCTTATTTACACTAGCATCACACAAGCACAGTCCAAAAAATTCACTCAAAAACGTATTCTAAAGACCATTCATGTTGCTTCATGCCATCATGTCTTATGAGATAACATGTATATATCACCAGTATTCACAGCAGTTATTCAAGGACAAAAGGTACTAAAAGTGATGGTAGCCATATCAAATTATTACAAGACAATAAACCTAAACCTCTGCTTCTGACCGTTAGTTATTCTAGAATAAATTAGAATAGGTGAAATGGCGTGGAAAAAAAAAATAGAGAAAGAATAGGAAAATGGAAACTATCGACATCCGAATCGCCCATGAATCTCAATGACCAAGAAAACAGGATCTCAATCTAATTTTATAGTTGTTAGCCTATTTTTTTTTTTTTTTACAAGATTTGGCAATTAAGGCTCGGTTTGGTTTATCACTGAGCAGAGTGATAGCATGCTACACTAGACACTACTTTTTGGTGAGTACACAAATAGAAGAACCACAGTATGATAGCTCAACATCCTAACGGGCGAAGGAAATTGCATACCTCAAATATCATATTCCAGAACACAATTCATCCACTCAACTCGTACTTCATCGATTTCGGTTTTGTGTAAGTTGTCTTCCCATTGAACTATGCACAAGACAAAATTTGAACAAAAATATTAATGTTAGGGCAACCAATGAAAACAATAAGAAAATGTAACAAAAGTTATCTCACATTTTTTTTTGTTCAGGACGCTCTCGTCAGCAATCAAGTCTTTCATGTATCTCATAACATAAAACCCACATTCAACATTTGTGGGTTGTTGCGGGCACTACACAAACATTTTGATACTAATTAGAAAAATCATCAATAACAAACTTTGAAACAAGAAACAAGTTGTACACACCGTTATACCTTAACGTATCGAATAAGCAGTGTTATATAACATTTCAATGAGGGACTTGATGGTGAGCACAACTTATAAAGACATTAATGTAAACTATAACAGGCATATATGCCATTTCAAGGAAATAAGTGTCCGACAGTTGACTTGTAATTTGGAAAATATAAAAGGATAGCATAGGAAGATGAAAATTACCTGCACACACTCCCATAGCTTATTTTTATTTTCATTTGTCACCTCTTTCCATTCTCGATCTATCAGGACCATTGTGCGAGCCAATACTCCAAGCCAGCTTGAGTATTTTGGCTTTGTTTTCCCTATTGTTTGACCTCTTTTGTTGTAATGGACTTCTCTCTGTACACCTGAACTCCTATCCTTTATTACATCTGGAAGGAATGTTGAACCTCTTCTCCTTTGCAAGAGTTCGAATCTGGCGACAACTCTGTATCCTTGTCATTATTGGCACAATTCGGAGTTGAATGCCTTTGTTTCCTTTTCATTACACTGAGTTTCAGCATTCAAAAACATGTTTTATACATTTTTACACTGATTCAGCATCAAAAAACCTGTTTTCTGTACTTGCACAGAGAGTTTCAGAAACCGAAAACTCAAAAAACTGCACTTTTACAGCAGTTTCAGCAACCAAAACACAGTTTCCTGCACTTCTACATGCAGTTTCAGCAACCAAAAATCAGATTTTTACACGTTTACACTCATTTTCAGCACCTAGAAACTCGTTTTCTGGCTCTTATGCTTGCTCAAACTGCTCTGGAAGTGCAGAAAACTAAGTTTCTAGTGCAGAAAACTAAGTTTCTGTCGCTGAAACTGTTGTAAAAGTGCAGAAATTTGAATTTTGGGTGCTAAAACTGTGTTTAAATGCTATTTGTGGAAAAATTTGGGCAGCATTTGCCCTATTTTCTTGCATACCCGACGTCTTAGCATCTCATCAGACAATCAACTAAAACTAGGCGATAGGATAACCCAAAAAGTATCATCAAATTACAGCCAAAGCATATGACTACACAATTGCAGATTTTACACTTGTCTTCTCAGATTTCCACCTGTCGGGAGCTATTGACTTTTCTTCATTATAACGAATTCTCTGCAAGTAAGGAACTCGGGGAGGCTCTTGTACAACTTGGAATGCCTGTAGTTCATCTGCGCAAAGATTTGGTTGATATGCTCTTGAAATGCATCTGTAGTTTTCAGCAGAAAGTGATTACTCTTGATTTGCTTGATATGCTGTTGTAGCTTGTGTTGTTGGAATATTGCTTACTTGAGTTGGATGTTGTCCAAGACCATCCCCAGCAGGCCAGCATTAATAACAGGAATACTGGCAGACTGGCAGTAGTTGCTGCTCTTCCAGCAACAAACTTTCAACAGTTCTAATAGTATCTGCAAAGCAAGAATTCAAGATTTAGAATGACCATGAGAATGCATAATGCAGTATAGAGACAATGAATGTACCTTTTATTGTGCTCAGGAAATAATCAATGAAGGAGAATGGAGTGACATTTAGTCGGCAAAAAAAAAAAGGAAGATCAAATGCACGTTACTAATGGAATCATCATTCACTATAAAAAAGATCAAATGCACATTACTAACAGGGTAAAGCCCTTTGAGAGCTGGATCAACCATCTTGGACAGAGCATCAATATCATGGAGCTGAGGCGTTGCCCATCGAACCAATGATTGCTCAGTTCTTGGTCTTGAACTGTGCCAAAATTACTAGCAAGAATCAGAGAGACAGCTGTATATCTTACTTTTCTAACACAAAGGGAGTAAGCTTACCTATTAAATACTGACAACCTACAAGTGTAAAAAACACAGGATCTACCTGATCTGCATCTGAGACAAAGCTAACCCAGAGTCTGACAAGCGAGGATTAAGCTCAGTGTCTAATAATATGTTGGCTGATTTCAAATTTTTATGAATACAAGTACCTGAAAAGTCCTTGTCAACACTCTGGCAGAAACAAGCACGTACATTGCAATCGTGTTGTCCAATGTTACATCATTGATACTAACAGCGTGGAAAAAGAATCATTTAGTAGATATGAATTGGAAATAATTCTGAACCCTCATATAAGACCTAAAAACGATGATACCAACTGAAAACACTTAAAAAATTGTACTGCAGTTCTGAAGAAAAATTGTTAAACACTACTGAAGAAAAGAAAATCCAGGAGATCAGGCAAATCAGATAAAAGAAGAAGGAAATCAAATAATTTCTATTCCCCTGTAGATACCAACTTACTCTAATGCACGTGCAGATCCTAAAGCAATCTTGACATGACTGTTCCACGTTAATGGCTTACCATGCTCATCCGAGAGATGTAGGAAGTCATGCAGAGAACCACTTTTAAGGAACTCATAAACCAGCAGGTGTTGTCCAAACTCTGAACAATAAGAGCACACGAAACTCAATTAGAGCACAAATAAATCTTGAATTGATACAACCACAATAAGAACACACGATATCCCA
Source organism: Vaccinium vitis-idaea (assembly GCA_963854785.1). Lineage (NCBI taxonomy): Eukaryota > Viridiplantae > Streptophyta > Magnoliopsida > Ericales > Ericaceae > Vaccinium > Vaccinium vitis-idaea. The sequence continues at coordinate 36,738,936 of OY978219.1, read as the reverse complement.
AATAAAATCTCCAATTCCACACTTAAAGCACACCAAGTATAATAATGCTGTGAACAATACTCCTAAAACTCATATAAAACTCAACTGTTAAGCATGGAATAAGACTGGTCCAATATATTGTTATCACATACTCGCATTAGGAATTCTGAACTGAGGTGAATTTAAAATTTCTCATTACAACTAGAGCAAATAAAAACATATTAACAACTAACAAATTCTTTATAAAAATAGAGCGACAAAAACTTGTCACTTCATGTATTGTCGATCCACGTTCCTTCACAATCTCCTCGCATGTAAGATGAAATAGAATCATCTGATCCAACAAATTTATCGACTTCTGGAAAGGTTGTGTCAAAGCCTTGATGCTCAACAAAGCAATCATCGAGCTCATCACTACCGTTACAAGGATATTGACGTTGAGGAGATTATAGAACAATAGACCATTTCGGATCAAGTTGAAGGACACAGAACTACAGATAAGTTTGAATGCCTTAATCTGGTCTAAAATAGCGTGATATTGATCAACTTACTAAACCAATTAGTGATTTCCAGATCGAATACCAGGATATTAGATGAATATTATAGTTTACATACAATTTTCAGGTTAGAGGGGTCCAAATTAAATAAGCAAAATAAAGATGGAGGGGTCTAAGAGGCAAATCAACAAACACGTAGAAGTCGTTAAATAATGCAAACAAGGATTACATGATTCAGCACTAAGCCAATATCCAAGTGTTAATCTACTTCAATTCAATAATATGAAAAGTCCTTTCCAGCTTCATATTGAAATAGAACCCAACATCAATTCCAACCCCATTAGGTCCGTCCAATAAACGGTTCACAACCAAAGATCAAGTACGTACCTGAAATGAATTTGCAACCAAAGATTTTGGCTCGATCTACAAGCAGAAGAAATTCCTCAATTCAAACTGAAAGGGCAGCAGGCCCGGTATACAATATGAGTTCCAACCTAATTTGGATTAGGCCTTCAAACTTGGATCATCACAACCGTTTGATTCAGCACTTTTGGGGAGAGAGAGAGAGAGAGCGACGCTTCATGGAGTCGGGTTTGATATCTGCTGACCAGAGAGAAATTTTTTGGTCGTGGAGGGAAGGCTTAAATTTGCGGGCGAGATTAGTTGCAATTTGGTCGTGGAGAAGGCACTTTAATTTGTATGTCAAAATAGTGCTTATTTCTTTTCTCTTTTTTTTCGATTTACCCAAAAAAAAAAAATTCTTTCCATCTCAGTTTTTCAAAAAAAAAATTTCATCTCAGTCTTTTCTAAAAACAAGATATATTCTCTTACTTACAATCACACTTTATATGTCAAGATGCTTCTTTCCATCTCGCTTTTTCAAAAAAACTTTTCCATCTCGGTCTTTGTTAAAAGCGAGATATATTCTCTTACTTACAATCACACTTTTTAAAGGACCGAGATTAAAGCCTAATTTCCTTTTTATTTTAATCACGTTTTTTAGATGACAGAGATTAAAAGTGTTTTTCATCTCGGTTTATAAACTTAACCGTGATAAAAAATCTAGCTCTTATTTTTTTATCACGTTTTTACAAAAACTGAGATCTTTCTTATTTTTTAAGCGTGATCTTTAGACCTTTTTGTAGTAGTGTGTGGATCAAAATCATACGCGCATAACATATCTTGCATAAGATAATAGCAGCATATGAATATCAATCACAATTTATGGTATCATGTTGGTTTCCATGTTGTACCTATCAACTTTTAGATAAGTCCCCATAAGATATTGAACCGTCAAACACGGAAAAAGGAACAGACCACTAATCTAGAATTCTAACATGCCCGTTCAATGGTTAGGGTAAGTTCGGGGGTGTTTGGGAGCCTCATTTTCAGTTTTTCATTTTTAATTTTTTGGCTTTTTAGCTTTTTGGATTATGATCATAATGTATTTTGGATTTCGTATGAGTGTTTGGGAGAAATGTGTATAACTCATTTTAAAATATGAGTAGTATTTGGGAGATATGTGCAGAATATATTCTGTAGGTCTTTTTTTTAATCAAAATGAAAAAAGTGAAAAATGAGAAATCTAAAAGCTCCTCCCAACCTATTTTTCACTTCTGCTCTAGATTGTGCATTTTGCAAAACTCATTCTCAGAGAATGAGTTCTGGGGTGTTTCTCCCAAACAGCCAAAATGAAAAAATGAGAATGGGAAAATGAGAAAATGTGGCTCCCAAACAGGCTGTTCTTTTAAGTCTAATTACACCAACATGAACAACATTTTTGTGGATGAAGGATCCGAAGTACTTGTTGTGCAATCCGGGTCATGCACGCACTCAAACACACACAAGAAATCTGAGGAAAAACTCCGTCCATCCGTATATATTCTCAAAATATACAAAGACATGAAAAAATCTCTCCGAGGAGCAAAAACTGGCTCCCACTCCGGCCCGGGGAGGCCACAATCGGCTCCCCCTCTCACACTCTCAGCCTGCCCGCTCACATTGTGCTACCACACACCAAATAAAGGAGACAACAAGAGTATATATAGAGATACAAATCCTAAAACCAATAGAAAAACCTAAACGCAATAGGAAATCCTAAAGACAATAGGAAATCACTCCCATCCGAGCCTAAGCTCATCTGGCCCACACGGGGTGGAATCCCAACAATCACCCCCTCCACACCGAGTGGGCAAAGTTGTTTGCAACACTCCCAAGAAGGAGTAGATTGGGACGTTAAAAGTTGCCATGATGCTAAAGTACAATTTGGCGTCTAGGTCAGCTTTGTCTTTCCTCTGCTGTGTATAGTCCTTTCTTCCCGTTGTGTACTCCTTCTTGTACACCCTTGACTCTGCCGCTTTCCTCTCTGGAAGCTGGGGTTGGCCTGCCACAATCTTCCCTCCAGCTTGCAGGATATCATCCTCCACTCATGCGTGCTCCTGGATTCTTTCCATAAGTTTGGCTACAGTCTTCACTGGATGTATGGTAAGCGATTCTAGTAGCTTACTATGCATAGGCAAACTTGTCTTAAATGTTGCCGAGGCATACTGTTCACTGCAGTTTTCAATCTCGTTGAAAGTCTCCCACTAATGTTTGGAGTATTGCCGCGGAGTCTCATTATCCCTCTGTCTCATAGAGGTTAACGCATCGAACGTCTTTGGAGCTGCTCGGCTTGTTAGGAACCGAGCAGTAAACTCCTCGGCTAGCTGGGCCCAGCACAGGATTGATCCTTCTGAGAGTTTATGGTACCAACTCAGGGCCACCTTCCCTAAGCTGGACGGGAACATCTTGCACAGCAAGGCATCGTCCTGCTCGTGCATGAACATGGCCTGTTGATAATGTTGAATGTGAGCCACTGGGTCCGTACTGGTCTCATAGGGTATAAACGTAGAGTGTTTAACCCAGCTCGGAGTTTTTTTCGCTCGGATCTAGTGGGGCAAAGGTGACTTAGAGATCTGGCCTAGGGCTTCCTTAGCTGCCTCTCGTGTAGTTTTGGGACCTCCCTCAGCTCGGCCAACTTCCCTTCTTTTCACGTACCGCTTGGGGGTATGCTCATTGGAACCAAATCTCTCGTATCTGTCCCTAGCATGTTTCCTCCTCTCTTTTTTCTCAACGAAGGGGCTTCTTTCTCTCCCTTTTTGTGGAGAGACTCTCCTCACAGTATAAACATCATGGGGATGACTCCTTCTTTCTTTTTTGTATTGCGCAGATCTTGGCCGCGAACATAAGTCTTTCTCCTTCTCTTCCAGTTGTTTTTTCAAATCCTGAATTTCATTTTCACGTCGAGTGACCTCTCGTGCCAACTCTTCTGCCTCATGTTCCCTTCGATCGAGGCTATCTTCTCGTTCTTGATTCCGCACTCGCCTGTGATTTTCTTTGCTCGGGGGGCTCCTCCCCCTCTCATGACGGGGAGAGGTTCCCCTATTTCTCTTCAGTGGCGTCCTTGAGCGTCTTCGCCTTACACCTGATTTTGGAGAATCATGAATCGTCAGGCGTGTATCCCTGAATTTTGGAATCTCAGGGATATGCCCTATGTTGTACTTTCTAGCAGCGGACTTCTTCTGCGGAGCCTTCAAAATTGCAGGAGTTTTATCCACCTTTGCACTCTTTCTCGTAGTGTGCACAGGCGTGGTTTCGCCATCATCTTCCACATCTCCTCGTCGTGGTGTGCGTAAAACGGGTTCTGAAATTACCATTGCTTATCTTTTTCAACGAAATAAAGCTTTTCGTAAGCGTTTCCCACAGACGGCGCCAATTGTACGGGCATAAAAATCCATGTAAACCTGGATCACGTGCTTCCTTGATTCAACCCTAAATCTGCAAGACAGGAAAAGGGTTAGAGCACCTTTGCCTCTTGTCGGCAAAGGCTCTCTGATGCCTAAGTTAGTATCTAGTACTCAAACTCTCAAATCACACAGTGCGTATGAAAAAGGGTTTCACCGCGTACCTTTTGTCATGGTTATTGTCTTGTATTTATAGGTGGATGCCTTATAAGTTTTAGGCATCTCCTGCCTTCTGTTTCCTATTAACTTTAGGGATCCTTTCCCTAATAGGACTTTCCTATTTGACAGTGGATTTCCTTATACTGCTAGATCTCGTTTAGCAATAGCCCTTCTTTCTGTATAGGACTCTTTCCTATATGGGGCCTATTCCCAATCACATTATGAATGCTCATATCAATCCCTCTTTTAACGGGGTTGCCCCTTATCTCGTAAGGAACCGCCACAGACTATTCTGGAATGTCTCACCGCCCTATACGTGGCGGTGCTGTGCTTCCACGTAGCTCAGAATAACCCGTACATAGCTCAACTCATCATGCCGAGCTGAATTATGTATTCTAGAATGCTCTTTAAGCTATACTTGTAGCCTACCTAGCTCGGCCATATCAGGGGCATCCCTTCATGTCTCACGCCGAGCTAGTGCATCCTGACTTATTAGTTCACTCTTATTAATCTGGCCTTATTCATGGCCAAACCAACTCGGCACTGGGCTTAAGGACTCCCTATGTGGTGCCGAGCTATTCACCCTCTCGTGGTTATTAATTAGGGCACGTGCTCTGCCCTTCTTAAGGGTAATTAAGTTTTACCCACTCCATTCGAAACTTGTAATTCTACAAACGGAAGGCCTCTACGCGCTTAAAGAGCCTACTCTTGCTCCATACATGGCCACTGTACAAAAGCTGATGCAGTATTTTGATAAAGTGGACATCATTCACAAGCCCAGATCGGACAACAGGTTCCCTGACACACTTGCCACACTAGGAGCAAAGGTGGAATTCAATGAAGAAAAGATAGCCATAGAAATCGTAAAAAAGACAGAGCCATCAATCGCTGATGAAGTGAGTGAGGAACAAGCTGTAGAGGAGTGGCTAGAAAAGTTGATGAAACAGCTAGCTACCGGACAGGGTGACGTCCCCTTGTCAGAATTAGGGCAATTTACCATGATCGGTAAAAAGTTATACTACCGCGGCCCTCAAGGATGGCTTGCGCGGTGCGTTGTATTTCAAGAAGCCAAGACCAGGTTGCATCAGATCCATGATGCAACTTGTGGAGAAAATGATATCTCTCTTCACCGGAGGGTCCAGAGGCAAGGCTACTATTGGCCTAGCATGAAAGCGGATGCTGCAGAAGTACTAAGGAATTGTGAGAAATGCAACCTAGCCATCCCAACTCAGGAATGTTGTTTCTCAATGGAGCAGGACTGGAGACAGAAATATGTTGATTTCATACATGAAGGCACGCTACCTGTTGAGAGGGAATACATAAGGCAAGTTAAGATGTCCGCCAGTCGTTTCTTCATTAAAGATGGAAGCCTGTACAGGAGAGCCTTGGACAATATCCCGTTACAGTGTTTGTCCAATGAAGAGGCTGAAGAAGTGTTGTACAAAGCTCACGAGCTAGAGCATCAAGGCGGACGAAAACTGTACGAGCATATTATCCACTTGGGATACCACTGGCCGCGGATGGAGTTTGATGACAAGACACATGTGCGCCGGTGTCACGCATGCCAAAAGTTTAGGAATTTAGTCCACACGCCAGCAATAGAGCTTCATGCAATCCGCACGCCTTACCCCTTCCACACTTGGGCAATGGACCTCATTGGCCCCATCTCGCCGCACTCACGCAGGCATCAGTGGATCCTAGCAGCCACTAAAGTCAGTACTAAGTGGGTGGAGGCAGTGTCATTAAAGAACGCGACTGGCGCGACGGTCGCCCAGTTCATCAAAGAAAACATTATATGAAGATTTGCATACCTAAAGTAATCCTGTCAGACCACGAGACCCCGTTTGTCAATAAAGACGTGGGTGAGCTGCTCCAATTCTATTCCATAGAGCACCAGACTTCAACACCTTACTACCCTTAAGGGAATGGCCAACCTGAGGCCACAAACAAGTCCCTGGTGCGGATTCTGAGCAAACTACTGGACGAGAAGGGCGGAACGTGGTCAGTTCACTTGATCACAGCGCTCTGGGCATACCGCACGGCTAAGAGAAAGGCAATACGAACTAACCCCTTTAACTTGGTCTATGGAGCGGAAACTGTACTCCCTGTCCAGTTGAGCGTACCCTCCGCGCAGCTGGCTTTGTCAATAGAAGTCACAGCCGCAGAGCGGCGCGCAGATCTTGAAGCCTTGGAGGAAAGGCGAGAACTCGCCGCAGAGCATCAGGCCAAGTATTGGGAGTCAGTATCAAAGTTCTACAACAAGAGTGTGGTTCTGCCAGAATTTAAGGTGGGAGATTTGGCCTGGAAGTCAACCACAGATGTGTCAAGCTCCCTAAATTCAAACCAAAATGGGAGGGACCGTATCAGGTCATTAACGCTGGGACGAGCGGCCACTACAGGCTTTCCAGAGTCTCCGATGGGTTTCTAACAGGGCCCATCAATATCAAATTTATGAAGAATACTACCCTTGAATGAAAAGATGTTTTATTTTAGGTCCTTAGTCAGCTCTTGTTTTGTAATTCATTTTCTGTTGTTATCAAAAGTTAATGAAGTGTTTAGTTGCTTACAAGAAATTATGAATAGAATTCCATTTCATGCAATGGCAAAAGTCATAATGAATGGGTTATTCAGAGAAATTTCGTTAGCTGTAAAAGCACAAGTATGGAGAACAATCAGAAGAGAACGAATTATAAGCAAAAATCCTTTTTCATTCATAATGTGGTACTCCCATTACAAGAAAAAGAAGTACAGTCACTGCGGAGGATTAGGGAACAAGCCCTTGGAAACCGGGTCATTCTTCCCAAATATTTCCCCGCCTGCAGCCTCAAATTCTGCTTTCTCACGCAGAATGGCCTCCAGTTTGGTCTGTCTCTCTCTCAAGTCTACTTCTCTTTGAGCAAGTGCCATGCACGCGAGGTCCACTCTCTCCTAGGCTCATTCAATCTCTCTCTGCTTTGCTTCAACCCGGAGCGGAAGCTTGAAGGCCCGGCGCGAGCTGTGCATGCGCTTCATGTGAGCGATGAGCCAACCGACCTCCAATCCCCCTAAGTTTTGAAGGTCCATGAGATATATTACCAAAATTCTTGAGAGGAATGGCCTCCAAGGAAGTAATAATTGTTGCCAAGCTGTCCAGAAGCATGCCACCACCTAAAGGGCTCTGTGCCCAAAAATTGGCGAAGGTCTCTGGATGCGTCCGTTGGACAGCTTGCAGGGCGGACAGGTTTGTCTCGGCAACACGGAATGATAAGAATGGCGCCACAGACGCAGGGATGGCGGGAGGTACCTGCTCCTGGCACCGAGAATCGCTATATTTGGATGAAGATTGTTGCGGTACGCTGGACTCTGCTCCCTCTGAATGTTCCGAGCTGTCACCACCATCTATGGTCTCTTTCTGGTGAACGACCATCTGCCCGACACCCTCTTGCAAGGCGCAAGATTCTGCTTCACTCTTATCCTCTCCCTCGGGTGTATCCCCCTCAGCAATGGTAGCCAAGCGCTCCTGCTGAGTTTCTCCTTGTTGCTCGGCTAGGGGCTCTTGCTGGTCCGAGACAGATTGATGAAGGCCGGCTTGCATCTCCTACACTCTTCCCTGAGGGTCCTTCTGAAAAATCATCTTTGAACAATTCATGAATAATTGGGTCAATTGAAGTTGGCACGAATTCTCCTATACTATGAGTAGTGCACGACCTAAAACTTGGCCCCACATGAATGTCACCCCTATGTTCTGAAAAGTGCTGGAAGAGCCAGGATGATTACCTTTCTCCACAGATGATGTGCGTTGAGGGGTGGACTCGATAGGAATGTGGGAGCGGACAGATGGCTGACCTGTTGTAGACACCCCAATTTGAACCCACGAAAATCCTTGGCAATCCCCAAGGATGAAAATGCCCGATAATAGCACGCGGAGCTTGATTGTGAACTTGGAAACCCCTTCTAAACCTCTTCAAAATAAACCCAAGCCTACACCACCTTGTAGTACATTCAAAACCCTCTTTTTTGATAAATAATATGTCCCAATCCATTTTGAAATGAGGGAGATGTGCACGTTTTACCGAAACGACTTGTTTTCCCGACCTTCTAAGGGTAAAATGGTCACAAATTTTGATTTACAAATCATATTTGGTTCAAACCACTTGGGTTAGAAAGTAGACTTGATAAGCTTTCCAACGCTTCAAACCATGTGCAAAACAGAGTTCGGTGGCACCCGGAATGGCCCCGCGAAGTTTGGAATGTTGTGCTGTCTCCTAATCCAGGCGCATGGATTACCCTATTCCAGGCGCCAGGATTCAATCCAGGCGCCTGGATTCCCCTATTCCAGGCGCCCGGATTCACTCCAGATACTTGTTGTCCAAGGTCAAGTGAATGGGGAGGAGTGTCTTGAGGATCATTTCTAGGATTTTCTGCAGAAAACTGTTAGAGATTGTGGGAGAGAGATGATGACCTATGGTGACCCTTTAAACCTCACCCCTAAGAGGTCCAAGTGGCCCCTTTTGAGCCTTTCTTTGCCTATTTAAACACCCCTTCTCCTCCATTTGAAGAGGATCAGTTCTCCTCTCTCTCCCATACTGTTATGCTGCTGGAAATTTTCCAGAAACTCCATCCTCTACCAATCCCTCTCAATCCCATTCATTTTCAACCCCAAAAATCACTTTCTTGCCCCATTAACCTATCATCCATTCACTCCCATCAACCAAACTCCATCAAAGCACTCATAAACTACCCTTTGATTCTCTGTAAACTAAAAAATCAGCAGCTACACTTCCATAAAACCCACTCAAAAACAAAACCATTCAAGTTCCTAAATCAAGCCATAAGAGGTAGATTTTCTACCAAAGTGTTCAAAAAGGCCCTGAGGGGGACTCAATCAAGTTCTCATTGGTCTTCTATACCAGTAGAGGGCTTGGGAGAGGTTTGAAAATCATCAAGAAAGAAGTCTGTTTTGTGCATCAGTACACAATCCAGGCGCCTGGATCATCACTTTCCAGGCGCCTGCATTCAGTCCAGGCGCCTGGATTCACCCCATGTAGGCGCCTGGATCCCCTTTTCTCTTACTATATTTTCTGCTTTTTCTTGCATTTTAACTATTTCATGGTACAACATTTGCATACAATGGTTTTAAGAGTACTTATGTCTCATATTCTAATCTTCATTTTTGATGCATTTGTCGTACTTTAACATGAGTTTGTATTCAAAGTCCATTCAAACAACATTTCCAAAAATCCTTAAGCATTTAGTAGAGACCGATGGTTTCACCGGGCGCGAGGGGTGCTTTAAATTCCTTCCCCTCGCGTAACCTAGCTCCCGGACCCGGGAAATCTCATTTGGCGAGACCAGTAAAATATTTTCCATATCAGGGGCAAAAGAGTCATTTTTCAACTGGTTTCTCGGGTATAGTCCTCAAACCCGGGTGGCGACTCTATCAAATCATTTTCCAAACCGCAATCAATTTCGTGGACAACTCCGCGAGGTGTTCACAAGCTGGCGACTCTGCTGGGGACTCTGGTTAATAAATATTTTGATCTTATTACACTTATGTGTGATTTTATAAAAATGTGTATTAATCATCGAGAGCTAAAATTGAAAAATGTTTAAGGGATTTTGAAAATGTTGTTTTTATGGAGTTTTGCATTGCACGTGCATGGCTACTAGCCTTCGCTGGCGTGTTTCGGCTATCCCGCCTGGCTTGCCGGTGTCGGGGAATCCCGAAATGCCCAGCACCCCCCGACCGTGATAAGTCACAATTGTCGTTATTACCATCGCCTTGCGGGATCCTTGGCGGTGGGAGACAGCTTTGGCTTTGAGTCTGGGGTACCCTTATCAAACCAAAACCAGCCTGTGCATATAGATAACCATAGAACCCCATGTTAGATAACCAACCCATGTGTTAGGATTATGTGCTATATGTTACTGTTTTCCTTAGCATGCCATACTGCATACACTTGCATATGTTCATAGCCTTGTTTCACATGTTGTCAGTTTTCGACGGTTAGTAGAAGGTTGTCTTTGCCCGATGATGAGTCATGCATCTCGAATGCATGTTGTCTTTTTAAGTCAGTCCTTAGGACGACCGGACGTGGGAAAATTTGAATGATCAGATTCTTGAACAATGATCTAAACGGGTTTTAAGGGACATTAGCCCGAGAAGGGATAATCGCCCTTAAATATCCGAATTTAGATTATTGCCAAAATTCCTGTAAATCATGTTTTCCCAAATCCGCCCATCCAATGCCAAGGACCAGTTACTTAAAAGAAAACTTGAGGATTGGGGCAACCTTCCAAAGCTGTTGATGTTAGTCTAGGAGACTTAAAATCCACGGAGTTTGAGATACCTCCGGTGTTGGTCGTGCCCGAACGGCCGCCCGTGATTCAAACTAGCCTTGAGATCATTTGTATCTGGATTACAACACCCATATTGCTCTGTCTCGGATGACCAAGAAAAGTGCTACGGCGTCAACATTTAGGCTTTAGGTTGAAACGCCGTACCTACCGAGTAATGGTTTACTCGGGGTGTTGGAAAATCTTCTGTGCAATGATTTTAAGTGAGATTTGGATCCGGTAGACTAACTCTAGGTTGTACATGCCAGTCTAGGAGACTTTAAAATCCATGGAGTTTGAGATACCTCCGGTGTCTGCCGTGCCCGAACGGCTCCCCGTGTCTCGGGCTAGCTTTTAGTGCATCTATATCCGGATTTCAACAACCTTATTGCTCTGTCTCGGATGGTCTATAAGGAGATTGGCTCTGATTCCACGACGATTGGAATTTAACCTGCCTGTCACGACTTACCCGTGGTTGTTGTTTCAAACATCCGTGCAATGTTTTAAGTGAGACCGAGACCGGTAGTCTAGATTTTGAGATGACATGACAATGACGCACGCATGGCATTTCCTTCAATAAAACCAGGGGCATAATCTGAGTTTGACTTTTTGCTTTACTGTCAGTCCTGAATCAAGAAAACCTAACCTGTTTGGATCCGACCACCCGAGCAAAGACTGTCTCGACCTTCATCGCCAACGTCTGAAACAAGCATGTCGGCAGATCAGGAACAAGATCCTCCGAATGTGATTGAGCGACTGAGGAAGGAAATGCAAGATGAGAGGGCCCGGAATGACACCCGAATCGCCCAACTCATGGCGATTATGGTAAATATCCAAAGTCGGCTGCCTCCACCCCCACCTCAAATGCCCGAAGGTGGGCCCCGAAATAATGAGATCCCTAATGATGACCGCCAAGAGCAATTTGCTGAAAACCCTCAATTGGCCGAGATGCTAGCCAAGATTGCTAAGCTTGAGGAGTCAGTAGCTAAGAACGAGCAGCGGGCCATCACCGGGTTCGACATGGAGAAACTCTGCCTTTTCCCGGGTGCCAAACTCCCTAAGAAATTCAAACATGTGAAATTTGAGAAGTTCGATGGTACCGGAGATCCAAAGGGACACATTCAGGCATACGTGAGCTCCCTTTCATTGCAAGATTTTGATGAGCCCACTATGGCCCAAATGTTCCATGAAACTCTCACAGGGCCCGCACTTCAATGGCTCTTGTCTCTTGACATTTCAAGGAGGCAAACTTGGGAAGAAATGGCGGCTGCTTTCATAAAGCAATATGAGTACAATGTGCAGCTCAAGGTCACTATTCGTGAGCTTGAAAGCATCAAGATGATGGAGGAGGAGTCCTTTGCGGACTTCGTGAAGAGATGGAGGGCGAAGGCAGCGTAAATGACTGATCGTCCCAGTGATAAGGACCAAATGAGGATCATAACCAAGAATCTACAACCCGACTTGGCCCAGTACATGGTGATGGCCCAGGCACATAACTTTGAGACCTACTTTGAGACATGCCTGTCAATTGAGGAAGCAATACGGGACGGTATTCTTGAAAAAGATGGCCCCACTCCAAAAATCAAGAACAACAACTCCAGGGACAACAACACCCTATATGCAAACACCTCATCCAGCTCCACAAAACAATACTCCAACCGAGCAACACCCATCAACAAAATCACAGTCCAAACCAACCACTCCAAAAAACCACAAAGAACCCTCTCACAGTTCGCCACACCCCTATCCTTGGTGTATAAAGAGCTCCATGAAGCCGGTTTTCTCAAACCACTCTCTCCAACCCTTCTGCCTCAAAAGCTCCCAGCCTACCATAAACGCCTTTTGTGCCTTCCATCAAATGCCTGGTCATGCTACCGATGAGTGTCATCGCCTCCGCCACAAGATTCAAGATCTCATTGACAACGGATTCATCTCTGCTCCACTGGCGAAACTGAACACCTCGCTGAACCAATGAACCATCAATGGCCATGCAATAATTCAATCTTCCACGAGTTTTTGGAAGTCTTCAAGTGTCGGGTCAAGTTTTCACTTCTGATCGAGTCAGTTTGTATTTCGAGTCTGTTTATGTTTTCGCTTTCCTCGTCCATGTGTTTTCATCTTCAAGTCTGTAATATCTTGTTGTTGTTGTTGTCAAAAGAAAAAAAAAAAAAAAAAAAATAGACCAAAAGGGAGTCAACTTTGTAGTCCCGAACTACGCACGACCTGATTCCTTGCAAAGGGATACATAGGCAACCCTTCATGGTTCGGTCGCAACTTTCAAAAATCAATGTCATCCCCCGTTGTGTTGAAATTGTCAAATCATAAACTTGGATTTTTGTAATAATCCCTCAACTTGGAATTGTTTTACACCATCATTTGAGAAACATGATAATAACTTCAAAACACGAGATGAATTTTGATTGAACCCTCGCTCTACACAAGGAGGATTTTTCAATGAACCACCCCCCCCCCCCCCCCCCGCGCCATCAAGAAGTAATGCTTTGACACAAGAAAAGCCTGCTAGGTCGAAAACCCCCGAGGGCGGCCTAGGCAAAAGTTAAGGCAAAAAGCTCGCTAGATCAAACTTCAAAATGAGATCTAGGCAAAAGTTAGAGCAAGCATGAGTTCTCCCTCTCAAGTTGTACAATTCAAAATGAAGAAAGGCATTCTTTGCTTTTATTCCCCACATAAATATCCATTGCAAAACCCCTTTGAGCCTGAATCAATTTCTTTGAAAAAGAACCCAGCTAGGCAGCTATCCCCCGCACTGGGGTGAAAGGAAAGAATAAAAAAGAAAGTGTCAAAGATGGAGGCGCATGAAAGTTCAAATCATCACAAGAAGGGAAGTGTTAAACTCGTTAGCACTTGAAAATGCCAAATTATATCAAGATGAGAAGCACAGAAGAAATGAAACAGAAAAATCAAATGGAAAGAAAGCGACAATAAAAAACAGGCACAAAAGAAGAAATGAAGAAGCGTCCATCAAAAAGCAAATGGAATCCAAGATAGCTGCTAGCTCAAACAACCCCGAGGAAAAATGAGATTTTTGAGCCTATTATCTTTCCTTTGTTAAGCCCATAACCTTGGCCCCGTCATAACCTAGATAAAAGTCCTTTCAGATTGGAAAGTGCAACTTGATGGTGAGAATTCAAGTCAAAAGGGAACAGTCTAATCTCCCTTGAAAATCAAAAGTCAAAGCATTGTGCAAACATTGGCGTCATACAAAGCAAAAATCCAAACTGGGGCACATCAATGGGTCTTCATCAACAGCCCTCTAAATTGGGGCATTTTGAAGGAAAATCAATGAAGCATCATCAGGAATCTGGGGCATGGGTTCATGATAAGAAATCTTGTGTCTTGATAAAATAGTAGATTTGAATGAACGTCACTTGATGGAGTAAAACAATCACAAAATAAAAATTCAATTTTATCATGACAATTTCGACATTAATGGTGAGGCATGTTTGCCATCTTTCAAAACTTCGAGTCAACGTAGTCTTCCATATCTTTCGAGTCAACACGCCCTTGCTCTTATCCGTTAGGTCAACATGGTCAATCAAATTCCTCAAGCCTTGTCTGTCAAAGTCCATCCCCTTGTCAAAAAGGCCAATCAAATTCCTTGGCCTTGTCAGTCTTATCGATGACCACCCTCTTGTCAAAAGGCCAATCAAATTCCTTGGCCTTATCAATCTTATTGAAGCCCATCTCAAAAAGGCCAATCAAATTCCTTGGCCTTGTCAGTCTTATCGATGTCCACCCTCTTGTCAAAAGGCCAATCAAATTCCTTGGCCTTGTCAGTCTTATCGAAGTCCATCCCCTTGTCAAAAAGGCCAATCAAATTCCTTGGCCTTGTCAGTCTTATCAATGTCCATCCCCTTGTCAAAAACGCCAATCAAATTCCTTGGCCTTATCAGTCTTATCTATGTCCACCCTCTTGTCAAAAGGCCGATCAAATTCCTTAGCCTTGTAAAAATTTACCTCTTTGGTCAACCATGTCGCCTTAGTCTATCCTTGACTCGTGGAAATGATTTCAATGCATCAAAGAACTCATGTTTAGGTACATGGTCAATTGGTCGCCAAAACCATCAGCAGAGGCGAGAAAGAAAATCAGAATTGAGGTTCATCATCTGTGGAGGCACGTCAACCCAAAATTGGGGCATGTCAGCCTAATGCCATTTCTGGGGGGAAGCATACACCTGAAATCCAGGACTGGGGCATAGGAGCCTAAAAGTCTGAAACTAATCCAAAACCCAAAGTCTTGCCAAGCTCAAACCCAAACCTTGGCCAAAAGGGAAAGACAGTAAAGCAAAAGAGCCACCCCATTGAGACTCCTACTTTTTAAAGAAGGAATGTTGTCGTTGTTGTCATCGAGTGTCGATGCATGAGTCACACGTAATTGTCCTGCGGGATAGTTTTTCAATCAATCGTCCTAAGGGACAATTTTTAAATCAATCGTCTTGCGGGACAGTTTTTCAATCAATCGTCCTGAGGGACAATTTTTAAATCAATCGTCCTGAGGGCCAACTTTTAAATCAATCGTCCTGAGGGACAGCGTTTAAATCAATCGTCCTGAGGGACAACTTTTTTTTTTCAATCAATCGTCCTGAGGGACAACTTTTAAATCAATCGTCCTGAGGGACAGTTTTTAAATTAACCATCCTGCGGGGCAGCTTTTTTTTCAATCAATCGTCCTGTGGGATAATTTCAAGACCAAAGATGGTTATTTCAAATTTAATTTGTCACCTCTTTAATAATGTCATTTAGGATAATTTTTACATTCAATATAAAAATAGATTCATTACATGTCGTAGCCGCCTAGCTGGCGCATCCAATCATCCAATCATCATTCAAAAGCCACCTAGCTGGCGCATCTAATCATCAATCATCATTCAAAAGCCGCCTAACCGGCGCATCCAATCATCATTCAAGCATCCAATCATCATTCAAAAGCCGCCTAGCCGGCGCATCCAATCGTCATTCAAAAGCCGCCTTGCTGGCGCATCTAATCATCCAATCATCATTCAAAAGCCGCCTAGTGGCGCATTCAATCAATCATCACTCATTCTTTCAATCAAACACTCAATCACGCTTCAATCATCAATCATCTATTGTGTGCATCATCATTCATCGTTCATTGTCAAATGAATCATCGATCAATTGCTTTGCCCCCAAGAACTACACTGGTCTGATCCCTACAATGGGGTACGTAGGCATCTCGTCAAGCACGACCACGTGATTTCAATGTTTATGTTTTGTAGCTTTGGAAATTCTTGGGCAGCAGATTGGGCTGTCTAGGTCTTTGATGATACTCGCATCAAATCAATGATGTCAATTATAGTCAAAGAGGGGCAACTGTAGACACCCCAATTTGAACCCACGAAAATCCTTGGCAATCCCCAAGGATGAAAATGCCTGATAATAGCACGCGGAGCTTGATTGTGAACTTGGAAACCCCTTCTAAACCTCTTTAAAATAAACCCAAGCCTACACCACCTTGTAGTACATTCAAAACCCTCGTTTTTGATAAATAATATGTCCCAATCCATTTTGAAATGAGGGAGATGTGCACGTTTTACCGAAACGACTTGTTTTCCCGACCTTCTAAGGGTAAAATGGTCACAAATTTTGATGTACAAATCATATTTGGTTCAAACCACTTGGGTTAGAAATTAGACTTGACAAGCTTTCCAACGCTTCAAACCATGTGCAAAACGGAGTTCGGTAGCACCCGGAATGGCCCCGCGAAGTTTGGAATGTTGTGCTGTCTCCTAATCCAGGCGCTTGGATTACCCTATTCCAGGCGCCCGGATTCAATCCAGGCGCCTGGATTCCCCTATTCCAGGCGCCTGGATTCACTCCAGATACTTGTTGTCCAAGGTCAAGTGAGTGGGGAGGAGCGTCTTGAGGATCATTTCTGGGATTTTCGGCAGAAAACTGTTAGAGATAGTGGGAGAGAGATGATGACCTATGGTGACCCTTTAAACCTCACCCCTAAGAGGTCCAAGTAGCCCCTTTTGAGCCTTTCTTTGCCTATTTAAACACCCCTTCTCCTCCATTTGAAGAGGATCATTTCTCCTCTCTCTCCCATACTGTTATGATGCTGGAAATTTTCCAGAAACTCCATCCTCTACCAATCCCTCTCAATCCCATTCATTTTCAACCCCAAAAACCACTTTCTTGCCCCATTAACCTATCATCCATTCACTCCCATCAACCAAACTCCATCAAAGCACTCATAAACTACCCTTTGATGCTCTGTAAACTAAAAACTCAGCAGCTACACTTCCATAAAACCCACTAAAAAAAAAACCATTCAAGTTCATAAATCAATCCATAAGAGGTAGATTTTCTACTGAAGTGTTCAAAAAGGCCCTGAGGGGGACTCAATCAAGTTCTCATTGGTCTTCTATACCAGTAGAGGGCTTGGGAGAGGTTTGAAAATCATCAAGAAAGAAGTCTGTTTTGTGCATCAATACACAATCCAGGCGCCTGGATCCCCTTTTCTCTTACTATATTTTCTGCTTTTTCTTGCATTTTAACTATTTCATGGTACAACATTTGCATACAGTGGTTTTAAGAGTACTTATGTCTCATATTCTAATCTTCATTTTTGATGCATTTGTCGTACTTTCACATGAGTTTGTATTCAAAGTCCATTCAAACAACATTTCCAAAAATCCTTAAGCATTTAGTAGAGACCGGTGGTTTCACCGGGCGCGAGGGGTGCTTTAAATTCCTTCCCCTCGCGTAACCTAGCTCCCGGACCCGGGAAATCTCATTTGGCGAGACTTGTAAAATATTTTCCATATCAGGGGCAAAATAGTCATTTTTCAACTGGTTTCTCGGGTATAGTCCTCAAACCCGGGTGGCGACTCTATCAAATCATTTTCCAAACCGCAATCAATTTCGTGGACAACTCCGCGGGGTGTTCACACCTGTCTCAACAACGGTGTGATGGCTCTGCTCATCCTCACTGTCAACATAGGGTTGCATAAACTCTTGCTCAAAACCTCTGCCAAAGCCCTCAGCAGTGTCCTCTGAGCTCTTCTCGGGCTGTGGCCCTGGAAAACGACGTTCCCCGGAATGAATCCCTCTTATCTCGTCCCCTCCGGAGTCACTCGCACCGCGCGAAGCAACTAACTCACCAATGGCGGGACTGACTTGCTCCTTCGTCCGCATCATTTTCAAGAAAGCATGTCTCTCTGTCGCCTGCGGATGTGGTGTGGATTCCTCAACAAGTTCCACGGGCTGGGCGGTTGGATAGGTAGGAGTGGCTTCCGCACCCTGATTAGCCTCTGTCCCTCCGGCCGCGACTCCTTCATCTCCCTTGGTTGCTCCGCCTCTCCTAAGAAGAATGTTGATTGGGAGCTGGTCACCATTGCTATCACTATCCCCTACGTGCTGCTGGTTCGAGACAGATGGGTTGCGGCTTGACCCTGAGTCAACGCGACAGCAGGAGCCCTCAAAGGCATGTCTTCTGTATCAGAACCCTAGACCGAGCTGCCCGGCAGAGGAGAAGCTGTGCGCTCCGGTGACTCTTTAACTCATTCACCAGTCACCGCCTGGAACAAGAGGACAGGAGATAACCATAAGCAAAAAGGGCGGTGTCACAATCAACAAGGGGGACAAAGTAAAAAAGATTATACATTACGTAACCTGTGTAGCCTTCATCGGGTAGGTGGCCACGTGATCTCTTCCTCATCTGTAGAAGACATCTGGGCCCTTGCCCGAGACCTTGTAACGCGCATAGCAGACAGGGGCGCCACAAGCCTAGCCTCTGGAGCAGCAGTGGCAGTACTTGTCTTTACAGCCCAACGGCTCCGGACGCCGCGCCAGTCGTCGGATTGGGGCTTGGGCGTGTGAAGTGTGAAGTCTGGCTTATACACGACGACACGCGGGGGGCCCTGACGACCTCGCCTTACACGAAAGTAAAAAAGGAGTTCAGATTCCTGCGCCAGTGCAGACGGAACTGAGTAGAGACAAGGGGAGGATGGATGGACCTTGGAAAATGAGAAACTGGTTGAAAGCGGCCTGAAAATTCAGGGGCTCCGACCTTGCCGCAGGTACCACCAGATCATACCCCAACTGGCGCTCTACCCTGTCTGGCCTGTACACCACGGTCTACCAGTTCTCCACTCCAAGTGCAGGCAAGTAAACCGGGCGGCTCGTGGAGTATACGCTAGCAAGGAAGTTTCACCTAGGGAGATTATTATAAGAAAAATCAAGCTCCCCCGGAGTGCTAGGGTTGTAGTTGCAAACTCCATCCAAGGTCTGGGTATAGGGCCGCCGGTAAAAGTGGGAATCATCGTCCATATGTTCTTCCCAGAGCTTCGTTGTGGCTGTGTTGTTCCAACGGAGGATAATGGGCCATACTGGGCCCTCAAGAGTGTACCTCTGGCGGCCGTCAGCTTCCCTGACCGGGCGACCCCTGCTGTCCAAAACTGGCTTAGATACCAGCGCGGGGAACTTTTTGGGCTTGGGAGCAACAATAGGAAAGTGATCATACACCAGTGTCGTCAGGAATTGAGTATGCACCATGGAAATGATGTCATAGCGGCCCACAAAGCACTCAAAGTCCGTAGAGAAATAGAGGAGCTGTTGATACAAGTGCCCAAGAAAAAGAGGGCCCAGCGGAAACCTGTCTCCTTGCGCGATCCTCACCGCGAGGTAAAAAATGAACTCGCTGAGCGCGTCAACCGGAAAGTCCGGAAATAGAAAGAACGAGAGAAAGAATGCAATAAAGGCAGGTAAATATAAGTCACCTTTGTACTCCGGGCCATCAATGGCCTGACGCTCTGCGCCCCCAAATTGCGCAAGCTGAAGGTCCTTAAAGAAGTACCTTATCCAAGAACCCCAAGAAGTCTTCTTTGGGTCAGTCATGGCTCTCCGATTCCCATTCCTGTCCCATTGCGATCCCCAGTGGCCCGCAGCTTTGTAAGCCAACTTGAGTCTCCCTGATAGCTCCTGGTCCGCATAATCGGCCTTGGTAGTCTCAAACTCCCTTTTACCGCGCGAAGTGAGATGCAGAAGTGCGCTAGTGTCCTGAAGAGTGGGGCCAAACTCTCCCCACGGAAATATAAAAGTATGAGTGTCACTGCTCCACCGTGACACCAGGAAGTCGATGTTCTCATTCCTTCTATTCAGCGTCAAACCCTGAGAAATCTTGAGGGGTTCCAGAATGTGAGAGCGCTCCAAGATTTTCTTGTAATTAGCATCATCAATCACATCATTCACCCATTCACTCCAGCCGGCAGGAGGAGCAGAGAGAGCAGAATACTGAACTGAAGAAAATGGAAAGTCTCCCCTCTCCAGACAAAGACGGAGAACAGAGGAAGGTGGCACCATATCCCCATCCTCAAGTGACGCCTCCGGATGGATGCATAAGACGTCGACCAATTCGCTGCCCACCGGATTGTAGGACTCCACCTTCTTCCAAAACGGGTCATTCTTACCATGGAGGTAAGGAGCCCTACGCCATTGGTCTGAGGGAGGGACTGGACCACCATGAACAGTAGGCCTCCCCCCCTGAACTTGCTTGCCACGAGTCATCTTTATGAGAAGAGAGCTTTGCGAGAGATGAAGAAAAGGCAGAGGAAGAAGGGTTGCAGAAAGGGGCAGAGGGAGAAACTAGTAGAAGATGGAAGAAATTAAGAGAGAAGGGGCTCTGAGTTTGGACGGAGGAAGTAAAAAGAAGAAATGTGAGGGAGTGAAATATTTTTAAGGAAGAAAAGGGGGCCTGAATGGTCACAATCAACTGTCATGATGGAGGCCAAACGTCATCATAATGATGACCTCGGACAGCAGAAAAGGCGCCCCCAGACGGTCGCAATAGTCAGCCGAAAAGGTGTCAGAAAACGGATGACTTGCTGACGTCACGCACGCGTAGAAAAGCTCATAAATTTCACGACACGCCTACGTGTTCCACACGCGCGTGGGGGCCATTGTAGGGGAGGTCAGCGCGCGACACGTGTCAACGTTGACCTTCCATTAGGATGGTGACAAGTGTCACAGGGGGGACCAGTTTCCGCGCGACATGTGGCATGCTCCGCACAAACCTCTGCGTATGAGGGCAACTGGCGCGGACGCAAATCTCCACGCAAGGGGGGGCCACCGGCGCAGGACTCTCTAGTGCACGGCGCCTCAGCGGCGCGTAGCCCAAACCCAGTAAGGGTGGTGCTTAGACAACCATGGGCCATCCGAATAGGAGAAAACCTCATGGCCCAAACGACTAGCGCGGCTCAGAGCATGGGCGAGAATGCGAGAAGCAAGTTCGACTTAGCCCAGGTAATTACACCTGCTGTGGTCTAAAGGCAGGACCCCGGGGGCCCCCTGAGGCTTGGCTGCGGTACAGGCGCGACCGAACAGGTCACGACCTTGCCTTAACGGGAATAAGGGAGATCCAGTGGCTTGGTGGCTATAAAGAACAAGAGGATCGTTGCGCGGTGGAATGGCTTGTCACCGTGCGGGGCACCTGCGCGGTGATGACGTCACCCATGCGGTCAGGTTGTACGGAAAGGACATGTGTCGTCATATTATAGGGTGACAGCTTGGCGCCTAATCATTGGCCCAAGGTGCCTATAAATATGAGACATCCCTTTCAATACGCAGAGGTTAGTGAAATCTTGGCAGAGCACATGCCATTCTAGAGAGAGAAAAGGGTAATTACTGATTGAGAGGAGAACATTCTCTCTGCAAATCAGTCCCCATCTCCTAGGTCACCAGGGTATCACGGATTAGACTGAGAGGAATCCACTGCCCTAGTTCTTTCTGTGCACACGTGCTCTGTTCTTCACCCTTCCTCTAGACCACCCTATTCTCCTTCTTACTGTGTCTCTACTGTTGACTATTCATACCTCTCCAGCTCATCATATTTGGCTAAAAGCAAGAACCATTTCCTACAGCCTCCAAGGTGCTTCATGTAGACAGCTAGTACACACCTCAGTCATACCACATCATTCTAAGAGGCGATGCTGATAGACGCGTAAATGTTCACATTAACGCTTCCTAATTTATAATTGCTATGTCCTTTTATATTATTACTTGGAGCTTAATTTCTCTTATTGCGTGTTTTAGGTATTTGGAGGCTTTAATATAAAAAGAGCGTGAAGTCTAATTTTATTTAATGCGTGATCTGATTAATTCAAGAATTGCAAGTAAATTCAGCCCAGTAGTATGAAAGGAAACTGGCGTATGTTATTGGAATAAGAAGAGCAGTTTAGGAATTGGAATAATATCCAATACTATTAATTGGCAACTGGGATTTAGAGTTTGATTGGAAAAGGAAGTTTTTATTCCCAAATCTTGACTGATACAATAAAGAAAGTGGGGCCTTGAATTGGAGTTTTGATTTGGTGGGGAACTGCCACAATAGGTTTGGCTTGTGAGAGGACCACGCATAAGAGAGAACAAAAGAGGAGAAGGGCAGTGCACGGCTGCCTCAGTGATTTTCATAGCCGACTAATCTCACCTTCTAGGGGGAATGAATCCCCGCCAGGCTCTACCCTGGGTATAGGCCCAGTAGGCCTGGGTTTGGGACCACCGAAATTTGGCCCAAAATTGGGGCACCAATTAGGTATATACATGTGTATATCCAGTGGAGAGTTTTGCACTTGCCATAGCATTGGCCAGAGATCGAATCCTTCTTAATGCTATTTTGTTTTTATTGTGGTTCTCTTCTTCTTCTTCTTCCTCCCTTATTACCATGAGTCAGTGCAAAGTAGTTTTTTGTTTTCCCCTTTTCTCTTCCTTCAATTGTGTGAACATATGCTTCCAGTCCTTATTGTTTGTACTTTGTCGACTTTTTAAAAAATCTTTGTTGGTGTCGTAATCAGAGAAAAATAAATAAAACACTTTGCGTTTCATAAAATGTTCGCATCTATTTGTCGATTTCGATTAATTATCTAATACTAGCGATAACAATAAACACTTACGACCTGAAACTATTTTTTATTAACATGAAGACACGAATTACAAAAAAGACAGAACATGAAACACGGTATCTATCATTTGAAATTAATGTTGGTTAGTTAATTTTTTTTTAGGAAAAACATAGGGCCCTAGTTTACATTATCGTCTGGGGCCACGAAAATCTCAGGGCCGGCCCTGATCCCCGCTCAAGTGACGTTATATTTTTTTATGAACTCGGGTTTTTATTCGGATCGGATTATATGATCAGAACTTGTTTCAGTTTATGAGACAGTTTTTGTTCTTTTTATCAGTTGAGTATTTGTGTCTGCAGTTCCAAATTCCCGTTGATATAATGGTTTCAATGTTGTGCTTGGAGTTTTGAGATAGATTATGCTCGTAAGACGGATCGTGCCGTTGGGTAACATGACACTATGCCAATGAGACGGTCCGTGCTATGGGATAGTCTATGCCTTTAACAATCACAAATATCCTCTTGACGATTATCGATAGGGATTGCAATCTCTAGCGATAGTTATTTATCGATTTGAATAAGGATCCAGTTTATATGAATGCATGGTTATGTGGTAGGGGCGGATTCCAAACCCTAGACTTTTTCTCTTACCGTCTTCATCTAATTTAATTTCAATGTTCTTTAGTTAATTAGCTTTCCAAAATCAAATTTCAATCAATTATTTTCTTAGAATTAATTTAGAGATTAGTCGAATTTATTGTAACTCAGTCAATCTATCTCCGTGGATTAGTACTCAGACTTAGTCACTATTCTCTGGAATAATAGTTAATTCTTAGCTTTTATAAATATATTTTTGACTCGGCATGACACGATCAGATGCCTAATTCTGGTTTCCCATTGTTGCATGACAGGATAAGGAAGTACAGAGGAGCAACACATCTGAAATAAGGAAAAGCAATTAAACCAAAGCTAAAAGGCAGAAACAATGAAAGGCGGGAGGAAAGGAGTATGAAGATTTATGAAGGTGCAAGCAAAGCATTGAAAAAGCCCATGAACTGAGCATAAACTGAAATAAACGTCACAAAATTTATGCCTAAGAAATACCAGTACAATTCTCAAAATAAAGTAGGAAATGACTACAATAAACACCCCTTATTTAGGTGTACCACATGCACCTATTGTATGGTTCAGATTGTGCCACATCATCGGTAATCGTAATTTTTTTTAGTTTTTCGTAACTTTTCAGCAATATGATTCGTAACATTTTTTATGATTCGTAACATTTTGGTGTGTCTCGTAACTTTTATAAAAAAGTTTGTAACTTTTACAAAAAAATTCGTAACTTTTATAGGGGTGTGTATCATACACACCCAAATAAGAAGTGTGTATTGTAGCATTTTCCAAGAAAGTATTCATAGTAGGAATAAATGATGTTTTCGGATAAGATGCAACGGGAGACAGCGCAGAAATTGATCATTTGGGTGTATACTCCCAAGCATCCGCCAAGATTTGGGCCTGACAGAGAGCCAAAAAACATAAAAAAAAATTAGTGTCAATATGCTTGGTTAGAAACTTAAGTAAAAATTCTCAAGGAAAAGACGTTATGGGTGATTATCTTCAATTTGAACGATTTTTTACCAGATTATAATGAACAACATAAGCAAGGAAAATAGACATGTTCTTATCATCGGAGAATGTAACGAAATCTAAATTTTGAACATCGAGTCATTTGACCCATAAACGAGCCTCACTGTGAAAAATGTACTCTTCAAGTGATATATATACACAGACAAGCTTTGGGTGTATGAATTTGAATAGAAAAAACCTCTTGTAGATTGTTGACACTAAGGTATAAGCAAACCAGATCCATCGGCCCTACACAATTGATTTAGAAATCATACCCATTGTACCGACGTCGTCTCGTGGTCCAGAGAATCTTACCATACGCCGTCCTACCAAACCTCTGTGTTAGCGGATCTTCCTGCGAGGGCATGCCCTTTTGAAAGAAAATACAATACTATCTACAAGCATTTAGGCAACAGCCCATAAGGCTCAAAGGACCATCAAATAAACATAATGTAACCGTTATAACTTATACGCTAGCATTACTAATTATAACACTACAAGAAAAATGGCCTATTGTGACATTAATTTGTTGTGGCAACATAAAAGTTGTCACTAAAGGTGACATAAAGTGACGATTTAAGAAGTTGTCACTGAAGCAAGTGTTTCTAAGTTTTGGGTGGCGATATTTACGATGTCACAATGTTTTTGTCACAAAACATATGATTTAGTGACATCTTTTATGTTGTCACAAAAATTTTGTCACAAAAGACCTATTTCTGATAAGTTGTGGTGACACATAAAAATATTGTCACTAAAAAGCAAATATTAGTGAGAAATTATGAAAATGTTATTTAATCAATTGAGATATCTTAAAACAGTGACAACTAAAGTATGTCACGAAATTTTCAACTAAAATATATATATTTTTTCTCTGTATTTTATTTATCGAAAAAATAAGTGCCTTTGTTGCTTTCAATATGGTCTTACATTCTTTTGCTACATTTTGATTAAAAAAAGGTGACGCACATACTTTATACTATGTACTTGCCTTTCTTTTTTTTTGAGTAAAGAGATCATCCTAGTTATATTAAATGAAAATAAAAGGCCAATACTGGTCTGAAATACAAAATAATAAAAATAAAAATACAACAAAAAAACAAAAGTCGCTCAACGCCGATCTCGGACCCAGCCTCTGCTCATGGAGCTGGGTGGATGGAGGCATCCACCCAGACTGGACCTCGCACTCCTGCCGCAGGATCGCCACCAAATCTACCTTTAAACGCCTTCATCGTCGCCGTTTGATAGCTCAGAAAGCCACCAATCAAACTAGCCACCCAAGGTCTCCATGCAATGAGCTAGTACCCAAAAGATTGTCTTGTTCGAAAAATAAAAAATTAGAAAATAGTTATCATGTCAAGAATTATAACTTCACCATGTACACTATCGGTGCTGCCATGCTTTAGGGATACAAGACCTAACCCACTTTTGATTGACTTGATTTCCAGAGGATCATTGAATACATCAATCTCGATGTCTTCCAAAGCCTTGTATATTGCATATTTCACTTTCGACATTTAGTCAAGATCTCCCAACTGTTGTTTTAGTAACGTTTGAAAAACAGCGGTGTAGGTGGGATATAGGTGGGGTCTAGTAACAGTTTATAAATGTTCTAGAAACAAATATTTAGCTATTGAATCGTTAGTAGATTTTCTAGTATCGGCCCAAAACCAACTATTACTAAATATCCTCCTTTGTAGGTCCACATATAATGTATGCTAATATACTGCATTCTAAAGACCAATTCATAGATATCAACAATTGTATCATACAATTATAAGCGGCTATAACACTAAATTTTTTATATGAATGATATAATTAACAAGTACAACAAAATCAACGATCATCGTCATGATTATGTCGCAGTTGTATGGTTACTAAACATTTAACCACTGTACAATACTTAGTTTACTATCAAATACATCACAATGAAGGGGGTTTCTAAATCTGATCGAGCAAAAAATTTACATAAAAGATTTAATTTGCAAGCACAACAAAATTAGCGATCTCGATCGTTATGATTATGTCATGATTGTGTGAATACTTCACTCAACTACTGCATAAGACTTAGTTTCTATCAATCACGTCTCGATGAAGGGGCTCCATAAACTCGATTGAGCTAAAAAATTGCATGAATGATTTAATCAACAAGAACATGCAATCAAATCAACGATCTCGGTCATCATGATTGTGTCGTAATCATATGGCTACTGTATATCCACCAATTACACTTAGTTTGGGATTAAGTCATGAGTTATTTTATAATGATTGGTATAAGCCGTTAACATTTCATATTTTACTTACTCCATTGTTTTCTGCAAAACTGAAAATCATCGGATATGGACAACCATATGATCGGAAGATATTAACACGTCCGAAGGCGTTAAAGTCATATAGAGCACACCTAAGTTCTAATTAATCATGTATCGTTAGACATTTGATCAGACAGAAAATACCATTCAGTATCCAAAATAAAAAATTTGAAGAAAAATGCTAAAAGATTGGATCAATTTGTTATAAGTATTAGATTGAATTGGTTTTTTAGGATCTCAATCGAATAATTATTTTAAAATTATTGAACGACTCCGATCATTTATGCGAGACCAGTGGGCCCCACACAACCATTGGTTCGACACCGAGGACGAAGGAACAAAAGTCACAGAAACCCTCCCCTTTCGGCTAGCTAGCAATTTTTCAATTTGTTCAATACTTTGGTTCTGATTTTTTGTGGTGTTGATTGCCTTAATTCTTTTTTCAGGAAGACGTACATGGGGTTTTTCTATGGTTTTACTAGAAGAGGGAGTACTGCTAAGCGAACCTTCATCAATTTTAGTCTCTATTTTATCTAATTGTTTACTTATAGTTTTAAGACACTGATTAGTATAATTATTTTGTTCCATTATTTTTTTAAATTCAGCTTCTCCACTTGGTAACTTAAATGGGGATGCTGTAATAGACGATCCTTTGCAATCAATAAGAATTGAATCTAAAAGAGGGTGACTAGCAGAAATTATATTATTATCTGATGTTCTCCATCTAATTTTTGTTATAGTGCAAACTTTCTTATAATAATTTTCTAAATAATCAAAAAATTGAACTTTTGTCCTTGTATCGTTCATGAATTGTCTCCAATTTTTTACTATTTCAGATATTTGACTAGGATTATATTTCTTACGAAATTCTCTTCTTTTTACTGTATTATTTTGTGATTTAAATTTTCAGAACAACTTTTCTACATCTATAGTAAAATCTCTATGTATAGTTAATAAACTTTTATCTATATAATGAGGGGTTATTTCCTCAAAATTAGTTTGGGTTCGTGATCCTTGGGATGTTTCTTCATCCTCAAATTTTGACTGTGATGAGTAACATGGTTTACTAACCTATGAAGTTGTTTCAATTCCTTTTAACCTAACTTTTGGATCTAGCAAATTTCTATCTTGCCTAGATATACTAGTTGAACTTTCTGACCTACTAAGTTCTCTAATTTCTAACTCGTTGTTGATAAAAAATAATTATAACTGTGCCATCTAAGTATTGCTGGATATAATCTAAATCTACTGTATCATTTTGTATTCTTTGTGCAAAACTTTCATTTTCACTAAGCCAACTGGCTAGTAATTGAATATCATTCCATTGAATTGTTTTTGGTACTTGGACATTAGCATCAGCAGTGCTACTTTGTATAAGTACAGTTTTTTCTTTTGGACTTTTGACTAAGGCATGAATATTTAAATTAGTTTTCATACACTTGTAAAAAATACGATAAACTAAAGCAATTGAGTGGCTTCCTTCGAGCATATTTGTAATTGCTCCTGCAGTTTGAATATTTAAAGTTAATGTTTTTAAAATATTTTTATCTCTTAAACTAAGTGGTAAATTAGGAAAACAATTAAAATATACTAGACCATTGTGTAGACTAGATTCCATTAAGCCTAACAAACTATCACTGTATACTATGAATCTACTATCTCTTAAAGCTAACAGAATTGAGGAATTAAGTCCTCTTAGTGTTAGGGGTTTAACTGCAACTTGTACTAAGGCTACATGAATAAAATTATAACCTATTTCTAGATGTTTTTTAACTAATTCTTTACTTAAAAGAGCACATCTTTCTTGTTGTTTTGTAATTGCATAAACTTGTTCTACGGTTTTTGCTACTTGATCAGTCTTAAAAGTATCTTCTAAAAAACTGGTTTTATAAATTTCTTTAACTGGGAAGTTTGGTATATTCCAATTTCCTAAGTCTGTATTACAATCTTGATATTCATGTTCTTCTTCGTTTACTATGTCTGGTATAGACGACATCGAAGCCATTGAGCTAGTCGAAGAGCTGCATCTAAATAATCTATTCATTATCTTTTTCACTTAAAAATTTCTCTTAATATTTTTTCCTGGAGTTATCTTTTTTGAGACCTAGCTTGTATACACTCATACTCAATTGGTGACCCTATCCTCACGACTGCCTCACTCTTAGGACTTACACATCTAACAGGGCTTCAAACTTGGGTGGCCAGAGACAGTATGCTCAAATGCAGATAAACAAGGACAAAAAACTAATTGAATTTTCTAAGTTTCAAAATAATTTGCAGATTAATTTGGTCTAACTCCACAATTACCTACTTGGCTTTGATACCAATGGGGGGCGGAAACACAGACACAGTAGAAGAGCATGCCAGAGCAGACAGACTAAAATTCAATGCTGTCTAAAAAGATTTGAATCAAGTCACCGAATAAACTTATATATATATATATATATATATATAGAGTCCCGATCTAATCCGGGAATCCCGGATCCGGGACTCCACCTTCCCGATATTTTTTTGAAAATCCGAGCCGTCCAATGTGTTCAAAAGGTGTTTTCCAAGGTCCACGCGGGAAATCTTCAAAAAAAAATACCGGGAAGGGCTTGATCCGAGCAGTTTTTCGCAAAATTGTAAATATACAGTTTTTGCTAAAAATTGCTTGGATCAAGCCCTTCCCGGTATTTTTTTTTGAAGATATCCCGCGTGGACTTTGGAAAACATCTTTTGAACACATTGGACGGCTCGGATTTCCCAAAAACAATTTTTAAAAGCATCAAAACACCAAAAAACCTCCAATCCGGGATCCCGGATTGGATAATTGCCGTATATATATATATATATATATAAATTGACTTGTGGCGCAAAACTCACTTCAGCGGATAAAAGAATGATTGAGTTGATGAATGCTCCAAAGAACTTTATGTAAGTTTGCTTGTTTTTCTTTATTTATTTATTTATTTTTGAATGGCAAAAAAAGGATTTTATTAATCTTTGGAAATAAATTATAAAGATTAAAGGGACCCAAGTACAACATCACAACGGAGCACGAGCAACCAAACACAGTTGGAATGCCCGAACAACAATAATCATATGCCGGCTAGGACCTATAGAGAAAAAAATGACATTTGATTGGCAAGTTGCCAACCAAGAAGAGAAACGTTTCAACAAAGCAGACCTTCCTTCCAAATAGCATTAGACTTTCTCCAAAGATAGTTCACAATACCGCAAAAAAGACTTGAATCCATAAACCTTTTGTAGGTGAAATGATTGTAAATTACATACACGACCGAATGGTTTGTTACTTGGCTGCAAACTAGGCTCTTGCGAACCTGAGAATTTTTTAGGTTGTGTTTGATGTTGGATTTGTTTTTTGGGCTCGAGCTTACGGGAAAATATTGATTGCTCAGT
This sequence comes from Vaccinium vitis-idaea, assembly GCA_963854785.1. Taxonomy (NCBI): domain Eukaryota; kingdom Viridiplantae; phylum Streptophyta; class Magnoliopsida; order Ericales; family Ericaceae; genus Vaccinium; species Vaccinium vitis-idaea. The sequence continues at coordinate 36,708,989 of OY978219.1, read as the reverse complement.
TCCGTTAACCTAGCATGGTATTTTCTTAACATTCTATGAACTGTTGAACATCTGTGACATGTTGTCAACATTCTGCCTAATTTTTGTACCAGGTAAATTATCACACCTTGAGGCTGAATTGAATTGAATAATAATGGGAAAAATATACAGTATACAAATACAAATGGTCTTTGGTGGTTATTTCACTTGAAACCACCACTACCACATCTCCAGAAAGAGAACAAAATTGTTTGAAAAAAGGTCATGCAATGCTCGGGACAGTTTTGTCATGCTTTCCTAGCCTTTAGGAACTTGTTGAGACTCTGCCCTCTACTTATCACATTGAGATTATTTTCATGGCATTCCATTTATCATCTGATGCTGGAAAAAGGCAAAGCTGTCAGACTTCATATTTTCCTCTTTTAGTCAAATTGATGGTTATTCCTCTGGTTTCAAATTGATAATTGTTCCTCTATTTAATTGACTATGTACTAATAGACAATTCCTATTCTTTCTGTATTGTACATATGATGAATAGACATGAAAGGCTTAGAGAAGAAACTTCATAACTACTTCGACAACTTCAAGCAGCAAATGAATACTTCTATTTTTGGTGTCTCGCTGTACATATTTTGTACTTGCTCGTGGGAGTGCGTGCATTTTGCACGCAAAAAAAATGTACAAGCATTAATTTTTTTTTAACAAACTTTACACCAAATTTAAAGATCTCATTGAGAAGAAAATTTTGGTATAATTTTTTTTTCAAAAAAGAATTTTTTTAACAAACTTTGCACCAATTTAAAGATCTCATTATGAAGAAAATTTTGGTATAATTTTTTTCCAAAAATGTTTTCATAAACATGTTATTTTTTGCATGCAAAATGCAAGCACTCCCAAAAAGGGAAAGCAAATTGGGATGGAGGGAGTAGTAGTATGTTGGTCAAGAACCTCTTTTTGGGAGATTTAATGTGGGCTCCTAGAACTTTTCTTCAATCGAAGATATTGTTGAATTATTGTAATAAACAGATGTTTGAAAGTTGCTTTGAACTCTTTTACTATGTTGAATGTATGAAGTTGGTTTAGTTTAGATCTTGACTGCAATATGTGCATCATTTATTAGGGGAAAAGAGATGAATTGATTGTGACATGTAAAGGATTGTCATTGATTTAATGTGGTTTGGCTTCTAATTAGTGGCAACAAAAAGTTGTCACAAAAGAAATTCTATTACATTTTTCCAGTAAACAAATTTAAAATTAGTGACGTTGAAATTTGTCACTATTGTCACTACGCCAAATATTGCCTTTTACGGCATTCAAAAACTGCCACCAATAGTAGTAAAAGCATCACTAAAGCTATTTGCGGCACTTTTACGACAAAAGTAAAAAGTATATGCTATGCCAGTGTTGGGAATAAAAAACGGCGCTAGATAAGTGCCGGTAATAAAATACGGCACTTTTTGCGGCTCTTATAAAGTGCCGGTAATAATTTTGATGTCCAAACAATTAATACAACACTTTGCAATAAGCACCGGCAAAAATAAGCAATAACGGCAGTTTATAAGCGCCGCAAATGGACGTGATTTTTAAACTAATAGCGGCTACAAATAAGCATCGGCAAAGATCCATTTCATCCCTGTAGCATCAAAATTTTCAATCTCATCACATTTTTCAATGAATCCAACCAATAAATCTGCTTGATCATACAAAATAAAATTTTATTAGATCGAATCAAATTTCAATTAATGTCCAAAATGCAACATCAATCTACACGTCAAAATACACACGTTTCACGTGTCAAAAGAATAGAAGTAGCTCGACATTATAAGTCTAATTTATTCATCTAGCTAGGACTCTGATGTCATGCTCAAAATTTGACCTAACATTCATACTGTCACGCCCAAAAGCCATCTAAACATCAAGTCCCAAAGTTGTCCTCCCACTCTCCGTTCTCCTCAACAGAATTGGAGCCATCCGGAGCACATTCATCGTTGCACATTTGTGTCTCATTAGACTGTTAGAATAAAAATCAAATATCAATTTCATAACCGTGGTCATAGACACCCCAAAACTACAACTACTAATAGGAAATTGACTCAAATAATGGCCATGCAACTTAAAACAAAACAAGCATCAAACTAGTTCATATCCTCATAGGTATTCTTAATAGTATTAATCTATGAAGCAATATGGCTACGAAAAGAACGGACACAACGAAACTCAAAAATTGAACTAGGATACAGATACAGATACTTCGGGATTACGTCTATAGATAATATAACATCAACAAAGAATGTTATAGACAATATAACATACTATTTTACATAAAAATTAGCGATACATAAACTAAGTTGTAGGTATATCCAACCCTATAAAACCATAAGGTTCAAGATCGTACCAATGAGTACAGGGTGACCACAACATTACCTGCATAGAAGCATCAAATCAGTAGGTAGAAGCTGCTAATTCATTTGAGTTTAATCACATTCTGAAATGTTACCTAGAAGATTGAGTTAAGTTCTCTGCCAAAGACAAAATAAGTTTGTTTTGCACCTATCTAACAATCAGCATCATGTACTTAGAGGGTTTAGATTTACTTTCTCGAGGTATTAGTTTTCATTCGATTAACATATTGGGGCTTTTGGGTTGATTCATTTGGATAACAAGCTCAATGGAATTTTAACAAACATAAGAGAAATATTTGCTCAAGAATACCGTCTTTAGTGCAATCCAGGCGTTGTGGGAGGGGACCGCCCCGAGCTGTCTCCATTTCACCATCTTTTTCTTCACAAATCCTACATGATCTTTTCTAGGGTGCGCACTAGATTGTTCTCAGCTTCATATCTCAAAGAAGACCTGTTCAGAAAGAAAAAAAAAGTCCCAAGAAAGACCATTGTAATATGATGACCACAAAACATGCCTTTGGAGTTTGATTAATTTACCTGCTCTGATCACTGCACAGCAGAACAACATATTTGCTATGACTTCTGAATATGCAAAAAAAGATGGTTGTTTGCTCTATGAAGTCCTCGGAAGCCAAAACCACCAAACCAAATGGCCCGACTAGGCCTTTCACATAAGCTTGATTTTTGCTACAAAGCAGTTGGAGATCAACCAATTGTTGCTAAATCACATCTGCCTCTGCAATATTTGGCAACACAAAAGAGACCTCCATGTTGGCCTTTAAAGAAACAATCCTTGGTTTAAGAATAACAGTTGTACTACTTGGCGTAAGAATAGAGAATAACTAGGATAAGATCAGTTACCTGCGAAGCAGTAATGCCCACAACTGCGAGTATAGAGCCACCCTTGAGCTCTGTATGACAAATGTTAGTAATTTACATGGTAGTCAAGATCCTCTTCCAAAACCATATTTTCCCCAAAATGATAGATGTGTCAAATGTTATTTGGAAAGGAGGTATATAGTATAGAGACTCTTATTCATATATGACTGGGATATGTTACTAAGGGAAGTAAACTTTTGCTCCCATTTCACAATTACAAATAACCCTTCTTATAAATACAGGAAATAGACAAACACTAGCGATAAACTATTTGTCCCGAACTTGGACATTTCCTTTCTCTGGTACGGAAACTGCAATCATAGAAGCCAACGAAATTATTTGTCTGTGTAAACACAGTTAATAGTCACTCATATTCAGATACCACTACGGTATGATACTTACCAAACAAGAAGAACAACACACTAGTCTACTAATAAACGCCGACTTTATTCATCTAAACAAGATCCTAAGCTAAACATGCACGTCACAGACTACACTAGACGAGAATCACCACAGAAGTACTTACACTAAGCCATGCCCATAAACTAACTGAAACACAAATCAAATTATAAAACTTGAAAATAGCCATAACTTTGGCTAGATTATGAAGCACAGGCACATAGACGAAATCCTTCTTGTCGTTGACTGCAGATTACATAGAGTAGGCGGTTCAGTAACAAGGCCACCATTCTTGGTGCTAACAATTATGCCAGATGAGAGCTGTTCTTAAGTTCATATGAGTGCATGTGTGTGTGTGCAGTGTCCCTAGAGTGTTCTGAAAAATATTCCAAACCACCAACCTAATGGGACAATATTCTGAAAAATGTCCCAATCTCTGGTTGTTTCAAGTGGAAATTGTTCATAATTGTGGGCTCTTTAGTCTCTTTTTCGGGGTTCGTATGTTTTGGTTTAAACAGAAGGATAAAACTGTGTCTCAAGTTGCCTAGACCTGGATGCTAGAGTCCAATTGGTCCATCCCTCTGTGCCACTAAATAGTCTAAACAAAACAGGTAGAGAAAATTTCCTCCAATCATTGCAGCAACACTCCAGCACTAACAAGAGTATTTTCAGCAATAACAGCAGAAAAAACAGGACTAATTTCAGCAGTATAACATCACAAATTCCATGAACACAACACAAATCTGTCCTAAGAATTTTATTTTGTATGCACATTCATTTCATTTGCCGAACTATCTTCAAAAAGCTTGTATTTACCTCACCCAGAGAATTAGGTCATGGATGTGGTTGTCAACAGGATGACAGAAACTGGTCTTGAATGACAAAAAAAAAAACAAAACTATCCCAAGAGGTGTTATAAAGGACACGGCGGAACTCAAAAAATTAGGATACTCTTGATGCAAAGTTTGAATCTACTTTCTTAAAGTCTATTCAAAGTCAAAGATTTTTATGGACCCCCATTTTGTGATTTCCTGGTATCCAGTCTTTGCATCAAGAGTAGTACTGTGTCCACCAAGGTACTAAGAACAAGCATCAATTTCTTTAAACTTTTAGAATTATTGGACCCTTACAAAAGGTGTATGTGATCTTGATCATATATGTGTATCTATAACTATATGAGACTGACTCGAATTTTCATAAACATAGTCATACCAGCAGCTTTTAACTTGGAGCATACATAATACTTGTACTGTACATACCAAAAGTAAGACAAAGGATCCGTAGAATTAACGCTCACTAATTAATGTCCTCTTCATTGACCAAACTGTAATTCCAAGTCCAAGTATTACATCAGTAAATTTGATTAAATATCCTAAAATGAAACAAAAACACTTAAAGCCTTATAATAACCCGAAGAACCGAAGAATTACAACATGTATTTCTGTTAGAGAGAGAGAGATCACGAAGCAAAAAGGCAGAAAATTGTTGGATGGCTTTATTAATGGGATAAATTAATGGGTGTTTTGCATCCCATGATGGGGTCAATACTACATTTTGATGGATTCATTTTTCATCCTCAACGAAATTGCAGTACAATAGCAGCAGATTATTTTTCCTCCATAGGGTCAGGTGACCCCGAAGGTATGAATGTAACGTCGACTCCGATTCCAAGCCACGGATGAGTGATTTGATTCTTTCAACAAAAAAAAGAAAAAGTCCAGTCATATAAACAAACAGACCCCGATTTTGCACAATATAGTGTAACTAGATAAATCGTTAAGGAAAAATTAGGGCTTTTCAGATAGGCATTAACAGTGGGAAGGAACAAGAATGATGCAAGAGAGAGGAGAGTAAATTACCAGCAGTATAGCGTTCAAGGCACCACAAGGAGGTCGAAACCCTAGTTTTTCAATCGACATCACCAACCATTAGAACACGATTAGAGGAGGGAGGAGAAATATACTATGAGAGAGAGAGAGAGAGAGAGAGTTTACAATCTTCTACTGTTGTCGATGAACATTGCTGCTTCCAGAACGCTCTTTTCTCTCTCTCTCTCTCTCTCTCTCTCTCTCTCTCTCCCTTTGACAAATCCATCTCTGTTTCTGAATATGCTGATAAGTGGGCTTTGATAGAAATAATAAGGGGCGTGTTTGGCTACAGGTACAGGGAAAAATTGGAGGGAAACAAAGATACCCAGTGGCGGCAAAAACAGTAATTTTTGGCACCAAATTGCTGTCTATCTTTAACGGCAGTAATCTAAAACTGCCGTTAATGTGTACTTTTAAAGGCTTTTCTAACGGTAGTAATCTAAAATTGCCGTTAATGTGTACTTTTAAAGGCTTTTCTAATTAGCGCCTCAAATAATACCCTTTCAAGGCATTTTTTTAAGTACCGGTAAAAAAATTGCCGGTAAAAGTGATATTTGGCGTAGTGTGTTTTTAAGTTTAGTGACATAAGGTTTCTTGTCACAAAACATAATTTCCTATTATTCTAGAAATTCAGTTTAGTGATGACTTTTACACTTAGTGACTGTTTTTTCCCTGTTTAGTGACATACTGAATTGTCACCAAAGCTACACATATAATGACAACTTTGAATTTGTCACTAAATGTGATTGGGTTATGTGACAGTCTTCTAATTATTGTCACCATAGATTTTTAGCAACATACTTTAAGTGACATCGCTGTGACATTGTTTTTTCTGTCAATCAATCCAACAGTGACAATTTTTAGAGAATCAATGACAATTTGTCATTGTGATGCAGGAGCATGCTAATGGTTATGGGAATTGGTATATTATTCTTAGTCTAAGGTGTCTTTTTAGTTTCTAGTCAAAGTGTCGTTCAATCTTCTAGTCAATGTCTTTTAGTTTCTAGTAAAAATATTAATTAGCCTAGTAATTATAGTTTGAAAGTTGAGTCTTGAGTATCAAGTAAGTTGTGTATTTGTTTTAATAGTGGTCTATGTATTTTAAAGGTCTAGTTGGAAATTGAGTATTCTTTGTTAAGTCTTGGAAGTGTAATCTTTGTAATGCCTATAAATAGGTGATCTAATGAATGAGAAGGGAAGAGTTTCGAGTTTATGAATATTGTGCATGTGCGTCTTGCTTGGAGTGAGTGATTCCTCCTACAATCAAGCGTGTGGCTTGGTCGCGTCGAGTGATATCCGCGATTAGTAGCGTCGAGTGGCATCCGCTATTCCCGGTCGAGTGGCATCCCGGGACTATCCCTACCCTTGCAGTTCTCGGTCTGCATCACGTTGCCACTATAAAGCAATTTTTTTTGTAGTGTAAGCCTTACTAGCAACAACAGTTCAATCAATAAGCATGTCAATACTGCTGCTCAGTGATACATTGGAACTAAAGAAGCTCGACACATTACAGCCACTGTCGTTTTAAATAATCTATGGAAGTACTCAATTCATTTCCTAACAGCATACAAGGAAAGCGCCCCAAGTCTCAGCCTCGGTTGAGATGGGATTGGTTTTGTTATTGAGTTTGCATCTTGCCAAAGAAGAAGAAGAAAAAGGAAAGGAAAATAAAAAAAAAGTAGGCTAGGCTGTAGTGTACAACCAAAACTCAAAAATGAAATATTTTTTGGACTCTCCTAGGATCTAGGTTTTTTTTGGATTTTGTGGAACAAGGTGCCCTTGAAAGACCTTAAATGTGTAAACGGATTAATATAGCTAGACCCAATTGATTGGCACTTAAGGCTCTATTTGGTGTTGGATTCTCCTCACACAATAATAGTAAGCGGACGGAAGTTGAACCCAAGAGAGAAATTAAACTTATTTGTTCAATGGCAAGTGATTAGTTATGGAAAGAAATAATTCATCTTATATATCTCAGCTGCCTTGTTAATCTCGTCATCAATTTGACAGCATCTCTTTGTAGATATCTCATTGGAATTCTCTATCGAGCAACAATAAGGAATGCTCTTCATGAGCTCGCTCCATCATGTATTTGTCACCTAGACACCTTTCTTATCTTAAATCTATTAAAACAAAACCTAAATAACATGATCTCACATCTTTTCTTGCCCTCATAAGAGAAATTCACAAAACTAGAATGTCAGGTGGAAAGCATCGCTCAAAGTGCCAAAAAATGTTAGATTAGGGATCCTTCCTAGCTGTACCCGAATTCATTTGCAATGCACTGAACATGTAAATCAAATGAAAAAGGGGAAACAGAAACACAATGAAACTATCATAAGATGAATTCAACTCAATCAATGGAAATTTCATTGAATAGAGACAACCCCAACACATCTATCATTTCCTAAGTTATGTTCAACAACAGACCTTTTATCAGGATTCAATAAACACAAATGATTCTATAAAACACAAAGCAATAAAGGGCAAATATATGCAATTATGAGAGGAAAATATACAAGCAATTCTTTTAGAGAAGACCTAGAAGCAGAAACGCTTGGTTCAACCTTCCTCTTTTTGGAACCCTTTACTGGACCCAAAAGGGCAATTGAATCAAAACCCAAAAACCCCACTAACTCCAAAAAAATTGCCGTCGCTAAAAGTAATATTTGGTATAGTATATTGATAGATAGATATAGATAGATTGGGAAACCAGTCTATACTTTAGGATGAGAAAATTGTATGAACTTCTTCACGACCAGTTATAGTATGTGTTGTCAATAGAACTGTGAACACCTTTCTTCTACCAGCTTCATAGGGCTTACGGCTTTTGCGAGCCATCTCGGCAGGCAATGCTCATCCATTTCTTTAAGCTTTATGCAACATTCCTTGGTTAACTTGTCATGCTGTTGCTTCAAATTTACATAAGCAAAATCACCTACACATTCTTCATGCCTTTTGTAATCCCAAATGCAAAAAAAAGGGTTGAACTTAATGTTCTTGAAAGGGTTTAATTCAATTCCAAACGCTTTAAATGCCGAAGAAGATGAAGGGAAAAGAGCCAAACAGACAAGAAAAATCAGGAGGAAAGAACCCGATGCCCTTCGCCGCATTTTGGCAGGTTTTTCTCAAACGAAGCGTATGAAAATGCTTCATTAATTTGTATTGAATCACAGGGATCGGAAAATAAGGGAAGCTAGTAGAATTCTTGTAGTAGGAAAATAATGAATGTGTTGAAACTATAGCAATAAATTACATGTAGCCTTCTTCAGTTTCAGTTTATTAATGCTTATTTCCGTACACATAACTTGCTACTCCCTCCGTCCCATAAAGTTTGATTCCTACGAAATTACGTGCAATTTTCAAGCAAAAAAATAACGTGCTTACGAAAATAATTTTTTAGTCAATATGGATCTTGTTTGATAGATCTCATTGAGAAATTTTATATGGTGCAAAAAAATTTTAAAAGTTATTTTGGTAAATACATTATTTTTTAGTTTGAAAATTGCCCGTAGTTTCGTTGGGACCAAACTTTATGGGACGGAGGGAGTATATCGCAATAACATAGAAGTTTGAATTCTTTAATTTGGGGGGGATTTGTTGTTAGGAAAAACTTGCATTTGTCACTACAAGGAAAATAGGTTCCGCCGATGCAAGGAAATACATCGGCAAAAGTGTAAATGTATCGGTGAAAGTTTTTGCCGGCAAGATTAAGTTTGTCAGCAACGCGTCGGCGTTGCTATCTCGGGAAAGGGAATTGCCGACTCGAAAACATAGTGCGTCGGCGAATGCCGACACATTCGTGCGTCGGCAAGCTTGTCGGAAATTATGTCCCGTCGGCGAAAGTTGGATTTAAAACGAGATTGTCACACACTTTTGCCGACAAGAAAGTGCATTGGTGATGAATATTTTTATATTAAACTTTTAGCTACAAGAAACCATTGTCGCTGGAACAATTTACCTGTTAAGATCTGCCAACTTACTATTGTATTGGCAAAAGTTCATTTTCTTTTTTTGCAGGTTACAAATATGTATTTGCAATACCAGATATCATTTGCTGCAACCTATTTGTATGCATCCAAACCCAAATCCAAAATATTCATTAAACCTCACATACATCCCTTTCAAATTTAGCCAGTCATAACAATTCCAAATACTTTACTCCGACATACATCCAAAAACTAATCTCAAACGCCTAGTGCATCCAAAAACTAGTCAGAGTATATGCCTAATGCATTGAGATTTTACAAAATAAATCACCATCAGTAGCATAATGTCAAAAGCAATAACAAAAACTCAAATATCAGAATTCAGCGCCATATGACCAGGATCTTAATCACTATCTTCATCATCTTGCTCTCCAACCCATGTGTCCTCTTCATTTCCACTTCCCGGAACTAAACCCGGAATGCAACTTGGATCAATCCCAGATTTCATTGCCATCATCAATATTACCTTTTCGAACATGTTAGCTTTATCAGCCATGGCAGCCATGGCTTTGGCTTGATCATCTAGTTGTTTTTTAAGCTCAACAACCTCTTGATTGGGTATTGCTTGGGACGGCATTGCATTGAGAAATTTGGTGTTCTTGCGAATCCCATATCCTTTCAAGTAGCCTGATCTCTTCCCAAGAACTTTAACAGAAATCTGTTCTTCCGATAGAGGATTTGTGACATTGGGTTGCGACTGTTCGGAAGTCAATCTAACCATCTCTTCCTGCGTCATTTTTTCAACAAGTATATGTTTTTTTTTATCAGTAAAGAAGAAAAATATATTGATGATAGAGGAGAGATTACAATAAAAGAAGAGTAGAAATACTATACATCCAATCGCTAAACAGGAAAGGGATGGTACCCATAAAAATGGCCACAAGAGGCAGAAAGAAGAAAAAAAAAAAAAACGCACTAAGTTGATCAGAAATCAACACCACAAACTGTACACCTCCACAGCAACCTAACTCCGAATGGTGATACATCGTGTGCATTTTCAGTGAATTTATCTCCCAGGTCTAATAAAAAGTTTGAATCTAGTGGAAGAGTAGATCCGATATGGACAAGAGATGGAAGAATACGAGTGGAAAGTTGAGGCAGGTTTTCCCAGAGTCAAGGCAAAATCATGTGTCTAAAGAAGACTCCAAGAAAAATACGCAGTCTCCTAGAAGCTATTCACCTATGGATTTCTCTCCCTATCAAGATAACAATGGTGCAGTCTCTGCCTCTAATGTGACAAGTTCTCCTCATGGGAAAAATGAAGACTTAGAAGCTGCAAGTGATGGAGTTATCAGTGATGGTGATAAGAAATACAGAGAGACAAATGAAGGAGATTTACATAGTCGCAATGAAAGAGTCGGTGATTCTTCTTTAGAAGAAACTCAAACTGATTGTAGCAATTCGGACACAGAGAGGGAAGAAAGTGAGCGTAATAAGCAAAATCAATTGTGTTTTGCCTCCATGGAAAAAGATGATTTTGAGAGAAATTTTACTTTCTCTGCCTCCTGTACACAAGACACGGCATCAACAAAGCGTCACAACCGAAAAAAAATATAGGATGAAAGTTGGTCATGCTCCAAATTGTAGCACTCCAAGTCAAAAAATTGACGCTGCATCTTCCTCTGTCCAATTGCCAGTACAGCCCCATGATGAAGATGGGAATCGTAATAGTAAATATAAAGGAAATAAAGAACATGATAAGCAGGGGTCTACTGCTCCAACTCAAAAAGCCAGTCAGAAGTGGCGGATTAGGTACTTCTTGCATCATAAAAGTTCATCATCTTTTCAAACCTCTTCATTTTTTGCCTCAAATGATTTTCCTTGGTTTTCAAAGACGGTAATCGTAAAAGGTTACTCGTGCCTAGTTGGTTCTGCACTTCTGCTGCTAAGATTTATAGTCATGTCTTTTCATTTTGGATTTCATTATGTGAATAATCGTGTTTGAATGGATATCATATTAGGGGAAATCACGCTTATGAGAAAGGGTATCTATCCAAAGTTGAGGAATTTTACACAAAGGGTATAAACTCGGTCCCACATGGTGAGACATCAGGGTGCTGAATTGAGCCTCTTGTGCTGTGTTATAGCAACCGAGCTGCTGCTCGGATGTCTCTCGGAAGGATGAGAGAAGCCTTAGGAGACTATATGCAAGTTGCTGCACTAGATCCCAACTTTCACAAAGTCCGTATTAGAGCGGCAAAGTATGGCCTTGTTCATGCATTCTAAATTATCTTTCTGTGGATTCGTCATTTGTATCTGTTAGCTTGAGAGCAGGCATTACTGATCATGGACTTAAACTATTGTATTTTGTCTCGTTTGTGGCCGGGGGCTGTCCACAAGTTTGGTTCCTATCGGGATTCAGGTGATAAGTCCAATCCTTTGGGGTCATGTGGTGAAAGTCACTTGATAATAAATCTAACGGCAGGTATCAATTTGGGTATGGGTGTAGGTTACGAGTAGGTGTCCATGTGCTAGATTCCCCTACTTTTATGTCCAAGCCAAGAACACTTCTTTTAACATCTAAATGGTGTAGCTAAAGAATGTTGAGTATTTTATGGGCCAAAAATCAGAGTGATTCAATAAGGGCTGGAAATCTGAAAAGAATGACATTAGAAGAGACATTCTTTGAACCATGAGCAGCTTTGAACCAATATTCAATCTTGTGCTTGATAATATCTCCAATATCCTCCCATCAACAAGTATATGTAGCACATCAAAAAACGCATAAATGAAACAGATTTACCCAGATTGGTATATTGACACTTACATGACATTCCTTTGCCTTATCATTTATCCATGCATCATTTCCCACCCGATGGCGTATGTGTGTCTCCTTGAAGCTATCCGTGAAAGGCTGCTTTTTGTTATTCTCTTTAACCTAAAATTTCATTTTCATTTTCATTTTCAGTAATATGAGAAGAAATAAAATCTTAACAATATATCTCACCCCCGCTGCCCACGGCCGTATTTGGACTGCAAAATGGGTTGATTTGTTCGGTAGGTGATGTTAGAAGGTGAGAAGGTTGAGCAGCTAATGTAGCCATGCATCCAGCAACAACAGCAGAAGGTTGGGTCTGAAGAGCAGAGTTACCCTGTTCTTGAGTGCCTAGTGATTTTTGCAAAAGTTGAGCAGGAGAACCACCTTTCTTCATTCCCGGACCTGAACGACCTTTCTTCATTCCTAGACCGGTACTTCTGACCTAAAACAGAAAAGAAGAAATGCGTGCTACATAAACATTGTATACCAAATGAGCAATATAACCACCTGATTTCAATGTATAAATTGGTTTAAAAAAAAAGATGAACCAACATCCACCGTATACAAGAGCTATACATGATGAATAGCATAATGAAAGCATACAAAACTCCCCATAACAGAATGCAACTGAAGCTAAAAAGATCACTATAAAGCAATCACAACTAATTAGAGAAGCCCATAACAATACCAAGCAAATAGCAGTAGCAACAGATAGCATGAGACAACGACAACAACTTATGTAATGATATCCCGTGCTATAGAGCAGCCAAAATACTCCCCAAATTGTATATGAAGTCATTAACAGATTGTATATGAAGTCATTAACCTCCATCCAGATAAAGGGCAGTTTAAACTCTACCAAGATAAACTCACCACCCAAAGCATTGAATTCTATAAGGGCAACATTTTCTAAATGAAATCAACTACAGCAATTGTGAAAGAATGCAACATTAGTCTCCTTACAAAAAAGCCAAATCAAATCCTTATTTTTTTAATTATAGATCTAGGGCCAAAACAGCATCACAGTAGGAAGAGAACATCCCAACTCTGTCCCATCATTCTCTTACTACCACGTTCAAAATTCAAAGTTAGTGAAATGCAAAGTTATTCTCTTAGGATTTAGTTAAATAACAAACTTGATGAAATTCAAAGTTAGCGATGAAATGCAAAGTTAGTGAAATTCACTAGTATTATCTTAGGAGTTGGTTAAATAACAAATCTAGTGACATTCAAAGTGCAAAGTCAGTGAAATTCAGAAATGCAAAGTTAGTGAAATTCTCTTGTATTCTCTTAAATTTCACTAACTTTGCATTTCACTAAATTTTACTAACTTTGAATTTCACTATGTCCAAAGCAAAACTAGTTTAAGCACTTACCAAAGCTAACTTTGAACTACACCATGCTACTTGAGCAAAATTAAAATTGGTGCTAAAGAACTACTAAAAGATAAAAATTAGAGATGTTGATTAGTTCTTTTTTACAGTGCTAAGAACTTTCTTTTTTTTAGCACTAAGAACTTAAAATAATTGATGAGAGTGTTTTAGTTTTTAAACCCTAGAACAACAAAAAGAGACTTTTCTAAAATCTGTCAAATAGTACACATTACATGTAAAAACATTACCTTATTTGCTCGAGAACCTGAGGAGTCATCCTCTTCGCTAGAAGAACCCAACCTTCCTTCACCATCGGATGGTACATAGTCAGCATCATCATTGCCACACCCAATCTGGTTCTTTCCCTTATCAGTACCTTTAGTGTTACCGCTTTGTTTAGAACCAAACAATGACTTCGAGAGGTTCGGGAGGTTCTTGATTCCTTTAGCATCCATCTTTGCTAAGTTCTCTTTTAGAGTTTGTTGTTTTACCTTTTCGTATCCTCTCACTTGATTCGACAAGAACCTCGGCGGGACATACATGTTACTGAAATCATAAATGAAATACCATGAAATACACATGACATATGGTAAAATGGAAAGAATACATATATGCAATGTTAAACAAAACAATGTTATGGAAATAGCAACATTCACTACTTAATTTCATCATTTGTATTACAAATTCCCATATTGCCAAAATCTTGCTATCATAATGGATGTAGATCTTCAAATGTAGCACAAAACGATTATAAAAAGACCAGCAGTCACCATCTCTATTAGATTTTTACATATTGCCAAAATCAACTTATCATAATCGACATCGACATCAAGATCTACATCAACATATGCATCAGTGTCAACTTGTCCATTCAATTCATTGTCTTCATCATCTATGTATTCTGCCATAGTGTCATCCTCATCATCTCCATGGTTGGCCATAATTTCAACCTCAAGAATGATCTCAGGATCCACATCATCCCTATTGTAATGAATAGCAGGATCTTCAATGACGATTGGGATACCATCAGTGGTTTCATCTTGCTGAAATGGATCATTAGGTGATTCAACTTGCTCTACTAAATCCCATACACCTCTATGTCTTACCAGTTCTACCACTCACCAATTTTTGCCTCTCCTGGTATCATTAACATCGAAGACTTGCCTAACATTTCTCGGCAAAACAAATGGATCATCTTTAAACCAAAGCCTCGTAATATCAATGCTTGTGACATGCTCATCGGTATATATCCTACTTTTGTGACCGGTGTTGTACCATTCACACTGAAATAGAACCACTGTTCCACCATGCGAGTATCTTAATTCCCAAATTTTACACAAGTAACCATAGAAGTTAATGGTCTTCCCTCTATGCACCCCTTCTACGACTAAGCCACTATTTTGACACATCCAACGTGTTTCACGATCTCTAGTGTGGAATCGAACACCATTGCAAATGCAACCAGAATAAAGATCAATTCTTGAACCCGGACCATTAGCTAATGACCACAGCTCATCGGTTGCCTCTGGAGATCCTTGACTTCTTAAGTCATTCATCTATACAAGAAGACATACATCAAACATTGAAGGTAAGATTGATTAAAACTTGTATAGTGTTTAAAGACTCTTAATTCTCTAATACTTACACGTTTTTTGAACCAAGTTGGAAATTCTTCTCGTTGTATTTCAATTATGTCACGTCCTTGTGGTATTGTATAATGCTCTCATGTTCCCTATGCAAAAAAGTTAAATTCTATGAATCACTTAATATCAACTTACTAGTTAGGCTTACACTAAACAAATGAACACGTACTCTAGATATGGCTCCACCTCGGGGCAATTATACAACACAAACCATTGAGCCATTTCCCATTCTTCTTTAGAAGGATCGGGAGCCCTTGCAATAGGTGAAAAGAGACGGATATGCTGATGGAATATCTCCATCCCAAGGCCACAATCGCCACCATCTTTATTTCGCTCATGATTTTTAATACCTTTGTTTAAGTACAATGAACAAAAACTGATGCATTCTTTCACAATGTAAGCCTCAACAATCGACCCTTCTGGACGTGCTTTATTACTCACATATCCTTTTAGTTTTCCGAGATACCATCAACCAAAACAAAACATACCATTACATATCGTAGATAATTGCAAAATAAATAACTGTTCTAGCATACTGTGGTAACTTTTACCTTTCAATGGGGTACATCCATCGATATTGCACTGGTCTAGCAATCATGGCCTCACGCGACAAATGAACAGTCAAATGAACCATAATATCAAAGAAAGCTAGAGGAAAAATTCTTTCCAGCTTGCAAAGTATGAGTACTACTCGTTCTTCCCATTTTTCCACCTCACTTCGCTTTAATGTCCTCGAGCAAAGTTCTTGGAAGAAATTTCCCAACTCAAACAAAGTGGTACATATCTCCTTGTTCACAAAACCACGCATGCCAATGGGAAGAATACGTTAAAGGAGGACATGGCAGTCGTGGCTTTTCATGCCTGATAACCTTCCATGCTTCGAAGTCACACATTGTGATATGTTAGCTGCATAGCCATCCGGATAACTGATTGACTTCAAAAATTCATAAAACTTCTCTGCTTGCTGCGAATCCAATGTGTACACTGCCCGAGGTTTCACAATTGATCCATTTTGAGAAACTTGTAAATGAAGTTCTGGCCTTATGCCCATTTGTTTCAAATCATCGCGTGCTTTGTATGTGTCCTTATTCTTTCCATCTATGCCCAACATTGTCCCATACAAGTTCTCGCATATGTTTTTTGCTATATGCATGACATCAAGGATGTGTCGGATCTTTAATTTGCTCCAGTATGACAGCCCCCACAATATACTTTTCTTTATCCAATTCAACTCTTCATTACGACGAGGTCTTTTGTTACTCGTAGTATCCTTTCCAAACTTAGGGGATGTTTGGGAACCTCATTTTCAGTTTTTCGTTTTTAAGTTTTTGGCTCTTCAACTTTTTGGATTATGGTCAGAATGTATTTTGAATTTGGTAGGAGTGTTTGAGAGAAATGTGCAGAATGCATTTTATAACAGGAGTAGTGTTTGAGAGATATGTACAAAATCCATTTTATGGGGCTTTTTGTTAATGAAAATGAGAAAAGTGGAAAATGAGAAATCAAAAAGCTCCTCCCCACCTCTTTTTCACTTCTCCTCTCTAAAGTAGAAAATGGAAAACTCATTTTCTTAGAAATCATTTTGGCCCAAGGCTCCCAAACATCCAAAACCCAAAAATGTGAAAATGAGAAGTTGAAAAAGGGTTCCCAAACACCCTCTGATCAATTGGTGGCAACTTATCCAACTGAGCCATTACCTTTTCCACCGACAAATCAAAGGATTTCTTCCCAAACTCTGGCAAACCATTAAACCTCTTATCCTTCCTCCAAGGATGGTTCTCAGGCAAGTAAGCTCGATGACAAACCACCCAATCTTATTGATCAACTTGAGCAATAACGGGCTATCATTGCAAGTGGGACAAGCCAAATAGCCTTTCGTTCTCCACCCAGATATGTCACCAAATGCGGGGAAGTCATGAAAAGTCCAAATTAGAGCCGCATGCATTTGAAAGGTTTCTCCAGTTGAGGCATCATAAGTTCTAACACCATTCTCCCATAATTCTTTCAATTCATCAACCAAGGGCCTCAAGTAGACATCGATATTAGTCCCCGGCTGACTCGGTCCAGGAATAAGTAAAGACATCATGAAGAAAGGTTCCTTTATGCATCTCCATGGTGGCAGATTATAAAGCGTTAAAATCACAGGCCACATGCTATATGACGTGCTCATATTTCCGAATGGATTGAACCCATCAGTGGCTAGTCCTAGTCTCACATTGCGAATCTCACTGGAAAATTCAGGATAATTTTGATCAAGTTCCTTCCATTGGGGGGTGTTGGCTGGATGCCTCATATTCTCGTCATCCACATGCTTATCACTATGCCATCTCATGTCTTCGGCTATGTTTGCATTCATATACAATCTTTGTAACCTAGGGGTCACTGGCAAATAACGCAAAATCTTATGTGGAATCTTCTTACCTTTGCCATCATTGATCTTATACCGAGGTCGCTGACATTTAGGACATTCCTCTAAGTGAGCATTCTCCTTCCAATATAACACACAATCGTTTGGACATGCATGGATGAGCTCATATCCCAGGCCCAAGACACGTAATAGCTTCTTGCACTCGTCAATTGACTCGGGAACCACATGGCCTTCCGGTAGAAACTGCCTAAGTGATGCCAAAAACACATTAAAAGAACTATTGCTCCACTTATATTGTACCTTCACTTGCAGCATCTCAATGACGAATGCTAACAAGGTATCTGATTTCTTACAGCCTGGGTACAAGCCACATTGGGAGGCCTCCAACAATTTCTCAAAGTTTTGAACGTCCTTCTCACCAGTATCGTCGTCCATGCATGTCCCTATAGTGATCTCTTATCAATTCACCATATTCATCTTCCTTATCCTCACTGTATTCATCCTCACTCTCATCTTGGTCACAGGGTTCAGGAAGTTCACCATGTAGCAACCAGGTGGTGTATGATACCATGATTCCCCGTACAAGTAGATGAGCTTTTACAACATCATATTTACGCTTATAATAGTTGCGACAATCAATACATGGACACTTAATCTCCACTGCCTCACCCGAATTCGCACTTGCAAATTCAATAAAGGAGTCCACCCCGTCAACATAGGGTTGACTAAATCTGTTAGAAAGAGACATCCAACTTCTATCCATATCTGGTCACATACAATTTTAAGGGATCGTCAACCTTTACTGTACATAGATGTGTTTGGAAAATAACCATACTATTCAATAAATTGGTGCTATTAATTGACATTAGTAACATTCATATAGAACCGAAAAGGTAACCGCAAGTATGGTGGTTTCAAAAGATAAACTATTTGACATCCTTAAGCATGGATGTAAAATAAAGAGGTATTTGAAATTCATACGCAAACAAAATTTAGGGAATCTAAAATTTGTGCAACCAAACAAAGGTTAAAGGTGTTACAATCATTTTATTAGTTTTTACATATTAGGCAAAATAACGAATTACTTTTTACTTATTTTCCAGTAAAGTCCACACCTAGTCTTCATATTCTCAATACCAATACGAAAGAAGAAGAAAAACAAAGGGCAACAAGAGTGAATATGCATGATAATCCAAAAATGTTTATGTAATTACAGTAAAATAACAATAAAGATAATTTACCTTAAGGCAGATAGAGCTAATACCCAATAAGTCCTGCAGAAAAAATAAATACACGAATTTTAGTCCAAACAAAATGCTCATTGAAATACTCATAATCCAAAAAAGATCTTCACAATTCACAAAAAGGAAAAAGGAAAAGACTGAAAATGAAATACACAAATCTAAGCTCTCAAAATGCACATATACTTCAAGCAAATAGACCCGCAAAAGAAAAAAAAATAACCAAAAAATGAAGAGGAATGATTTGACTTGGCTTTTGCCAAAATAACATTAGATCTGTAAATTGTAAAGGAAAGGTATGAAGAGGGAAAGATTGGGTGAAGTAAATATTGTGGGTAATCTATTCTATCTAATATATAAAGGGAAAGCACCACTTTGGTGTCTCCCTTTTCTATCATTGTGTCGACTTTTGACTTGCTTAAAATACCCACACAAAAAAAAAAAGAAAACTATTTCCATATGCCAAAGCTTACACTGCCCAATAATTGTAAGGGTAAAAATGCCAAAATCCAACTCCCATGTAAACTGCCCCCGACAATTTTTACAGTCCCATTATCAAGAAACCATTTTCTCTACTATTCCAAACCAACTCCCCCTCCTATACGAGAATACACCAGCATTGATTCCAAACCAACTGATCGAAGGTCACTGCTCTATCTTCCAAACCAACTCATCCGAGGTAAGTTTTACTTTTCTACTAATTCCTATTTGTAATTTACTGTATTCATTCCCCATCTCTCCCTCTAAACTATTAGTCCTTATTTTTTTTGCTTTGACAAACTGTCTTCTTTATGGCTGTCAGGAGAAGAGGCCATACAACTCTGGTCTTTCATACTTTGTTCACCCTGTTTCAATCTTTGTAAGTTTAAAATGTGCAGGCATCCCAAGATTTTCATCTGTTTTAAAAATTTGGTAATCCTTTCGATAATCAGCGTAAGTTTTTCATATTTACAAAGATTTGTAGAGGATAAAAAATAGATAGATGTTGTTGAAATAGATTATTTTTCCACTTTTCGACGGTTGTAATGGATGTGTGAGTCACATTTTCATAAAATATGTACAATAATAAGTAGAAAATTATTCTGCATATTTTTTTTTTTATCAAAATTTGACTTGTACAGGTGAGATATTTGCACTGGTATCGCCTTTGCCCAGTCTCTAGTATTGATAAAAACACACATGCAAACAGAAAAAATGCATGTTTTTTGAGCTTCCTGAGTAACGAACATCCCACAAAAGAAAAAAACAAACCAAACTCTTATCCATTTGATTTTAGCAACTGAGTTGCTAAAATGTTACTAAAATCAAACAAAAAACTCAGGTAATTCACAAAAACACCAAACAAAAATCTTAGAAAATTCCATAAATCGTTACACTAAATGCAAAAATAAACATGTGCAAAGCATCAGTACGAACAGATTCTCGATGAATATCGAACAAAGCACGGATCTTTTTTCTTTATTGCGTACCAGAGGGAAGTCTTGGGTGGGAGACTGACGAACCGAATCAACAAAAAAAAGGCCTAACTGTTAATGGATTTGAGGTTATCCCCATTTAACGATTCCATCTATCCCCCGATTCAAAAAAATTCCGATAAAAAAACCCAATTCCATCTAACCCCAAACCTATTTTTGCGGGCTCAAATAGTGTAGAAAATCAAAACTTCTAATGATTAATTTCAAGGGCAATCAGGAAAAGATCTTGTTCATTCTTGTAACAAAAGAAAACCCAATGGAAAACTAGCTAAATCAAAGGGGCTTCACCTGGATTGTACTGATGACGTTGGAGGACGCCGGAATGGAACTAGATGTTGTCGATCGTAAGAGGAGGTGGTCGCATGGTGTTGGGTAGAGGTTTTATGTGAATGGGAGAGATGAGTCGTCGAGAACTGAGAGCATCGTTTTGAGATGTGAAGGTTTATACATGTTGTCAATATAATAATATAAATCTCCCTCAAAACTACGCCGTTTCGAGAAGCTATGTTTTTGCCGACCCGTGCCTCATCGCTGAAATTTTCCAAATAGGCGCCAAACCAAAAGTGATGCGCGCCAAAGGGAAATTACACCTTCGCCGATGCAGGTTTGAGTCGGCAAATTTTCACATTTTCGGCGACAACATATTAAAATCGCTAAAGTATTTTTTTTCATCGCCAAAAATACTCAGTTGCCAACCGAAATTAGGTCGGCGATAGGTACTCAACACCGACTCAATTCCCTTGTAGTCGCTAATTTGGTCGCCGAAGCTGCATTTTCTTGTAGTGTGTGATGGGCCATTTTTGTGTGTCTTTGAGATAAGAGACAAAGAAGAGATAAGGGTAATGAAGGTAGGGCCAAGCCAAAGAGAAGAGATAGCTGTGCCATGTTCGTGATTTAATGAGGAGATTGGAAATTCAGTAGCTTTGTGTGGCTGTTGTTGATGTAGAATTTGTATAAATGTAGGTACGTATGCATTGTGTTTTGTGTGGGAAATAGAAAGAGAAAGAGAAAGAGAAAGAAGAGAAAGCAGAGGAGAGAAAGCCGTGGGGAGCCCCTCCTAAGGGTCTCTACTCTCCCCCCACCAGTAAATGTAGCATGTGCTTGTGAGTGTGCGTGAAAGTGAAATATGTGTGGATGAACTTATTTGTGAAAAGTTTGAATAAAGATTATTAGTTGGGTTTGTGTGTGAAATTTCTCTATTTTCCCATCAGAATTACGGTTCAGAGGGAAATGGGGGCAAAAAAGGCCATCTTCATGGTAGAGTTTTCTGAAATTACTGCCCGCATGGGAAAGAAAACATTATTTGCACATACGCGGAACAAAAATGTTGAAGGATGGAAATACCCCGTCTTTTCATTTCCTTACCTCCCTCACCCCCCTTCTCTCTCCTTTCCAGCATTTCATTTCCATGTCCATCTCAGCCCCTTCTCTCTCGTTTCCATCTCTCTCTCTCTCTCTCTCTCAAAGATGCCTTACAGCGATGCAGACTCTCACACACAACATCACCAACGACACCCGGGCACCGCTCTTCCCCACCGTCACACTCACAACAAGTACGAAAAAACCCTAATGAAGGAAACCCACACACAACTCCTCCGATCAGTCTCCTCCCTCCTCCGGCACCGTCACTGCCCGTGGATTTTCTTTTCGAGTTGGTATTTGTATGCAGTATTACAGCTATTATTGTTGCTAAATGTGTACATTAATCTCACACCTGCATATTGCCAGGAAATCGAACAAATCTGGGATGGCTTTCTTATTGGTTTTGCATTCTTCAATTTCCATTTTTTAATTTCTTCTTTCCCTATGTTGGGATATTTAACATCTTCAAAGTCCATAACCACAAATCCATCAAACAAACTGCTTTAATTTGATTATGATAGGCGTGTAGCAAACTATTGTGCTTGTTTGAATCTGTACATTACTACTCCAGTAGATTCATTGTACTTGTTAGTTGCTTCATTGTATAGGTTTTTATTTATAAAAGCACAATCTCGCTTTTCTTCTTTTTTCCACAGCTGTAAAACCATATTCACACCACATGAGGAGATGTTTTGCTCCAGAAAATTACAATGTACAAGGGGCCCAATCTATAAGTTTGGGGATACCTGTGGTTCGTTCTTCTCGTCCTTCAAATTCAGATATACTAGCTGACTAATGTTTAAATCATCGTACGTTGGATAAGACTAGGTTTATATAATTGGGGCCAAGCTCTTCACTGCTCAGTTAGCCTTACTACATCTGACAGCTGTTGTAAAGACTATAATTCAAGTAAATTAGTTGGGGTTGCAAATGGAGTGGCTGGCATGTTGTCCAATTTAGTTTCATGCGTGTACTTCGTGCCTTTGGAGATAGTAAACACGAGTTGGCGTTGCAAATGGGGCCATTCTTTTCACACTGCCCGCTGTGGGCTCCACTGTGTAATTTTTTTGTTGTAATTTAATGGTTGATCTTAAGATTTCCCTCCCAACATTTTGGCATGGTTTTCACACTCGAAATTAACAAATAAAAATTCTCCATTTATATTGTATCAAAGGGATTGAAAAAATAATGCATGCCAGTAGAAAATTTATGGCAGGAAAGGAATTGCAGTGTTGAAAACATTGCAATAAATTGCAACGTGTAGTCTTCTTCTTCTTCTTCTTCTTTATTTTTTTCTCTGATCAATGCATGTAGTCTTTTCAGTTTCAAACTTATTAATGCTTATTTCCGAACATTTAACTAGCTACTTCGCAATAACTTATAACACAGCCTGCATCGGGGTCATGACCAGTTACTAAACTAGTAAACTGTAAATGCTTGCCCCATTAGTTGTGGGGGCTATGTTAAAATGTGCCCTTGTTTACACTCAAATTTGACACAAAATCCTAACCAGGCCGAAAAGATTAATTTTGGACTAGATTGAGCTAATTGAACCTATAAAATTAATGGGCCTACATCAATTTTATTTCTTTTCTAAAAGCCCATTTGATTTTACAACGATTTGGCCCATGAATTGCATAAATGCAATTGTGCTTGGAATTGAGAAAACCATGGTCCATGATTGTAGGGGAAGCAGTTGAGGTCTTTTGGTGGGTTGGGATTTTATGTGTGAGTTAAGACCTTTCAAAATGAATATAAGTGGCCATAATATATGGCATTTACATGTGTAAAATGGTGAATGAATCATCTCTCGCCGTGTTCCTTAAACTAAGGAAGTAAAACTTCCCAATCAAAGTTGTTCTCATGCACATGGAGAGGTACTTTAGCGAGGATGACCTCTGATAATTATCAGCACAAAGATAGGGGAGTAGTTATTGCCACACGGCACGATCTCATGGCTTTTCCAAGACTCCACCATCCCATTACCCATGAAAATAGGAAAGTGAAAATTGGGCACTAAGGCCTCTTTGGATCCAAGATGAAGAGGAACTTCCAATAACCGTCAGATGAGAGGGTGGTTACATAGCATGGGACACTTGGCGACCATTAACAAAGCCGGGGAAATGGCTAGGACACGTGGCAACATCTCGACATAAAGGAGGTGGGCGCCAACTATCAAGCTTCTACATCTTGGAGCCTATAAATACTAGTTCTCAACACTAAAAAGGGGTTCCATATCCAATCAACACCACGGTTAAAATCAAGTCTCTTGACTTATCCAGCACAAAGATACTTAACCCGCTGAAGCCACCACCTCCATTGAGTTTATTCCCTTTATCGTTCTACAAATCTAGCCTAGTCTAGGTCTTGTTTTACGATAACTTTTACCCCAACTTTGTTAAAATTAATAAAAGTTAGATTTTATTAATGTCGTTGTTACTCATTTTCCAAACCATTGAGAAATTATTAAAGTCCTTTACGACAAGGCAAAGCACGAACCATCTTGTGGCTCTACCCCTTTGGTCACAATGCAATCGCCCCGT
The DNA here is from genome assembly GCA_963854785.1 of Vaccinium vitis-idaea. Classification (NCBI taxonomy): domain Eukaryota; kingdom Viridiplantae; phylum Streptophyta; class Magnoliopsida; order Ericales; family Ericaceae; genus Vaccinium; species Vaccinium vitis-idaea. The sequence goes on along the minus strand of OY978219.1, from coordinate 36,684,710 downwards.
ACGGAGTCACAATGCAATCACAATGCAGGCCTTTACAGCAATTCGGATCTGTACCACGCAATCCTGGCACACCCGTTACACAAACTGCTCAGGCGCTGGCGGTTTCATTCAACGTGGAACAATGGGATGATGAGGTGGTCAATTCAATCCTCCTCAGTATGAGGAGCCAGAGCTGCAATCTAAAGTAGCAATGGAAGAACAAGCCGAACTTGAAGTAGCCTTCAAGAGTCAGAACAACTACAAGAAGAAGCACAACAATAAGGTTTGAATGAATCTTTCGAGTCCATGCGTAATTACATATTTGTGACTAAAAGTGAGATGTATCAAGACATTGCACACTCTGTGAGTTCAGCTATGAATGAAATAAGGGCTTCTGACATGGAGCTCTGAGCAAGTATTGGACATTTAACCAACAATGTTAACACCATGACTGAAAGTCTCACCAACTCTCTCAAACATCTCCTATCTGTTGTGGCAAAGGAGGGCAGAGGTAAGGAGAAGGCAGAACCTACTCCATAATAGCTTGTTATGCCACAATTTGGGTGTATAGATCAATAGGCCTTGAAGGAGTTTACTCCTCAACCAAAGCTTATGAATCAGGCCTCAAGCTCTAGCACCCCCGTTGGAGGAAACATTTAGAAGCAAGAACCGAGTACAAGAAGTCAGTTTGGAGGCGCGTCTCTAAAAAGGCCTTAAGAAAATCAAGACAAACTTTCAAGCTTGGAGGCAACTCTATGCCTCAACCGTATGATCAGGGCTGAGTCCTCCAACTAGTGGAGACCAACATCCATATGGATACACGCCTCGTGATAGTCATGGAGTAGGGCCAGAGTCAAGGCCTCAAGTTCAACAAGCATATCAGTCACAACCCTAAAAGAATGTTCAGACTAGGCAAGCCGCTCAAGCCGAGCAGGCTTCACAGGATCCAGCTCTTGAAAGAGATTAGATCATTGGTTTACTAAAGGAACAATTGGGTCTAGGATTCAAGCCTATGGGGAGGGCTATCTATATCAAGCCCTATTTTTGATGAAATTGACAACGAATCCTTTCCAAAACGTTACAGAGTGCTTGAATTTCACTTGTTTTCAGACGAGGACATACGAGATCCTACCATTGAACATGTGGCTCGTTTGTAAGTCCAATGTGGGGGAGGCCTGGTCTAAGGATGCCTTGAAATTAAGACTTTTTCCCAAATTCCTTGACTCACACTGCCTTTACTTGGTACATTAATCTGTCATCTAATTCCATCCAGACCTAGAGGCAGTTAGAGTACATGTGCCACGAAGAGTTTTACAGGGTGGACCCTAAAGCCACCATGGCAGACCTCTCAGCACTTTGCCAACTTCCAAACGAAGGTGTGGATAACTATTTGTCTAGGTTCAAGATGACTAGATTCAAGTGCAAGGTCTCTTTTCCAGAACAGGAGTATATACGCCTAGCCCTGAATGACCTTAACTTTGAACTAAAGAAGAAGTTCCAAGACGTTGAGTTTAGGGACTTATTCAAGCTACCGGCCATGGCAGCACAGTATGAGAAGATTTCGAAAGAAGAGGTGGATAGGAGGAATGCTTCAAATGGGTACGTATTACCTTGATCTTAATTACAAGATGACCACGACTAACATGGATCACAGCCCTAACTGTGCAATGGCTGAGATGGTGAACATGAAACCTCACGTTTTAAGGACTGGGGACATCGAACCCAAGGATGTCCAACTACCTCCTTCTTCTGCCAAGGCTGCAGGGATTTATTCCTTTTGATATCACCAAAGATGAGACCATTTTTGATCAATTGGTTGCTGACAAGATGATCAAGTACCCTCCAGGTCACAAATTACCTTCTCCCGAGGAGCTAAAACGCAAAGAGCACTGTAAGTATCATAACTTTTAGAGTCATTCTACTAATAATTGTACGGTGCTTAGAAATGATATCTAGAATAAGATAAAGAGGGGAGAATTCATGTTTGAAGCCAAGGAAGGGAACAAGGTCCATGGAGTGGATAAGAATCCATTCCCAGCAGTCTTCAACACCAATATGGTCTCAGTCAGTATGAAAGGCCATCCGAGGGCAACCCTAAGGGCCAAGTCAACTTGGGGGCACCCTCAAGGGAGGCCTATAAGGCCAGTTATGAGGATTACGATTCTAAGGATGATTATAGGCCTATCAAGAGGCCTTGGTAGCAACAGCAAAAGCCTAGCTAGACGACAACAACAGTGGCCGAGTGGAACAGGCTTGCAACAAAGATAAAGAAATCACCAAGGCCTAGATGCTCCTTGGTACGCAATGCAGGTGGACAGAAAGTTGAGTCCCCTTGGCCCCAGATGAAAAGTGAATTTGTTGATCCTCATGACAATAGGCCTCAGAGACAATTTCTAGAAATGAGGACAAGGCCTCCAGAAAGGCATTTTTCTGTATTCTCTAGGCCGACCACAAGTCTTCAGAACATGCAAAAGGACATGTGCAAACTCAGCATTAGCGCACCAGCTCCAGGCAGGCCTAGGACTGTGAAGTCCCGTATCACCCCTCCAAATGAGTGGTACAGGGCTGAACATCCTAAATTTCCAGCAAGGCCTCCACCCTTATCCACGCCTTAAAAGAGAATATACCAAAGCTTTAGACAAGCTGCAAGAAGGGCTAAAGAGGAATCTAAGATGCTAGAGGAAATGGAGAAAGAGATCTGGGAGGATACTGAGATGGAAGAAGTATTGGAACAAGATGATATGGACCTGGATAACCTTGATGAGGCCATGAACTTCATGACTAATGGAAAGGAGGGATGCTGAACTTGTAAAGACCCATAATTTTAAGATAAGTTTTCGAAAAAAATCAGGGAAACCTATGTAAATGCATTAAAGAAATTGGATTGGGGTTAGAGTGAGAAATGGGTGGGTTTTGAACCTTGTTGAAGTACTTTGATAATTAGAGGGGGCATTTAGCGTAATTAATGGTATAGCAAACTTATTTCTCCCTTCCCCTCCAAAGCCATAACCCATCTTTCCCTCCCTTGCCCTCTCGGCTCTTTCCCACTCCGACTCCCTCTCACTCAAATCCACCTCAAGCCACTACAATACTTTCACACTCTGCTGAATAAAGTGGGTTCTTCGCGTTTCGAAGCTCGGGGAAGCTTGTAGCCCGTTAAATTTAAAGATCTAAAAGCTAGGGTTTGTGGGATTTGGGGTTTTTTCTCAATTACCAACCAAGTAGGGGTTTCTTCTGATTTCTTAAATGTTTATGAGTGTGTGTTGTATGTATCCTTGTTCTCTTTAAAATTATTGAAAACTCAGCAACAATCTGTTATTCTGTAGTGTATATGGCAGATTATTAGCACACATTTATGGGTTGGAACCTAAAATTCGTGATTGAGGTAGCTCTAAGCACAAGTTTGAGTAGGAACTTGAATCTGCCTCTGTTTTGGCCGAATTGTTTGATACTTTTGCAGAACCCGTAAATTAATGAAAATTTTACTGTATATACCCCTACTTGTGTTCTATGGTGTGGTAAATTTTTAGAATTTAATTTGAAGTAAAGAAAAAATGAAAAATGTTTGACGAACAGTGGTACTGAAATTCGCAATGCTGACAGCACTGTCGCATCTTACGGAAGCGGCTATATTTTTTTCTACGAAGCTTGAAATCTCAATCTACCTTTTGATTCTGAAACTAGACTCGTATACTTCGGTATGTAAGGGTTGTATCTTAATTTCTTCTTGGAAATAGTAGTTTTTGATTTGAAGTTGGTGTATTCACTGAAATTACTTGTGGATGTGTACGGACACATGAAATCGTTTGAAGAGAGTAATGGGTGTGAGTTATACAATGACACGTATGTGAGTTGAGATGAACAATTAATTAATGAGAATGAATACAAGAGGAATGATACTAGGGCCGTCCTACGAGTCGCTAGGAATATGCCTTAGTCAAGGGGAAGATGATACGGGGTCATAAGACACCCGAAATGATACTGGGGTCATCCTATGGACGTGTCACTAGGAGTGATACTAGGACCGTCCTGTGGACGTGTCGCTAGGAATTTCTAAAGCTTGTAATAATAAAGAAATTGATGACACAACGAGTTGAGTGGGTTGACCCATGTGAGGTGTCGGGTACATATCGGGTACGATGGTTGGTAATAAGGGAATCTAGTGGCTTAATAGAGTATAGTTCATTCCATTGGGTTATTACAAATAAGTGTCGCACCCCAATTTTTACCGGCCTTCCGCCTGCTCCACTTCAGTGGGCATATTGCGACGCTTTCAAAATCATGACTTTGAAATGCGACGATTGTGAATTATGAGGTTTGCAGCTGTTACTCGAACTTTTATTAAAATTTCAGAGTAGCCACTTAACATTGAGTTCCGGTGTGTCAGGTCACCCGTTAAAGTTGTTCTTCAAAGAAAACTTTTCTTCTTTCAAACGAGGCTTGAAATTGACTCTCTTTTTTGTGAAATCAGAGATGGGCTCAAGGATTTTCTGCGAGTGGGGAAGGTGTTAGGCACCCCACGTCGTCTGTTCAGCGCTTTCTCAATTTTAACCTTTTTCAATTAACAATCCTTGGAAAAAATTAAAAGAATTCAGGAAATTAAATTATTTTGAAATTCATATGTCGGAATCTAAAGGTCCGAGCATGTTTCTGGTGGATTCCCACCTTTCGCGTCTCGTGTTTTGAGATTTCATCATATGGATTATCATTGCATTGATTTTGTCTTTTTCTAGAAATAAGATTTGCCAGGAGAAAACTGATCAATTGCAAATCTAACTTCTGATTTTTATGGGAGCAGAATCCTTTATCGCCAGGACTCAATTTATAGGCTACTTTGAAAATCGCCATCAATCGGTCACGGGCTACGTTTAGGTTCCGTAAACAATATATTTCTTTATATAAATATAAAAATAAGATATTGAATGACTGGTTTTTGAATATTGAAATTGAAAGGGGGAACGCCCCCTATGCCAAATTACATGATGCCCACTATGCTGGATTACATGATGCTCATAAAGGGACAAATTATGCTGGATTAATTACATTAACGCCCCCTATGCGTATAAAGGGACAAATTACAAGACCTTGGCCGAACTGTAATTGAAAAGAGATGACTGGATTTTTATGGGCTTTGGACTTGGGCAAAGGCTTTTTGGTTTTTCTTTATGTTGAAGGAGAAGCTTATTCTTGGTTGAGCTTGAAGCTCTGGTTTTTGAGGAGAGATTGCTCTCGGCTTTTAGGCTCGAAAAGGTTTTCTGGGAAGAAGGTGCTGGTTTTGGAATTGCACAAAGTGGGAGAGGGTGCGAGTTTTTTCCTTTCTATTTTCCTTCGGATCTCCAAAATGCAGCAAGGCTGCTGCCTTTTATAGGCATGTGAAGGGAAATTGATCCGGTGCAGCGCGCACATGGGAGCTTGTGATGGAGATCAACGGCTGAGATTGAAGCAGAAGATGATTGGATGCACAGAAAGCTGACACGTGGCATTGGGTGCTGAACCCACTCAATCGGATTCCTCCACTGCTTTTGTCGATTGCCCCACTGATGTATCTGACACATAGAAAAGGGGTGTCGGCACACCGCGTTTTCAATTAGAAAATTGAATATTTAATTCAATTATTTGATCAACTGGCATTCCTCAATTACTCCACCCGATCTGCAATGCTCTCATCTGGTGTTCAAAATGGAGTCCGATTAAGGCGCAGGAACAGTCAAACTTCTTATTTTAATGCCCAGAACAAAATGATATGGTGCATGTAATTAATGCACTTAAAATGTGAATCGTAGGGCAAAATCTGATATCAAGATGACTCCACATTGATTTTCTATTTCCATTTCCCAGCCATCTGCAACTTGGTTTCTTTTTCTTTTTTATTCATGCCACCAATCTTTCTTTTTTATGCACTAATAGTGGAATAAAAGTGGCTGGAAAGTGAATAGCAAGATGAACCATATATAACATCAAAGAATGTTGGAGGAAAAATATTTTCAATCTTGAATAACATGAGCACTATGCGCTCTTGTAGTTTCTCCAAATCTGTAACTCGTAGTATTTTTTAGCATAACTCCTGAAGAATTTTCCTAACTTAGATAATATAGTACATATGTCTTTTGCAAGGTAGCCACGCATCCCAATGGGAAGAATTTGTTGCAAAAGTACATGATAATAATGTGGTACATATGTCTTTTTCAAGTATTTGTTCACCCGTCAAGTCCATAGGCCTCGACCGATGGTCGCTTTTACCATCAAAGAGGCGGCTCCTTCGCCAAGGATGGTCTTCAGGTAACCATCGGCGAGCTCCCAAGTAACCTAACTTACTTGTCAACTTTTGCGATGATGCATTGGTCGTTGCAACATGGGCAAGCTAAGTAAACCTTAGTAGTCCACCCCGACAAGTTACCATATGTTGGGAAATTATTGATGGTTCACATAACAGCTACATGCCTTTGAAAGGTTTTCTGTGTTGAGGCATCATAGATGACAACGCCATGTTGCGATAACTCCTTCAATTCATCGATTAATGGCCTCAAGTAAACATCAATATCTCTCCCTGGTGCTTATGGTCTAGGAATAAGAAACAAAGGCATAGCGTAAGGCACTTTCATACATTTCCATGGAGGAAGGTTATAAGGCACAACAATCACAGGCCACATGATGTAAGAGTTTCTCATGTTACCAAACGGATTAAAGCTGTCACTGGCTAGTCCTAACCTCACATTTCGGGCATCCCGATGAAAGTCAAGATATTGTCGATCGAAGTCTTTCCATACCTCACCATCAGCTGGATACCTTAATACACCATCATCAACTTGTTTCTCCTTATGCCATCTCATATCCGTACAAGTTTTGCTCAACATATATTACCTTTGCAACCTAGGGGTCAGCGGGAAATATCGCAACATCTTGTGAGAATCCTTTTTCCCTTGCCATCATTTAACTTGTATCTAGACTCCTCACAAATCAGACACTTTTCTAGATGTTCATTCTCCTTCCAAAAAAGTACACAATCATTCTTACATTCTTGAATGGGCACATAGTCCAAGCCTAAGTCACGTAGAAATTTCTTTGCTTCATAAATGTTGCCCGGAATATCTTCATCACTTATGGGGAGAAGCTCTTTCAGTAACTCTAAGAGTGCATCAAACAACTTGTTGCTCCACTTATTCAACACCTTCACATGAAATAGCTTAATTAATGATAAATGATAGTCAAGTAAATTTTCATCTGGGGTATAACTCTCGATGAGCATCCTTCATCAACTTCTCAAACTTGCGCACATTCTCTGTCTTTGCATTGTCAAGCAACTATTCTAGTTCATCATCATTCATAATTCCTGCCGCATAGACAACATAGTAATATTTAAGTAAGTGCTCAAGATCGTCTTGATTTTCTTGCTCATTTCCTGCCATTCCATCCCCAACATTTTTGCCACTATGCTGACCGCTTCCATTCAACCTATATGGTTGATTCACAGGTATAGTTTCACCATGGTGCGCCCAAGTCTTGTACGAAGGTGCTATCCCATTTTGTACTCGGAAAAAATACAACGGCAATACTAACATGGCTGTAGACACCCCAAACTGAGGCCTTCGTACACATTTTTATCCCCAATGATGAAAAGAAATGTCCGAAAAACCTCTCGGATTGAAACTCTTCAAGTCAACAAAGTCAACAATGCCGCACGACACTCGTCTCTCACGTACGGAGCTTCAACAATCATGCACGACATGCTTTTGGATATTGGCGGTGGAAGTGTGTCGTACGGCACAGTTGGTGTACCGTACGGTACAGTTTGTGTGCCGTACGGCACTGTCATATATCAGTCGACTTTTTGCAGAGGTTCCAGCAGCTCAAATGTTTGACATTCCTTTCCTCTCTTCATCATGGTTTCTTGCAAGGTTGAAAGGCTATACAATAGCCATCATTACCATGTGTGGGCACCAAGTAAACTTGGGAACCAAGTTCTTCACTCGCTTATAAATTCCGATCGACTCCCATGAATTTGACAGTGAAGAAAACCATGAAACCTCACCCCTAAGCTCTATCAAAATACCCTTTCCATTACAAACCATCCTCATTATCACCCATAACCTCCAAAAATCAATCCTACAAACCCCTTTCAAAGCAAACCCAATCGCAAAGTTCAATTCCCTATTTTCGGTTTCAAACCCGTGAGTCCATCCCTTTGAATTCACCTAGCCCCATTAAGCAAACATCCTTGCTGCCGTACCAGAGAGGAGTTGGAGGTCAAGAGGAGGTCCAAGCAGTGTTCAAGGAGTTCTAAAGAAGTTCAATCCGAGAGTTTCAAACCGAAGGTATAATCCCGTTTCGCCAAAACTCTTAGCTTTGGTACTTTGAGGAGAGGGGTACCAAGTGTGGAATGATCTTCTATATCATCTCCACACTTGGTATGCCCATGTTACATCAAAATCAGTTTGATTTCAAACCTCCCGGTTGCGTCGTATGGTGAAAATATCGCCTCGTACGGGGTAACTTAGTGAGGAGGAACATCTCTTACTTAAGCACATTGTTTTCATATCTAAAATAATCTGCTTTTTATCAAGATTCATACCTTGTATGAGTTTCCATTCAATCATTTCGAAAAACCAAAGTTTGAACTGTTTGTGAAGTAAACAGTGCCGCACGGCACTCCTCTTGTACCGCACGGTACACTTGGAGTGTTGTACGGCACTCTTTTGAAAATTTGACCGTTGGACTGATGAACAGTGCCGCACGGCACACTTTTTGTACCGCACAGTACACCTAGTGTGCCGCACGGCACACTTTTGTAAATTTTGAAACATTTCCTTTACAAAACAGTTTGAACCATTGGTGTGTTATCTGGATTATTTGATTTGCATTTTGCTTATTTTCATTATTATTATCTGCTTTGTTTGATAAACTGTTTATTTGAATAAAATTCGGCATTAAAATATCTTCGAAAAATCCCACAAATATTTAGTAAAGACCGATTTTTAATTGGGCGAGTGGGGTGCATTAAAACCCTTCCCCGTTCGTAACCTGGCTCCCGAATCCAAAACGAATCTCTGGTTTCCAAATTGTTTTCTAAATCATTTTCCAAACCATTTTCAAAACGGTTTCTCGGGTCCTAAACCATTTTCCAAAAACCCGGGTGGCGACTCTATTTTCAAAACAAAACACTTTTTCAACAAAACCGGCATGGAGGTCGACCGTCCACAATGGCATTCCACATTTATGCACTTTAAATAGCAGCACCGAATCTCATCATCGGAACCTAAATTTGTGACTGCAAAGTCAACCAACTTTTTTACCCCTTCTCTGTACTCTTTGCTAATTATGTTCTTAATTGTCATCCAACTCTTGTCCATATTTGGTCACCTACAAAGTTAAGAATATTACAGCTTTCCCTATATGAAAACTTTAAGACAATACTTTGATTTCCGAACTATTGAAATCAATCCAAAAGATAATAATTACTTTGTAGAATTGGCAATGATCATGCCTTCATTTTAAAATATGTTTGTAGCTTGAAAACATAGGAAAAAAAATAGTATTAGACACTAGCTACACTGTCTTACCCTTTCCTAAACCAACAACTTCAAATATGCTAAAAATGTTAACTGAATTAAATACTAATATATAATTATACAACATAAGACAAAAGTTTTCAGAAGATTTCATATATTGCAGTCTATAAAACTGTATCATGCTAATATATTAGTATCTTAATTGTTAATTCTAAACTTTTAACTTGCAATTAGTGAAAAAGCAAACACACTACACCTATTTCACTCTGCTGTTTAACTGTTCAACAGACTCCAAACTTGATTATGCATAAAACTAAAGCTGAATTGTCTTATATTTTTTCGATTTTGAACTTAGAACTACATGACTAAAGCAAATACACAAAGTATGTCTATAGCATAATAGGAGTAACATCACATTTGAAGTGGAAAATGGTTGAAGAAGCTCACAACCTTTACACTACCATCACAAAACACAAGCACATCTATATATTAATCTAAAAAGTGGTTGAATAAATCCCAAATTAGAAGTTAAGATTACCCGTTTTAAGCGGAAACAAGGAGTAGCACAACCACGCCTTACCCTCATACTAATAGCTGGAGACAAATGAAAAAAAGGGTTCCATGGGCATTTACCTTACAAGGTGGCAAGCCACCACCAATTCCTTATTGTACTAGTGTATATGATACATGAAAATATTTTAGAATTCTAAATGCCTATGATTAAACAGTACTTACCCACTAGCAAGTAAACTAAAAAAGGGTCAAACATCATTTAAATAGAGGAATCATAATATAAAACTCCTTCTAAATTTCAGCAATCCCATTGATTCATCTTGAAGGCAGTGTACTTACTAGTGTATCTAAAATACAAAAAGCACTCTTAAAATTTAATTAGACTATGACATTAGAACACCACCGCATATTATTTTATTTCCGAGTAAATGACAAACACCTCTTTTTGGAGCAAGAATCAACTTTTGATTCCTCTCTCCTCTACATTACCGAGAACTGTGAATGATTATTTGTATTGATAGCATAACAATATTTTACAATTCTAATTGCTTGTGATATAAATATTTACCCACCCAATCAGATTCACGCATTCTAATTAAACACCAATAAACTAAAACAAGTTCTAAAATCATTTTAAAACAAAAATTATAATATTAAACTCCCTCTACATTTCAGCAATCAGTAATGACATGGCTTAGTGAGCAATAAAGTAGTACAATCTAGGGTAAGAGTCAAGTCCATAGGATAGGTTGATCCTTTCAGAAACATGGAATTCCAGAAACGAAACCATTAAAATGGAATTCCCAAATGAAAAAAGAGGGTACCTTAGATTTTAGTGTTGTAGACACGTAAAATTTCTGGCCTATCAAAAATCGCCACGTGTTGCTAGGGCACATAAATTGGCTAATTAAATGTTGCCAAGTGTCACAAGTCAAGGTCAAAGTTTTACGGACAAGCCAATTAAATGCTGCCAAGTGTCCGTAGGTCAAAAGACTAAGCACGATAAATGGCGAATCAAATGATGCCATGTGTTTACAAGTCAATAGTCAGAGATATGTGTGAGGACCAATTAAATGGAGCCACATGTCAAAATGATGCAGTAATTTATTTATCAAGTTTGGCCAATTAAATTATGCCACTTGGTGAAATAAATTATGTATCTCATATATATAATTATCTTTCCCAAAATAAATAAAAAGAAAGATATTTATTAAATTCTAATTATTTTCCTTAAAATCGAATAAGGAAATAATTTAGAAAGATGAGTATGGAAAGAATTGCAGTCTTGCCATAACTCTCCATCTCCCATCCCTATAAATAAAGGTGCTCTCTCTCATATTTTAGGGGAGATCAAGACATTGAAGCTTCAACAGCTCTGAAGATCAAGCTTCAAAGCCCTTCAGAATTTCTTCAAGTCTTCAAGCATTCAAGCTCAAGAGCTCTGAAGATCAAGCCTCAAAGCCCTTCAGAATTCCTTGAAGTAAGACATACTTTCAAGCAAGAGCTCTGAAGATCAAGCCTTAAAGCTCTTCAGAATTCCTTGAAGTCATCGACACAATCAAGCTTCCATCAACTGTCAGAGCTCTGAAGATTCAAGCCTCTAAAGCCCTTCAGAACTTTTCAAGTCTATATCAAGCGAGACGGTTCTTCAAATCAAAGCCTCAAAGCTTTGAAGAACACTCAAATCAAGTCATCATCTTTTCCACAAATCTCGGAGAAGATTCCGCCGTTTGATTCGGAATCAAGCTATCAAGCCCTCGTTTCAATTCACATTCAAGCATCCAAGCTCCAGAGCTCTGAAGATCAAAGCCTCTAAAGCCCTTCAGAATTCTCCGAGCCCACATCAAACAAGATGGTTCTTCAATCAAAGCTTCAAAAGCTCCGAAGAACGCTCAAGCCAAATCCACAAGTCATCAATCTCCTTCTACCAAATTGAAGAAGATCTCAAATTCCGATTTGAGACAAAGCTCCCAAGCCCTCAAATCAACATCTGCAAATTTGCATCTCCTTCAACCAAATTGAAGAAGATCTCAAAGACCGATTTGAGAAGAAGCTCTATTGCCTTCAAGTCAACGTTCACAAATTCGTCATCTTTTTTCAACGAAATTGAAGAAGATCAAGTAAACCAACTTGAGAAGAAGCTTCAAAGCCCTCAAGTCAAAATCCGTCAAATTCGTAAAGATCAAAGAAGATCTCGCCGTTCAAATCGAGAACAAGTATCAAGCCCTCGAATCAAACATTCAAAGAGAAGAATCAGAGGATAAAATTCTTTAAGTAGAAATTGTCACAGAGATTGTAAACCCTAATTTTTCAATCAATAAAATTAATTTTCTTTGGTCAGCATCTTTCCGTCTTTCTCGCAGACTCGAAATTTGTGTGATACAAGTGTCATGAGGATACCTTAGCTTCCGATTCAGAATTTCAATCTACAAAATCAAATCAGAAATCACAAAACCAAAAAAATACCAAATCGAAATACAGATAAGGGAGCAATAACAGAAAACCAAGATGGAGGGAAGGGAGACCAATGGTTGTTTCAGAGGGTGAAGGAGACCGTGAATTAGAAAGGGAGAGATAGCCGCAGAACATGTCTGAATCTGCCACAGTTTGCCAAAACTCCAATTACCGAAGATCTAACCGTTGGATTTGGTCCGTTTACATGTCAATACGTAGCTAAAACATCAACCTGTCTTCCTACCAAGTTTCATTGTTATCCTATGACTCAATCGTATCCTATGGGTTTCCAAAGTTTCTGCCCGAATAGAGGGACATTGTTGAAACAGCAGTTTCGGACAGCCTTAGTATTTCAGTCATAACTTTTTACACTGAACTCCGTTTGAGTCAAATTATATATCAAAACGTAGGAAATTTGAAGGGCAACAAATCTTTAGTTTTACACTTTTCCTAATTTTTCCTCTACGTGGCCGCAAATGCGTGAACAGTGTCCGGCAGTAGCGTTTACTGAAGCCAGTCCGTGTACACTCGTTTTTGGTGTCGAGAGATGTTTTTCTCATATTCTATCGACCCGTAAACTGATCGGTCTGTACATTCAACATAATATAATGTTACCTATGACCCTTACCCCCTAAACCAAGGATCGGGTCAATATTTTACAAAAATCATCATACAGAAGTTTAAAGCAAGTTTACTGGAGTTTGACCTTAATTCTTGCCGATTAAGCGCGCGGATGAATGATCTGAACCGTTGAGTACGTCGGGAATACGTCAATTGCTCCAAGTTGAGCAGGGCGTTATTTGGGTTTAATCCGAAAGGGGTAATCTGCTTGATTTAGAGTGGAATGAGAGAGGGTCACTACAAGAAATTACACAATTGGCGACAAAAAATGCCCACCAAAAAAATTTAGTTGCCAAAAAGTATAGCCATTGCCGACTAAAAAACTTTGGTCGCAAAATGTATGGCCAATCCCAACTAAATTATTTTTGTCGCCAAATGTATAGCATTTCCCGACCAAATGGGGCTTTAGTCGGGAAAAGTTGGTACTTATGCCAACTACCTTTATTTAGTCGGGGAAAGTTGAATGTTTGCCAACTAAATATTTTTTGGTCGGCATATACAATCATTGGTGACTAAACTTTTGTTGGCAAAAGATACAATTGCCGACCAAATATATTTTAGTCTGGAAAAGCCGTTCAAAAATTAGTGATTATTTTAGAATTTTTTTTATATAATATTAATTTATATGTAAATAAACTATTTTAATTTTTTAATATTTTTAATTACGATTTACACTAAAAAAAAAATTATGTACTAATTTTTTTCTTGAAATATAGTATATATATATTTATTGATGGAATACAACACAAGTCATTAGGTAGCCTAGTGGTTAAGTGCTTGGAGTACTAAGCAAGAGGTCGTGGGTTCGAAACTTGGTGGAGTCAATCTAATTGAATTGCGTAGATGACGTCAGCCTAAAGTCTAGATGATGTCAGCGTCTTCTAATTGAGGAGGGATGTGGCCGGATTTTTTTGGATGAGGAAATTGCCACGTGGCATATTTTATTGCCGACTAATTATTTGGTCGGGAAAACCAACCTTTGCCGACTAAAATCCTTTACTGACTAATTGTTTTGGTTGGGAAAAGCTACCTATGCCGACTAAATATTTAGTCGGGAAAAGCTACCTTTGCCGACCAAATTTATTTTAGTCGGGAAATACATTTGACGACAACACATTGCCGACTAAATTTGCCGACCAAATTTTAGTCTGCGATTCCTTTTACCGACCAAATACGGTACTTTTGCCAACCAAACGTTAGTCGGCAATTGTGAAATTTCTTGTAGTGGGTGTGGGAGCTTGAGAGGGGGAGAAGTATGCAATCATTCTCAAAGAGAGAGAGAGATACGTTCAAAGAAAGATGAATTGTCTGACGTGTGTAGGAAAGTGAGAGGAGACAGAAAACAAAATGAAATAACTAGCTGCAAATGTGGTTGGGAAAATATCTTGATGGCAGTGCAAAAACAAGCCCGGTTCGATCGTGCTGTTCGGTTTTCGTTCTCAGAAAAATATCCAAAATTCACTGTATGCCCAAAATATTATATCGAACGTCATGGTGTAAAAATTACTACCGTATTATATATTTTAGAATAAAACGCAACACATCATATTTATGCAAGCACAATACTAATAAAAATGCGGGTCCTTACAACGCAACATAGTTGCTTATGAAAGGCTTAGCTCAAATCCTCACCCAGAGAACAAAATGGGAGTTGCACAGAGAAATGTAGTTCATGTACGTATCTCCTTCGTTGCAAAAGGTCGATCTATGAAATTGTATCTAGAAAGAAAACGGCACTCCTTTATAAATGAACATGGTTCACCTCTCTTAAGAACTTGAAATGTGGAGAGATGAGAATTGGTTCTAGAGATGGTGGTTTAGTGAGACAAAGGGGGGAAATGCTTCAATACACACCCCCTTTTTAGGACATATAATATGCACCCAACGAAGGGCTCAGATTGTGCACATCAGCAAAATGTGACCTGAAGAACAGGTCATCGTATCTAACCACAAACATTCAAAAGCAGAACCACAAAATTCATAACCTATTTTTATGGGTCATAACTCATTTATAAGAATGTCACAACGTTCATAAACAAAACCACAAATATTCATAAGAAAAAGCAAACAAACCACAAATCCTCGTAAATAGCGATTCATAAGTCACAAAGAAAATAAGCTTTTAAAAAAAGAAAAAAATTTTTTTTTTTTTTGAGAGAGAGAGAGAGAGTTGGACAAAAAAAATTTAAAAGAAAATACAAATTGTTTTATTAAAAAATAGGTTAAAAAAGTTATGACATGATTCTGCACACATATATTCATATGAACAATCGAGAGCGTTAATATGATAGTTTTTGTTGATTAAATCAATCACGGAAAGTTACATATCGATCGGATTTAGAAAACCCCTTGATTGGGGTATGAATGTGTTACTTAGATGAATTTTACAAGAGAGTTATTATCCGATTAAATGTAAGTTGAAACACGATGAACTTAACTTTTTGTACAAATGATGTGCTCTGTAATATGTGAAAGATAGACGGTTCCAATCAGAGAAAAAAAACTTTGGTGGGGCTGTTATGGTTTAGAATAAGACTTTCAGGCCTTGGGAAGCATTAAACATGATTCGATATCATGGCTATTGATATCCGATGATCTCCAAAATTGGTGTCAATGATGGAATCAATGAGGCGTGAAATCCTAACGGTTCAGATCGACCATTATAAATTCTGACTCGGTAACGACCTTTGAAATCTATACGTTGAATATAGTTGGTTCGGAACCAAGTCTTGTGCTATAGTTTAATGAACGTTAGTCACACGATCGCAACACAATTGTGATGATCCACACCTATCATTTTGTTTCTCTCGGTGTTTTAATACGTTAGTTTTGGGTCAATATGATTTTAAAGGCCCCTTCATCAGGAGATTCGGGACGTGAGAATCATTAGTAGGAAAAAATTTGTTAACTCCGATCGACCATGTAGAGATAATTAATTTATTTAATTTTTTACACGAATGAGATAATCCCTCCTAGAAAAAAGATAGACGGTTCCGATTTTCTAAAAAAACTCGAAAGGCCATCGAGTGATGTATCGTAACTTTACAAGGATTTTCCATACATGTTAATGCAATGCACTGCACACACACACAATCACACACACAAATTTTCGGTCCAAAATGGGATGAATTTTTTCTCCCGCCAAAAATTCCCCCAAACCCAAAATCAAACCTGTGGACGCTCGGTTTTTCGCTCGGAGCGAAAAGAGGGAATGGTCCACGGAGTTTTCGGTTGTGAAAAAGGCGATCCGGGAAAATGAAGAAAAATTTAGAGTCACCACCCGGGGTTTAATTCTTGAAGAATGTTAGGTACCGAGAAACCGTTTTAGAAAAAATAATGACTCTGGTGCCGCTGAAAAAGGGTTTGATCTGCGAAAAGTAGAGATTTGGGTTCGGGAGCCAGGTTACCCGCGGGGAAGGTTTTGTTAGAAAAATGCACCCCGCGTGCCCGGAATTTTCCGGTCTTTACTAAACATTTGTGGGATTATTCTTTGAAAAGATTTCATGAAAAACTTTATTTCACATAAACAATATATCAGATAATAACATGCTTAAAAGGAATAAATAACGATAACAAATCAAACAACACACAATCAAGTAGATAAATGCGAGAATATTAACTAAGAGGGGGTATAAATGCAAAAACATGAAGTAAAGGGGGTTAAGTGCAATTTACCCCACTGGTTTTTCCCAAAAACAGAGCATCAGATTCCAGAAAACAGAGCATTCAAAATATTTTCCCAGTGACGCCGTACGGCGTATCAATGTACACCGCGCGGTGCACCTAGGATGCCGTACGGTGCCTCTGCACGTTGTAAATTCAAAAAATTTCCATTTTGCCCGATTGAAACCAACTTTTGTTTTTGTGTAAAAACCAAGTTATTTATTGATAAAAGTGGGTTTGGAAAATGGTTTTGATTAAAGAATGTACCTCATTTTGAGGACGGCATCTCGCGACAATGAACGATGTCACGCGACACTCATCCGAGAGGCTTGAGCTTTTGTTGAAATGTCTCCTTTTCGACCCGAGGAAGAGCTACATAACTCTCCTCAAGCCTGACGGAGACTCCCCTCAGAAGATTATCGCGATTTCGAACACGGATGTTGTACCTTGAATTTGCTCGGCTATGATCAGAGTATTCGAATAGGATCGGTTTTGAGGCTCAGAATGATGGTTGTAAGGTTATATGATTTGAATTTGAGGATGGTTTTGACAGTGTAACAAGGGACGAGAAGTTTTGTTTTTCTGAGAGTAATTTTTCCGAGAATTCGTGTCTCGTCCTCGGCCTTCCCTTCTCATGGCTTTATATAGACGGAGTTCTGAACGATTTCATCATTTTGGGGATAACCGGACGCCAGTGAATAACATCATTTGTCGAATCTCATCATTTCAACGAATATCATCATCGCTCTGAGCTGCTGAGCAATCGCGGGAATCCTGTTGATGGGACAAGGGTGTCATACGGCGTCAAGGGTATGTCGTACGGTACACATGGTAACACCGCACGGTGCAAGTGGATTTTCAAGCCGTACGGTTTTGGGTTTTGGACCGTACGGTTCAGGTGGTTTTTTGGTTTTTGGCTCGTTTGATCCATCTGACTCAAGGAGCTGTTCCGAGGTACATTTTGCGCGATCTTCTTTTTCATCATCGGGGATGCACAAGTCATCAAAATTGGGGTGTCTACAAAACCCCCAAATCCCTAACTCTCCCCCTCCAAAACCAGATCCTAACTCTCTCTCTCTCTCTCTCTCTCTCTCTCTCGCTCTCACATTGGGGTTTGTGTTTCTGTAGACGTACATCTCTGCAAATGGGGTTTCAATGGAGTCTGTGATGGTTCAAGGCAAGTATTTGCCCACGGAACGATGTTATCTTACAGAGACGAACTCTGTGCTTTCCGGCGACGAAAGAACTCTGTGATTTCCGGCGAGAGACGAACTCTGTGCTTTTCTCTCGGCGGCGATAGAACTCTGTGCTTTCCGGCGATTCTCTCGTCGTCGTCCACAGCCACCCATCGGAAATTCATTGGTAAGGCAACTCTGCTGTTACTTCTATTCCAATTGCTAAAAGAGTTACCCTTAACTGGTTCAGACTACTGTTATTTGATCCATGTTATGTTTGGCTTTCTGTCCCTCTCTCTCTTTCTCTTTCTCTTTCTCTTCTGTTATGAGTATGAACACCCACATGTTCAATCTGTAGTTCAGCCATGTGTTCATTTTTAAATCCGATTTCACACTTGCATTTTATGTGTTCGATAAAATGTGCGAGAGAGAGAGAGGCATCAATACTTGCATTTTACGTGTGCAAAAGAGGCATCAAGTTCCTTTTCCAACCAAAAAAAAGGCATCAGAATTCCCAAATTTTGTGTCGGTTGCATCAAAATACTTCTATCAATTTTCATTTCAGTGGGGGTTTGCCTAGAGGCCGAAAAGAACTTTCTCTTTAATTGACAACTTAACCTATCATGGTGTGAGGATATACAATCTTAATGTTTGGTGGCAGCCAGCATAACAGATTGAGCTACACCGTTCCCTTTCCCTCCAAGGAGCTTAGATATAAAAAGAAAAAGAAAGACATTCTACTAGTTTTTCTCAAAAAAGTCTTATGAACACAACTTTAGAACACAGTTGTGTTCGGAGCCATTCGAAAGATGTGGATATAGGTGCATCCGGAGTTGTGTTCCTAGCATTGCTATTTTTTTCTCATTGCGTCATGGTAAATAGGTTGTTTTTTGGAAGGAAGATTGAAGAGGCAAATGCTTCGCTCAAAGCAAAAAACGCCAAGGTTATTGGACTTGAATATGCCCAAAAGAGTAATGAGTCCCCAAAGGAAGAAACGGGGAGCACCATCGAGTCGCAGCAGGAAAAATATAGAGAGATGGAGGCTGAGTTGGAGGGTTCTTTCAAGCAAAAAATTGAAGCTGAGGTCAAGTATCTGTCAATTTCAAGAACAATCCCGAAGGTGAGAGTTGCTGCAGCGGATCAAGTTGCAATGGGACAACCTCAGATATTTAATGAGCTTAGGGATGCCGAAAACAAGTTTGAAAAGGTAAAGACAAAAGCTGAGAAGTTGAAAACCTATTATGCAGACATTGTAGACACTGTAGAAATCACATTTTTAGTAGCATACATGTATCTTTGTAGTCTGTAGTATATTGTATTTCATTTGTTTTTGTTTTAAATGTTTCAGCCATGACTTGGACAATATATTGCTTGAGAATCTTGGCCAGCAAAGGACACTGCAAGCAGTGTTCGAACTTGAAGCTCTTGTTTTCTATTCCAATGCTAATAATTGCACGTATAATTCCTTTTTGGAATTTCTCAGCATAGTTTTCATCTAATTACCTATGAAATTTGAGTCTTCAAATTATGTTTTTGTCCGAGTAAGTTCCGAGGATCTGGAATTCTAACTCAGGTTGGCTCTGGAAGTTTTTTTTTTCTTTTATTCATTTCGTGAGTGAAAATAGCCAACGATGGGACTGAAAAAGGTAAAATTTGTGCAGGAAGGAACAACTGGTAGAACCGGAGCTACCAAAATATCGAGACAGAGCTAAAGAACGTAGAGAAGATCAGAATCCAGATTATGAAGCTTCTGAATTGGGCTCCTTTCATGCTGTGGCTCCTCCTGGGGCGGTGGATCTTCTGTCAGGTACCAACTTCCAATTCTCTTATGTTTTTTACTGGTTCAATGATCACTTATTTTTCATGAGCTATATCTTCTTATCGTTATTGTAAAAGTTACATGTAGTTCTGTTGATGGCCACAAGCTATCAATCGAGAAGAGCAAGTATCTTGCAGCACTGACTTTAAGCTTGTAACACAACCTTCATCATGTATGAACCATGCGATGATTATTGGTTTTGATATACTGATCATGGTCATGTTCTTATTCAATGTCATTCAAAAGAAATCATCAAAAGCTGGATACATGCGAACCCACTTTCATGGCAGTACGCGCCTGCAGATTATATCTGCCATTTTCAATGGTGTTTTGGGAGTGATATACTGGTCCTTCGGTATTTGGGTGCTGGTGAAGATGTTAAGGTTGACTAACAATGTTTTGCCTTTGCATTGGTTGTTACTAGTTTTGTTTCAGGGCTTAACATGGTTGTCAGTGAGCTTAACCATAAGCCTTCAGGGGAAACATTTTCCAAAAGCTTCATTGCAGCTTGCTTTTATCTATTCTGGCCTTCTTATTTGCTGGAATCGCTTGTGGTTTATCCCTCTTTTCTGCCTTAAGCATCCACGACGTGTCTTTTAAGGTTGCTTTGGATGTATTGTCATTTCTTGGAGCAAGCTTGTTGTTGCTATGCACTTACAATGGCTACACTTATGAACCAACTGATGATGTTTTATATGCCCCATTGAACGGTGAGGTCAATGGCAGCAGTAGAGCTGAGTTTGTGGTCAGCGTTACTCCTTTCTCAAAAGCCAACTTTTTAAGTAAAATCTCCTTTTGGTGGTTGAATCCATTGATGACGAGGGGCAAGGAGAAAACTCTTGAGGATGAAGATATACCCAAATTGCGAGAGGAGAAAACTTTTGGTGAAGGGCATTGTTTTCATGATCTATAGCATACCGTATTGTTATCAGTAATTGGTAGCTTGCTGCCCAGTTTGGTCATATTCATAGGGACAGTTGGAGTCATGCTAGTTTCTGCTAGTGGATGTTTCTGTATTGATATAAGTTTTGGTAGCTTGCTGTCTAGGACCCAGTTTGGTAGCTTGCTGCCCAGTTTGGTTCATGCTGGTTATTTGTTGTTGTATATCACTCGGTTTAGGGGTGATTGTGGCCTATCCTTGGGGGGCTGTCCCTTGGAATTTGATCTCCCTTGGAATTTGATGTAAATGGGAAACTAATTTGGCTCAAAATGCCATTTGATACCTGCAGTTGCATTCTACTAATCAGGTGGTGATGTTGAGATGGCATTCAATTGATGATAGCTGGTTGTCCACGCCTACTCTTGGCATAGTTCCCGATAATCAGCGGCCATTTACATTGTTGTTATCATCTTACATTTTTGGGGTCATTGTATATGAAAGTTGTAGCTTCAGAACAAAAAACAGTTTACACAAGTGCTTTTTCCTTGCTAATTGGACATTGTATAGCTACATTTTGTGGGCCGGTGACATTGGCCCTGTATATATTTGTACAGAAAGAAAAATAAATAAATATTTATGGTAGAGGTGAGCAACATACGAGGCAACGGCTTATAATGAAGCAAAAACTAACATATTTGGCATTGGCTAATAATCAAGCAATCGTAGCCATTGGTTTAAGTAAGCCTCAATCTAAACCCCTGAATCTTTAGTGCAATCAAATTCCAGCCATTATTTTGTAAAAAATAGTTTTGGATGGTGTGGATTTATGTTTGGATGTTTTGGGATTCAAAGACTGAGCTCCCTTACAAAGTTAGCGGAATTTGAGAGTTAGTAAAATTTCAAAGTTACTGAAATTTTAGAACCGGTGCAAATTAGTGAAATTTGAGAATTAATGGATACATGCATTTGGCAGTTTTGTTCAAGTTTCTTCCGATAGCCATGTTGTAGGCAGTTTTGCCAGGCCATTTGTTTTGTAGGCGGTTTCGTGACCATTAGTTTTATTAGTGTGGCCGGCAGTTTCGCGACCGTGGTTTTTTGTTTGCCGATTTTTGCCGGCGGTTTTGTTTAAGAAAATTTCTTCTACCTCTTTACCTAGGTGTGGCCGGCAGTTTCGCAAACTATAACATTTAGGTGGGTGAGGGAAGCTATGTAGTTGTAGAATTTTTTAAAAAATAATACTATATTGATAAGAAAAGTTTGAAACTTGGGTGGGGCGACCGCCTAGACTAACCCACACTTGCGTCCTTGGTTATGGGGATTCCAATGGGGTTAACACAAATGAAAATTCTCGTGTCATCAGCGCCTGATCTAAATGAACTGCCTGATCTAAATGAACTGACTTGGGTCTTAGCTCCAGATTAAACGCTTAGACCCATGATTTGCTCAACTTGCCATGAAAGCACACTAGCTTTGAAGCTTCTGTCTCGAACAAATAGCTTTGACGCTTCTGCCTGGAAAGTCAAGAAAACGACAGAAGTGGTGGCAGTTATTGGTAGTTGATGACAAGTTTGAGATGCCCGATCGTTCCATGAAACCTAGATTTTGTGTTCAGAGAGAGAGAGAGAGAGAGAACGTTGACCCTCCAAAAAACATCATGTTATTATCGATGAAGAAACTATGGACCCAATTACATAGCACTAAGATTGCCATGTCATATTAAAGGTAAACAAATGATAAAACTACTGCTAAGTACTTGAACGAAAAACAAACAGTAACTATAACAACTCTCTTAGATCACATGTATATTGGAATTAGCAACACCACCCGATTCGACACGACCCCAAAAAAGGATCAAGCAAAACCTGATGCTTAAAAACCATGCATCTTTATCTCTTCCTTCTTCGCAATGCCAGCCTGCAAAAAAATGATCAAGGAAATGGAGACGCAACAGTAACAGCAGAACCAATTTTTCTCCTAAAAATTACCTTGACAACGAAATTTGACACATTCTTCCGCTGATCACCCTGAAGCTAAATCACCTTGCCAAGCTCTTCGTTCTGCAACTCCTTCTTGAGATCCTTGAGGATTTTTTCAAGGCTGAGTTCCTCCTTCAGACCTTGCACTATTGTCAGGCTTTTCTTCCCATTCCTCTGTTGGTTGCGAATGTGAATGAACTTTTCCACCACCACAGAGTCGTTGGCGTCAGCAAATGGGTCTGCAGTCGCAAAGTTCATCTTATGAGTCAGATAAGATGCAAAAAAACCCCATATAGTGTGTATTCAACAAAACCACAACACATCTTCAAAACTGCCCTCAACTAGTCACCACTCGTACAAAAGTCATGTAATTGAGAAGAATAAACTTACCCACTTAAATCTTGAGAGTTAAACCCTGATCCCATTGTTTTCAGAGCGAAATCAAAACCTCCCAAATAGTTTTTATATTATAGTTATAGTTATTGAAAGTCACAAAGTCAAAGAGAAAGCAAATAAAAAACATGAACCAAAATAGAAGGGATATCTATGCTAGAGAAGAACCTGGGCTCTCTCAAGTTCATAGATCTTGAAACAAGATCCCAAAAAATTCTAAGAATTAAAAAAGTTCACAAATTTGATCAATTACAATGAATATATTCTCTTAAATAAGCATATTATATCCTATATACTGCATAAACATCACCCTACAACTCATCTTCAATATTATCCTCGAATAGTCACCACTTGCATCCAGTAGTCATACCGATATACAGGGTTTGAAGGATCGTATTCATCTTTCACCAAACTCCCAAAATAACTGGCATCCACAAACCTTCCAGGCTCTTCCAATGGAAGCCCAAGCATTTGACAACTGCAAGAAAATCCTAGAAATTCAAGAAGTGAACTAAAAAGTTACTTGAAAAATTATTCAACCTATATGGTAAACTAGATGAGCACCAATAGCACCAAGATAATAACAGCATCAGCAGTACCAGCAATCGAAGGAAGAAAATCTCAGTCTGCAATCTTAATTTCAGAGAGGACAAGCAGCAGATTATGATCATACAGATGGACTACAACATCAGCAAACAGATCCAACTGCTATCAAACCCAACAAACGACTCCAGCAGCTATCAATTAAATACCAAACAGCTGCAAGCAGCTATCAAACTTCATCAACTTCAGAAGATGAAAGCACCTTTAATCCAGAAGCTAGACAACAGTAGCAGCTGCAGATATAGACAACATAAATTCCCAGCCTTTGACTATTACTTCAGATAGAGCAATCAACAATATAATAAGCAAATGGACTTCAAAAATAGCAGGTGAGGAAAGTCAAAAGAAAGGTTTTGACTGTGTAACGCTGTGACAAGTTTCAGCCATTGGCTGACAAAAGAACCATCTCCAACCAGGAAAACATTTGGGTCACTGAAAGTCTTAATATAAAAAAATAAATGAACCGAAAAAGTGGTACTTCAGACAAGCATAATTTGTTGGTCAATTGACACCTTTCAAAGGTCAAACCAAATCACATACTATTGCTAACCAAAATAAAATTATCGAACTTACTTTAACTAAACATGTCATTAGACAAGCAGGCACTTTTATCACGCAGGTCAGTAAAGCTTGTACGATGACTGAGTTGAAATGTCCAACTCATCTCACCGGGGTGGAAGAACCAAAAGGCTCAGAATGCTGCAAACATGGTGAAGAACTAAAAGCTCTTCTCATAGAAATCATTTATTAGGTGGTCTTCTTTAAGGGGGATCGATGATGCAATGTGGAGCAAACAAAAGTGATAGAAAGTAGCTTTTTATCACAGCAACTAAAGGCCATAAATCATAGTAGAAATTCTACTCTAAGTTGAAGTTCGACTAAAAACAGAAATTAGGTGATTAAATACTCATGTTTTTTTAATGCACTACAACATCACTTGCTCAAGCGATTCTTTTTATGCGTTTTCAGCGCTCAATCTAGATAAGTGGATTGAATTTTAACTACAAGACAGAGCAAAAGCCAGCCACAATGCTCACTTATTCAGGTTATCCTCCTATCTTGCTTATTAATTCTACGCCCTATGTCCCTTTTTGTTGGCCCATGTTTGTGAAATCGGACTTTTGACGGAGCCATAATTGTTGCACTTTAAAAACTTCTGCTCCATTCGGTTCATAACTTCAAATCCTGACTCTACAATTATGCACTGAAAATACTTTTTCCATCGAAAAAGTTGAACTGCGAAATTTTTTATTAAAGAATTGAAACGAGCAAACTTTAAAAAACAAATTGAAAAGAAATTCAGAGAAATATTGCAGATACACTAAATGATGCAAGCCTTCAACTTTCCAAAACTTCCCTTCAGCAGTTGGCAACTTAACATGATCCCTTGAGTGGTTTACTCGAATTAAAAAGAGGAGTAAAGAAGCGGAATCTTGTCAAAAAATTTCCTGTGGCTAATGAATGGACCTCCTTGAAACATATTTACGTAGCCATGCTTTATTTGGAGTAATCCTTTCATTTTTCTATTGTCGTCATCAAAAGCCTATCTTGATTGTTTAGCAATATTGTATGGTTTCGTTCTTAACTCATAAAAAAGGCTTAAACGGCTGCACCATATGCTTGATGTAGTGCATACTGCAAAGATGGAGCAGAGTAGTTTTATTGTTGAGTAAATTTTGGAACTCGTAGACTCAAATCTATATTCTTGAATTGTTTCATTTTTTAGTCTGAAGGAAACTTAGTGTAGCTCCTACCTGATTGATGTGTACTTTATGAGAGGCTTGGCTTTTTTTAATCCTATATAGATAGACCTTTGTTGGGTTTTATATCCAGAATAACACA
Organism: Vaccinium vitis-idaea; assembly: GCA_963854785.1. Lineage (NCBI taxonomy): Eukaryota > Viridiplantae > Streptophyta > Magnoliopsida > Ericales > Ericaceae > Vaccinium > Vaccinium vitis-idaea. The sequence continues at coordinate 36,659,286 of OY978219.1, read as the reverse complement.
TGTTGCCTACTGCCCCTTTCAACCAAGACACTTTTCTAAATTTCTTCTACAAGGCTGGAGGCACCATTGTACTTTTTGTAGTCCAATAACAGATTTTGAACTTGTAGAAGCTACAGAAAGTGCTATTTCGTGGAGAGGTGGTTTTCTATACACAGGAAAGGGTACTAACTTAACTAGTTGAGGATGAAACGATTATTGCTATTTGGACTATACATACAAGCATCTCTCAGACATTTCGTCGAATACGTAAAATACAAGTGAAAATGGGAGCATATGGACATTCAAAAAGGCACAAGTAATCACAATTATTAGGGTTCTAGGGAAGCTATCTCATCCTTAAATCTGTTTCAATCTACAAATTGGAGGAAGTTTTCAAAGCTAATATACTTACCAAATTTCCCAAGGCAAACTGGTGCGGCTTTCTGAATGCTCCGGCACGGCTTTCTGAATGCTTTGGCAGATTCCAAGATTGGATGTTATGTTCAGACAACTGCGTTTCGATTTTGCTTGCCTTATATCTGAATGAAGGGGCCAGGGTAACAAAGTAGAAGAGAAAAAACTGACAGACGCAGGGAGACGGAGAGAAAAGACGCATAAAACCAGATTGATACTTGTTGTCTTGTTTGTTGGTGATGATCCATTAACTTGTGTTTTACAGTCAATATTGTACACATTAAGTGTTTGCACTTGTCTCAATTACTTTGGCATTGCATCTCTTCCTACCTTGGCCACGGTTAACTTTTTAGGAATATCACACGGCATTTTTAATTTGTTGGATTAGCATTGTCCTTTTGATATGATATCGCGGGGAAACCGAAAAACATGGCCGAAATTACCGAACTCACAGAGAAATGGTGAAACAAATTTTTCATGAAGCATTTTTTCAATGACAAAGTTTTGAGAGAATGAGCATTTTTCAGTGACAGAAGTTAAGATATCTCAAAAATCATAAAACCCAAACATAACCGGAAACCACAACAGTGGTGAAGCCCAGAATAGGAAAACATATTTTTTCGAGCATTCAAACTGAGATTTGGTTCATGCATTCTATCAAACGGTTACCACGCGATGTAACTACAGATTTCAGATATGTGCTTACAGTAATTTAAACTGGTGTGGCGAAATAGGAACGTATTGCAGGTGGGTCTTGCAAACAGTACAAATTCGAAGCTTGAATGCTATGTTCAGGCGGGTCTTGCAAACCGGCAAATTCAAAGCTTGAATGTTGTGTTCATTTACTTGCGCTGGGTTCGCAAAATTGATTACAGATGATTAAACCCACAAACTGGAGAAAGAGAAGAAAAAAAAGGAAAAATAGAAAAGAATTGAACAAACAACTTGATTACTTACTGCACTCTTGAAATGGTCGATGGATTTCCGGGAAACACTTCGAAAGTTTGAAACTCCCTTCCACTCCAAGATTCATTGAGAAGGGGGAAAATCTACAACCATCAGAAGCACAGGGAGGGAGACGGAAGGGAACTGCTTATGCGGTTTACAGAGGGAATATTGCGTGGGAGGAAGAAACAATCGATACAGATCGTGGAGAGAGAAGGAAGAATGGAGGGAGAGGTTTTTACAGATCGTGGAGAGAGAATGAAGGGAGAGGTTTTTGGATGACTGACTGTACAGGTGACCAGTATTATCCCTCTAAATTTTGAAGGGTTGAGATTGAATAATTAAAATCTAACGGTTAAAAGGAAGGGTGCATATGGTACATTTCAAAATAGGGGTGTGTACCGTAGTTGGACCCGACAAAGGGAAGCGCATCAATCTAGTTTTAACTTTTCAAACATTTCCATTCTAGCAATTATATATCCATGCCTAAACATTTGCAAAACACGAGAAATAGGATTCAAAACATAATAGACTTTATGGGCATAATTAAATCAATCAAGATGTCTAATGCATTATTTAAAACTAATTGGATCATACTTGAGAAATCTAATTGTATACGAATTCAACGCTACTTCGCAAGTAAAGCATTGAAATTAAGCCATTCAAGTTTCAAGATTGAACTTAATGGGGAAAAAAAAAATACCATTGAAGATGGAGTAGATGGATCCAGTTTTTTTCAAAAGGCCCAACAAAAAAATTGAAACAAAAGCATACTAATTTTTTTTGAAGTTTTAAACTAAAAATATGAAAGCTCTCAAAGAAATATTACCTTTCGATCCCAAAGAGCCTTTTTACTGCCTAGATCACCATATTAATGATACTGAAACACCTAATAAGAAAGACAAATTAGAAGCAGCACCGCACCAGATTGAAAGCACTATGCTTAATAATAGAAAAGGAAAAATGTAAGGGATAATGATAAAAGCTCGAACCATGTGCCCAAAGCTCTCAAAATCAAATCTCAACAAGGCGATAGATTCAAATTCTTGTTGGGAAAACAAAGAAAGAGCAGTGAAATAATACAACACTATAATTGTAAACAACTTGGGCTCGAAAAAAAGTGCCCGAGAACTTTCCAATTGAATCATATCAATGGACACAGGACAACCATCATCAGGGCCGGCCCTAAAGTTTGGGTTGCCTTAGCCGACCCTGATTTTGGTTGCCCACTTATTCTTAAGTCAAAAAAATAAGATGACATACAAGTTAGGAAAAAAAATCAAGTTAATTTACATTGGACTTAGCTTGAACAATTTCAAAAAAATCACAATCAAAATGTAATCCATGTTACAATGATATACGATGAGCAAGATCCGATTCAAAGAAAACTTCTTATTGTATGAAGCAAATTCTCAATATTGGCCCCCCTACATCTTCAAGAGTTCTTTTTAACAAATTATAAAATACAAAAAAAAAAAAAAAAGGATACAAAGATAAACGTAAAAAAGAAATGATTGTAAGAGTTTGTTATAAAGAAAATAAATTTGCATTATATTTTACTATGACATGTATGAAAAGACGATAATAAACCGTGTTAGCTCACTCATTTTTTTTTTAATTTTCCATCATTAGAATTTTTTAAATCAATATAAGAAAATATCACTTCTACATTGTTGTTGTGTTTGTTAAATGTAAATTTTTTAACAAAGTGTAATTAAGTAGTGTGATTTTTGTAAAATTGTGGATTGGGTGGAAAAAATAAATAAATAAAAAACAAAGAGACAAAAGGGAAACAAAAACTTGAAAGATTCCAAAGTCAGAAATATTGTATCATGGGGAATTGAACTCAGGTTGTCTCAAAGACCACAGAGTTAGGGCAATAGCCAGCAACCACCGAGGCAACTAAACACTATATATGTCATACATGGAAGCTTAACTATGTTTATATATAAACTGTTTTTTTTTTTTTTGGGGGTTGCCCTGACCTAGGGGGGTTGCCCAAGCCCCGGGGCTTGCTCAAGCCCCGGGGCTTGCTGGGCTTACCCCTGGGCCGGCCCTGACCATCATCTAGAACCCGGCTTCCTCAATGGTAGATGGTGATTCAATAGAAACTACACTATTAAACAAATTACATTGTGAACACAACATCAAAAACATATTTTCATGCATAGATTGCTTTTCTGTCACCAATGATTCATGTACTTGTGGTTAAATAAAAGGCATGTTGCATTCTTTACACACGAAGAGGGATTTCACCTAGTTTCTTTCTTTCTTTTTTTAATAATTAGACACCAAATTTTACCTTTTGAAAGACCACAATATAAGTTCAAACCGACACATGGAAGTATTTTGTCATGTACTATTTCATTCAGCAACCACATTGTTTAAAATATCTTCAGAGCTAATTAGCTAAACATCCACTTCACTCCCCGAAAACTTAGCAGAAGGAATTGCGTCTAAAATAGTACAAGATCAATAGAGAGTTGAAATTACCCGAAAACTTTGCAAATGAAAACCAGAGAGAAAATTAAGGGGACAACAAAGAGAGAGAAATGGGTCAGATATTGGTTGAGAGGGAAGGGACATCCCAATTAAGAGGAGAAAATTAAGGTGGATAAATGGGGCAGATATTGGTTGAGGGGGAACCGTCCATCCAAATTAAAAGGAGTAAATTCTGGGGAACGCAACAAAGAGAGAGAAATGGGCCTATAAAATCCAGAAACAGGGTAAGGAGATAAAGAGAGAAAATTTACATCAGTGACCAATTAAATATCGAAAAATGCCTTGCTTTAGTTTTAAGTGCGTTATGTCTTTTCTCTACTTCTTATGTATCGGAGGGAGCATTGTGGTGGGGATATTATTGAAGACCCAGAATTTCAAACCTTGGGAAGTGGACCTTCTCTCTTTCTTCGGTGCTGTGTTTGTTTGTGGAGACATCATCCTTTTCTTTATCGCCCTCTTCCAGAACGACAATCACGAGCAGGCCCCACAAGCGCCTGCTATACCCGCGGTCGTGGCTACCGCGAGGCATGTTCCAGAGGCTGAACGACCTTTTGCGCAACAGATGGATAAAGAATGAAGCACGGGCACCTGCCACCGTGCCCTGTCAAAGAGGGCTTTTCAAATATGACCTGAGTGTGTCCATTCTGACGACTAGCAAGGTCGTATAAAGGCGTGTCATCTGTATTATCTGCAACTTATGGTTTTTCTTTGTTTTTTTGTTTTTTTTTTTCCTTTTTTTTTTTTTTTAATATCTTCAATTTTATTTCTTCATTGTATCAAATATACATCAAGTTCAAGAGAAACATATTACAGTGTAAGCACCGATAGAAATATGAGTCTTCAATTCCCGAAAAGCACTACTATATATTCTAATGTGAAAAAAAATATTCCCCATGCGTATTTTTTTTGGTTATTGTCATTCCCGGTATCTGCGTATCAATCTATATTTAATAACGAAGAACGGTTTTTGAATCCTATGTATAAATTGAAAGGTCAAGTCTTATTTTATAAATCCTACAGATGATATGGATTTGTTTCAAGTTTATAAATCCAACTGCTATATTTGGATAAATCATACACCTTTGGACAGTGGCAAAAATACACTGAATCGTGTATCAATTTGTTTCCAATTCACACACCTGTTTTCAATTTCGAAGCTCTCTCTCTCTCTCTCTCTCTCTCTCTCTCACACACACACACACACACACACACGTTAGAATCCAACTTTGCACATTCTCTGTCCACGGAAACCCTCACCGTTATCTTCCAATTCTGTCTCCTTCTCGGCCTTGCCCTCTCTGCTCTATGCTTCACTACTACATAACTCTCTGTTTGAAGAATGCCCAAGGCAAAAATTTTAGGCTTTTGTTCTTGTACCTTTAGGGTAAAAAATTGAGAATCATTGGGTTGAATTTAGCAAGTCTAAGACGGTGATTTCAGTTTAAAAAACTGGTATGTATATGCTATTTGAATTGGGTAGGTTTTTTTTTTTTTTGAACAGCAAATTGGGTAGTTGTTGGCAAGAAAGAAAATTTGCATTTGCTTTTACTTTTCCCCTCTTTCTTTTAAGGGGAGTATTATGATTTTCATTCTACTTTGAGCCACCATATGTATTACATCGTTTGCATGTGGTAAACATTTGACTAATGAAACTTGCTGGAGAAAACATTATTTCCACCGCCGGCGGAAACAAATATTTCCTCTAAATCAATCATAGTTAGAGGTGTCAAACGTGCGTGCCGTGCTATTCAACTTCCGTGCCAACCGTGCTTCGTGCCATGTCATGCCGTGCCCATTTACTTCATCGTGCCATGGCGTGCCATCAGGGGCGGAGCCAGAACTAAGTGCCAGTGGGGTCAAATTCTTAAAATAGAATAATAGAACAAAAAAAAAACACCAAAATGCGAAATAGAAACGAGTTGAAATAGATATCTATTAATAACATATAATTTCATTTACAATTGATTCCCCAAAAGATACACTGAAATGCCAAACAAAAATTAGCTTAGATATACAACCCCTAACCGCGTCCACAACCGACCACAAAAAGCTACACTTGAATGCCAACAAAAAGTAGCTAACCAGGTATCGATTTAATACTTGTAACAACATTTACAAGTGACCCCGGCGATTTTCATATTTTGACATCGTAGTATAATAGCCTCATTTGTGATACTATTAAAAATCTCTCTCTCAATATACACAATCAAGTTATCATGCAACCATTGATCATCCATTCGGTTACGAAGTCGATTCCTCACAATCTTCATGGCAGAAAATGCTCTTTCTACTGTAACTATCGCATCAGGTAAAACTAGAGCCAAAGTCAAAAGCCTGAAAACCAATGGATACCCTATATCTTTACGGGCCTCAACCATCTTTTGAGAAACAGCACCAATTCCTTTCAAGTTTGAAAACTCGACACTAGACCGCACATCAATGATGAAATTCTCAAGTTGATCCGAAAGTGCCAAAAACTCAGTACCGGAGAAGTCTTTAGGATAAAATTCGGCCAAGCGGTTCAACTTTTGGCTATCAAAACTTGCAAATGAGTTGGATGGACTTAGACATGCAACACAAAGAAGCAACTCGGTGTTTACCTCAGTAAAGTGATTATTTAGCTCTTGGAGTTGCATATTTATGACAGTATACAACAACTCAACGCAATTTGGTGTGGTAAGGAGGGCAAGTAGTGGTGAAGAAAATTAGAGAGTTACAAGGAAAATTATTTTGTGTGATTGGTCAGTGTAAGGAGGAGGGCAAGTAGTTTTTTTTTTTTTTGAATTGAGGAGGGCAAGTTGTTGGACAAAAATACCATGTACAAGGGGCAAAAATACTAAATTTCACAAAATATTATACATATCTTATTAAAATTTGACACCTCAGTGGGGTCAAGTGACCCCGCTTGACCCCCCTTGGCTCCGCCCCTGCGTGCCATGCTACGTGTCGTGCCGTGCCGTGCCCATTTACTTCATCGTGTCGTGCTGTGCCGTGCTTTTTTGAAGTCGTGCCGTGTCGTGCCATGCCCGATTAGTTAATCGTGTCATGCCGTGTCGTGCCGTTGACTTAATCGTGTCGTGCTGTTTATTTTTTTGTTGTGTCATGCCATGCCTTTTTTTCGTGGCATGCCGTGCCTTTTTGTCGTGCCGTGCCTTTTTTGTGTCGTGTCGTGCCTTTTTTTTAGTCGCGTCGTGCCGACGCTGTGCCTTTTTATCGTGTTATACACTTATACAGTTATACTTTGATCAAACAAAGACCAGAAAATACTCCTCCGTCCCAAGCTCCCAATTGTTTGTCCATTCATTGACTTTCTTGCGTCCAAAAATGTTTGTCCAAGTACCCCCTTGACCCTTAAGGCCCTCTCTCCTACGCATGGTAGAGAGTGCCGTCTCATCCAATACCGAAAAGTAAAGGGTATTTTTGAAAACTCCAAGCTTTTCAAAAGAAATCATTTGGTGTCTTAATGAGATGAAATTTTAAGATCCGACAAGTAAATTAGGACGGAGGGAATATCGAAGTAGTAGCAATGAATGTATGTCCATCAAGGCATAAACACAAAAAGGTCAGATATATTTTAATATCATATACTGACGACCACAATAGTGTTGAGCGCAAAGATAGCAGTTTTACTCATGGTTTATGCTTCAAAAGTTCCATCTAGCCTCAATTTGACATTGATAAAGGAAGAAATCAAAAGAATGGCAACAAAAAAGAGATAAAATCAACAAAATTATGACCAGCAACAGAAGTTCCATCAACAGAATCAACAAAAAGAGCTATAAAATCAACAAAATCAACAGAAGTTCCATCAAGCCTCAAAACCCTCAACAGCAACTTCCTTGCCATCGTAGCTCCATGTAATCATTGTGGGAAATGGGAATTCCTTGCTCACTCACTATGTCTTCATAATTTGAGGCAGTCCGCATCCATGAATAACTAGGGACTTGCATCTCATCAGGTCTTTGCAATGGCAGCACTGGGACAGCATGCACTTCATAATTCACCGCAGGAAACATCAAGGAGGCACTGACTATAGTCTATAGAACAAATCCACGACATGACAGATGTGAAGACTGTCCTCAGCTTGAACTCAAACTCGGGTTACGTGAATCTCGTTAAAGACAGTACATTCAACCCTCTAGTTCTCTGTAAACAACTTCCTACCGCCAATTGAAAATACACAGCATTTCATTCCCATATTCACACTTAGTCCTTGTGCCTCCATAAATTGATCATATGTAACCTTCAGAAACATAAATTCTATGATCAAATCCACAAGCCTCAAAGCCAGATCAGCCCATGAATATGTTAAAAGCAACTTCCTTTGCTTTTCTCCATTTTCAGTGATAAACAAATGATACAAGAAGGTCTTAATTCTAATCCCAAATCAAGAGCCCAAAGAAGAGATCCTGAAAATCCAAGATACGCGTACTGGAAAAAAGATGAGGAATTTGGGAAGAAGTGAACCTGGGGAGTGAACATCAAACGGGATTCAGCAGCCCTAGGGCTAGAAGGTGGGTACTGACTGATAGGGCTGCAAATGTTCACATTAGCACCCCTTAATTTACCCTTGGTAAGTCTATTTTTATTGTTACTTGGAGTATAATGCTTGATTTTTGTCTTGCAGTGGTTCAGATGCTTAATATGTTAAAAAGGTGATAATCATCAAACTTCAGCCGTTGGATTAAATTTGCTAGACATTAAAGGGGAGAAAGCATCCAAATTAATTCTCTCGGAAAGTATATTGGGTTATTGGCCAACATGATGAAGAACGCTGCTACGTGCACCGACGGTGCACCGACGGCTTCGGGGACGCCGTTGTGGGTCCCAAACGGTCGATCCGAGCCGTTCAATCTTCTCAAAATAAAATTCCGAGTGGGTCCACGCGGGAATCAAGGCAATCGGACGGCTGTATGAGCTCGATCCAAAACTACCCCATTTCGATCAAAAAAATTTGAACGAAATGGGGTAGTTTTGGATCGAGCTCATACAGCCGTCCGATTGCCTCGATTCCCGCGTGGACCCACTCGGAATTTGATTTTGAGAAGATTGAACGGCTCGGATCGACTGTTTGGGACCCACAACGGCGTCCCCGATGCCGTCGGTGCACCACGGTCGGTTCCCATATCTTTACCGCATGATGAAGGGCTTGCTCGTGGGTTATGAATTTCCAAAGATTTTGATATTGGACTGGTTGGTATTAATAAAAGAGAAACTAGTGGGGCCCAAGTAATTGGTTGGCACATGATTTTTCTTTGGAAATAAGATCACTGCTAGGTTAAAAAGAATGGAGGCTGCATGTAATAATATATATAAGTCGAGGCTGCTCGGGTATTAGGGAAATCAGACGACGCGTAACAGACTTCGGACGAAAAAATAGAGGCTACCGCTTTGGGTTTTGGCAGTTCTTCCATGTCTGGCTAAACATCTCTCTTAGGGTGTAGATGAAACCCTAACCAAGTAACTATGTTTTTATATTAATTTTGGATTTTGATTATCGAAATGACGGTTGTATATCTTTGAGACTTATTTTTATGATTCAATCTTATTCTTCCTATCTAGTGTTATGTGTTCGCTTTCTGTGATTGCAAATACATAGTTATGTAACAATTTTTTCTTAGCACATGAAATTGCGAATTATGATAATCTATGCCTAGGGAAGACGAGTCATGCATAGATTAATTAGTTATAGAATCGAAAACGATTCGTGCCAACCGAAGATAGGTTATGCCCGATTTTCAATCACATTCTATTTTCTTGTCGATCTCGCTAGGGCTTGCAGCTTTTAGCGAGTGATTGTCGTTTCGGTAATCGATTTTCCTAAATTAATATAATTACTTGGTTGCAAAGTTAGGGTGGATTCAAAACCCTAAGACCTTTTTTCATATTATTTAATTCACAATCTTTCTTGTTTTTCATTATTTAGATAATTTTAGAAACCAAACTCAAATCACTTTTTCTCGAATTAATTTAGAAATCAATTGAAATAGTTGTAGCTTAGCCTTATAATCCCTGAGGACGATACTCGGAATACTTATCACTATTCATTTGAGTAGTAGTAATTATTTTGTTTTATTAATTATTTTTGGTGTGAAAAACGATCTACCAAATTTTGGCGCCGTTGCCGGGGATTTCAAGCACGGTTGCATTGTTCCAGTTGATTTTTATTTTAATTCCTAGTTTAGGTATGTTCTTTTCTTTCTCATACTTGTTTAATTGCCCTTTCTCTTTTAGCATTGTTTTCTCTAGATAGAACGAGTGAGAGGTTACAGAGCACGGGGGTGAGAGACAAGCAGCATAGTTACAATCCAAAAGCCCCATCATTCCGATCTTCAAATTTTTATAACACTGTGAGTTATTATTATTATACTGTGGACGGTGAGATCCACGCGGCTCGAGGAAGATGGAGAAAAAAAAAAATGAGTCGCCACCCGGGATTTATGTGGAAAGCTTTTGGTACCCGAGAAACCGTTGAAAATAATTGATGACTCTTATGCCGTTTTTGGAAAAGATTTGATCTGCGAAAAGATTCTTTTTGGATTCGGAAGCCATGTTACGATCGGGGAAGGTTTTATTAAAAAGCACCCCGCTCGCCCGGATAATTTCCGGTCTCTACTAATTGTTTGTGGGATTTTGAGAAAATATTCTATTGCAAAAGAGAAATTCTTTTAACAATAATGTGAAATATAATTGACAGGAATAAACGGATAATTTATAGAACCATAACAGGAATAAAATGAAATAAAAGAACTTAATAATAAATAAACAAAACCTGAGGGGGAGGCAGTGTAATATCAGTATATCAGAACCAGAGAATCCGAAAACAGAGCATCAATCTGTTTGAAACAAGGGAGTAGGCCATCTTTCAAAATCAAGCCGTGCGGCTGAGAAATGTTGGCCGCCCGGCCTATTATGTTGACCGCCCGGCTAACGTGCTTTGATATTTCCAAAGTTTTTATAAGCCAGTATGCTCGACCAAAAAAAATTGATTCTGTATGATGAAAATACCCTCCTTTGAACTGAAAAACTGTTTGAAAAATGGTTTTGGGAGAAATGTGCCTCCAGATGGGGTCGAACCGTGCGATAACGGTAAATATCGCCCGATACGAACTCTTAGAGGTGAATGTTGTTGATGATCGTTATTATTCGAACCCGGGGATGATTACAGGAACCATCCCGAGCCCGAATAACCCCCCCCCCCCCCCCCTCAGATCAAGATGAAACTTTGTCGGACAAAACCGAGGTTTGTACCTTCTGAAACAATGTGATCGAAGCTTCGGATGTTTTGGGTTGGTGAACAGAGATTATGGGAGACGAGATTTTTATGGTTTATGAGGGGGAATAGAGGGATTTCAGAGATTTTGCTATGGTGATATGGCTTTCCGGCAGCGTTTTACGGCGACGGTGGGTGATTCACGATGATTCTTTTTGGAGGAGGGGATGAAGGCTATTTATAGCCGTGAAGAGGAGAGGTGAAGTGTAAAAATGGCCGACGGTTTATTTTTAACGTGATGATGATATTCCTCTGCCGTCGAATATATCCTCTGCCAGAAATCTCTGCGAATTTTAATCCTTGAGTTGACAACCAAATATTGGCCGCACGACTGATGAGGAGAGCCGCACGGCTGGATGGGTTGGCCGCCCGGCTGGATGGGTTGGCCGCCCGGCTGACATGAAAAGGAAATTGACCGCACGGTTGCTCTGAAGGGCCGTGCGGCTGACTTTATCATTTTTTGGATTTTTTTGCTAAGCTCTGATCAGTGTTTCAAGGTATGTTCGCGGTTTCTTTCATCATTGGGGGAACACTTTTAGGTTAAAATTGGGGTGTCTACAGTTGCCCCTCTTTGACGTGGCTTAGTCATCATTCTGAGATGTAAGTCGCGTCAAAGATATAGACGTCCCGATTTTGACCATCTTAGTGTCTAAAAATAAGTAAAACCAAAGCAGAAAAAATGTGGTCGTGCTAAGAGCTTCCTACGTACCCCGTTTGCAGGGATCAGACCAATCGTAGTTCTGGGCTAGAAAATTTTGATAAATACCACAGAGGGATTTTTGGAAAACATGAATTGCCTGTTTGAAGGCTCCAAACGTTTTTTAAAGTAATAACCAATGCCGTGACGGACTTTTTGGAAAAAGTTTCAAGAAACCCAATGCGGTGCCATCGAGGATTTTAGAAAATTATGAAAATACCTGACGGATTTTAGCGAGAATGATTTTTAGAAAATCATAATAATACCTGACGGATTTTAATGAAAATGATGCCCTCGAGGAATGATTTAATTTTAATGCCTGAAAATTGATCTAATTTTAATGCCTGTAAACAGGACTTACATAACAAAAATGATGATTTCTGAATTGATGCCATGGAGGGCTTTATGAAAAATGATTTTGATTTAACGCCTTATGAACAGGACTTACATAACAAAAATGATGATTTCTGAATTGATGCCATGGAGGGCTTTATGAAAAATGATTTTGATTTAACGCCTTATGAACAGGACTTACATAACAAAAATGAGGATTTCTGAATTGATGCCATGGAGGGCTTTATGAAAAATGATTTTGATTTAACGCCTTATGAACAGGACTTACATAACAAAAATGATGATTTCTGAATTGATGCCATGGAGGGCTTTATGAAAAATGATTTTGATTTAATGCCTTATGAACAGGACTTACATAACAAAAATGATGATTTTTGAATTAATGCCATGGAGGGCTTTATGAAAAATGATTTTGATTTAATGCCTTATGAACAGGACTTACATAACAAAAATGATGATTTTTGAATTAATGCCATGGAGGGCTTTATGAAAAATGATTTTGATTTAAGGCCTTATGAACAGGACTTACATAACAAAAATGATGATTTCTGAATTAATGCCATGGAGGGCTTTATGAAAAATGATTTTGATTTAACGCCTTATGAACAGGACTTACATAACAAAAATGATGATTTCTGAATTGATGCCATGGAGGGCTTTATGAAAAATGATTTTGATTTAACGCCTTATGAACAGGACTTACATAACAAAAATGATGATTTCTGAATTGATGCCATGGAGGGCTTTATGAAAAATGATTTTGATTTAACGCCTTATGAACAGGACTTACATAACAAAAATGATGATTTCTGAATTGATGCCATGGAGGGCTTTATGAAAAATGATTTTGATTTAATGCCTTATGAACAGGACTTACATAACAAAAATGATGATTTTTGAATTAATGCCATGGAGGGCTTTATGAAAAATGATTTTGATTTAATGCCTTATGAACAGGACTTACATAACAAAAATGATGATTTTTGAATTAATGCCATGGAGGGCTTTATGAAAAATGATTTTGATTTAAGGCCTTATGAACAGGACTTACATAACAAAAATGATGATTTCTGAATTAATGCCATGGAGGGCTTTATGAAAAATGATTTTGATTTAACGCCTTATGAACAGGACTTACATAACAAAAATGATGATTTCTGAATTGATGCCATGTTTTTATAACAAAATACCACGGATATGTATATATACGACAAAAATGCCTTTTCGGAAGATACTTACGCGGGGAAACGTAAAAATGCCTCAAAAAAGCTCGGAAAAGGAGGGACAAGACATACCTGACGGGTGAACAGTGTGATTTCTGTTATGTGAGAGAGAATAAGCCGCACGGTTTACCGGTTTGGCCGCCCGGCCGTTAGGGTTAGCCGCCCGGCCAAGGCTGCGATTTCGATTGAAATAAAACCATCGGGCCTTTCGAGGTTCTGTTCTTTCACCGTTCAAAAATCAGAGGCGATATTTTGCGAAGTCTGTTCCTCGTTTCGATTCCCCACAAGAAGTTTCCAAAAGATCTTCAATCAACACTTGCCATCAATGGCCGACGCTCCCGTTGGCGATAGTAGTTCACCGTTGCTCCGTGAGAGGACGCCATCGCCGCAGCGCGCAGAGGCGGCGGCGGCAGTGGCTCCGACCGGCGGTGGTCCGGTTCTGTCGTTTCCGAGCGAGGCTAGTGCTACCGATCAGATTTGGGAAGAGGGTCGTGCGGCCTTGGTGGTTGGTCAAGCCAGCCGTGCGGTCTCCATTGAGGAGCAAGCCGACCGGGCGGCTGATTTAGCAGAAGATGACGGGCATGTGCCGGCGAGTTCGGTGGTGGGTGAGGATGGTGCGGCCATGGAGGTTGACCCTCCGGTTGGTGATGTTGGCGCTCAGAGTGGTTCTACACCAGTGGGTACAGATGCTTCAGATACGATTTTTCCTTCTCCTGATGTTGAGATGCATATTGCTGGTATAGATATTCTTGCTGACCCGAGAGTTGCTCGAGGAGAGGTAGGTGGTGAGGTTGCGATCCCTTTAGAGGTTAGGAGTGCCGTGTTAGAGTCGCCTGCGGAGCAACATGCTCCGAGTAGTTCAGGGGCTAGCAGGGAGCCCAAAGGGAAGGAGGTTTTGATAGAGGATCTCGGAGAGAGAGGTAGTAGTGGTGATGAGGGACCAGCTGACCCGGTCTTGTTTCCTAGACCCTCGGGTTCTTCAGTAGATCCAGGCGCGACTTTAGGAGATACTTTGGAGGGTGCGACTGATGAGACCTTGGCTAGGGTGGTACAGCAGTTTCCAGACCTTGGGACTTTGGTGGGTGGTGATCCTGTGCAGGAGATGGAGCACGAGGAGGTTCATGTTGAGGAGGCGAGGGTGTCCATAGTTGAGGCAGTACAGAGAGCACTGAGGGATAGGCTGCCGTTTGCTCCTGAGACTTACGTACCTCGAGTACACTTTTTCGCACCCTCTGGTTGTGCAGTATATCAGTCGAGATTGCCCTTTTATCCTGACGAGCTGATTTTGCGGGACCTGGAGACTCATATCTCGAGTAGACCTTTGGTACGCATTTTACATTCATTCTTCTCTTTTGAATTGTTTTGTTATTGCATTCGCCTTGCAGTTTTACTGACTGAAATCATGCAATGTGCTTGAAACAGGTGGATGGTGCTCTCTTGGGCTATGGTGGACCATCTGATTGCTTGGCGCAGTATCGGAATCTGCCGCAGACAGTGAGGGGCTTGGTGGATGCTGCTGGCTTCACTGCTTTCATCAGGATATTACTGCCGACACGGATGGACCGCAAGTTGGTGAGAGCTTTGGTGGAGCATTGGTGGGATACCACCAACACCTTTCACTTCAGGTTCGGAGAGATGACGATCACCCCGCTGGACTTCGCAGCGATCACTGGTTTGAGGGTCGGTGGTGATCCGATCCCGTTTGACTCAGGTTTATACTCGGACCGTGCGGCGGTACGACACTTTCTGGGGAGAGACATGGGAGATGAGCCGTCTGTGCGGTGTGACCATTTACCAGCTATTTGGGACCACGAGCCAGGGTCAGTTGAGGAGGCTCGTCAGATGGCCAGAGCTTACTTGTTGTACCTTTTTGGCTCTGCTTTGTTTCCTGGCAGGAAGAGTCACGTTCACCTGGGGTGGTTGCCAGCTTTGGCAGATTTGGAGACAGCGAGTAGGTTTGACTGGGGTGGTGCGGCCTTGTGCACTTTGTACATTTTCTTGGGCCTGGTCGTCCGTGGGGGAGGGACCAAGCTTGGTGGTTATTGGAGGGTCCTTGAGGTATTTTTCTTGACTTTCCTTCTTGCCTTGTAGCTCATATGATTGTATCATGCACTTGTTGCTTCTGTCCCGATTTGGATAACTTGTTCTCAAAAATGCAGGTGTGGGCTTATGAAGTCTTTGGAGTACCGGCTCCTGACAATTCTCATCCGAACAAGGACGTGTTCCCTCGTGCGGGGAAGTGGGCACAGCGGTATGTGGGGAAGGGCGAGTTTAAGGGTGACTTGAGAGGTTTTCGCCTGTTCCTTGACCAGAGCATGGGAGCTACGGCATGATTCTGTTTGAAATTTCTCTTGAATTCTCTTGATCCTTGAAATGGTTTTTCGTAGATCTGATTTTAAAACTTGCTGCAGGTTCGTTGGGATGCCTGGGGTAGGTGGCGTCAGCCTTTCTTGACTCAGAGCAGAGAGATGACACGGGGTCGTGTGCTGTTGGAGTCCCCATATGGCTGGCAGTGGTATCTAGGTGAGAGAGTGTCACGTCAGTCTCTGGGGACAGACTTCTTCAGTGTGCCAGGCCCGCTCCCTGTGCGAGTTCAGAGGACCCATGAGTACACAGTGGCAGAGGTGGAGGCGTACACTGTTCTGGACGTGCAGCTGGTCTTTGATCCTTCCCTGGATTATGCTGGCTATGTGAGGAGTTCACTGGCTTTTTCTTTAGAGATGGAGCGTCGTTTAGCTGAGCCAGTGCCTGCAGGTGCTACTTCCCTGCCTGTGCTGGGGAGAGAGATAGATGTTATGACGGCAGACGGAGGTATGGGGATCATAGATATTCCTGCGGTGACCGGCCCTGTGACTCTCGCAGCTGCAGAGGTATCCTGAAAAGTTTAAAACAAATAGTCAGTTCTCAAATTTGATTGTTCACATATGTTACCTGCTGACACTTTGTATTGCTTCTTTGCAGATTCCAGTTGAGTGGGCCGCGTCCCAGGTCCAGTTGATTCGTGATTTGGAGGCCTTAGTCCGTCGCCTTATGCTGGGGGATAGACCTGAGGTGCGGCCCAGACCCGAGCCCGGTGTTGTGCAGGATCCTGGTGGTGGAGGTGGTGATGGTGATGACGGTGATGGTGGAGACGGTGGTAGACGTGGTGGTAGAGCCGGCCGAGGAGGCGGCCGTGGTGCTAGAGGTAGCTGCAGGGGCGGCGGAGCAGGAGGGAGTCGTAGGGACCTTGGTGCAGGTGGTAGCCGTGGGGCTAGTAGTAGTCGTGGTGGTGACCGTGGAGCAGGAGGTGGTGGCGAGCCTAGCAGTCGCCGTAGGCCCCGGCGTGCCCGTAGGGCTCCTGGTAGTAGTGAGACTGAGCAGGTATCCTGTTTAATTTGCTTTGAGATTTGCTTGTTTCGGCTGTTTACTGATGCACATTTTCTTGCAGGATGTACCTCTTTCTTCTCCGCCCCGTAGGAGGCCCTTGATGAAGCATGTCGGTGGAGCTCAGAGGCGTGCCTCACCTGTGGTCGTGCCGTCTGGCAGAGTGTTGCGTTCTTCAGTTGAGAGATCAGCAGGGGGTGCCCCTGGGAGTTCAGTACCTGAGTCACAGTGGGTCCCGCGTGGGAGGGAGAGCAGTAGTAGCAGTGGCAGCAGTGATGGTGGAGGTGATAGTGGCAGTAGTGTAGATGACTATGCGGACCACCCGAGTACACCTGAGGAGTATCGGCATTTGGTTGTGGGCTCTCGCCGGGATTTCAAGAGACGTCGCACTGGTTTCTAGGACGAGCCTGCGTGCTCGGTTTTGATTTGGGCGCCTGTTTGCCCATGTTTTACTTTTTCTTGGATATGGCCTGCGTGCCATGGTAGCTTCTGATGTTTTAGGTCTGTTTTGCCCCTGGATGGATGTATTATTTATCACATGGATGCCAGTTAGTTATATATATTGCACATGTTTGTTCATGCTTAGAATGGCTCACGCTGGCAAAGTTTTGAGTTTCAAAATCTGATTTATGCATGTACATGCTTTGTGGGTGACTGGATTCTGACAACACACGATATATGCCCCTGAGATATGAAAAGATGGATTGCGATTTGGAAACTGACATGGGGAACCACAAACTGACTCTTTTAAGCAAGTAAATTAAGCGTTACGGGCATGATGTGACCCATTGCGTCAAGAACCCTGAATCTGACAAATGAAGCTCGTAACGAATCACAAACACATATCGCAACTTGCTTGAATGAATGAAATACGGAAGTCGACACTCGGATACGTCTCAACTTGTTGGTACCATTTGTTCGATTAGCCTTGGCTCCGGCGTATCTGCAACTTCGGAGTATCCGTCTATCCGAATGTGGTCAAGATAGTAAAACGACTGTCCCGACAACTCTCCAATGTCCCATGCAACTTGTTTGTGTGAGCAAAGTGCTGAAAACATGCTCGGGTCAAACCCCAAGTTTGAAAACAGAGTCCCAGTTAGAATCTGCCAAGGTTGGCCGGCCGGCTAACATAGGTTGGCCGCACGGCTGAAGAAGTTGGCCGCCCGGTTTTCTTATCAATCTGCTAACTTCCTGCTTTTTCTGGCAGACCCTTGGACTTTTGCGTCATCTTCTGTTGTATTCCGGGCATCTTTTATTACTGAGAACTTCCCGCAAACCTATTCCCGAGTCATGTGCATCTCTCCTATTACTCAACATGGCACGCACTCCGAGGCGGTTCTTTATTCAAAATCTTACGTATGTATGTTACATAAAAATAACCCTTGCATACTTTCTCAAAAGATTTTCATCTTACTCTGGGCAACCATGAGTCTTCCGGCTTTGGTTCGACCTTGGCTTGACAAACTTGACGGTCTTGGGTGGCTTAATTTCCGAGATCACCGGATGGCCTCACTGCGCTATATTCGGGATGTAACTATCCGTCCTGAGCTCCTACATGCTGCGGTTCAGTTCTGGGATCCAAAGGTGCACGTGTTCCGCTTCGGCCTTCATGAGCTATGCCCTACTGTGGAGGAGTTCCATGCATATCTTGGCGGATTTGACTTGGAGATGCCGGTCGTACCTCTGTATGGGGTAAACTTCGCCAGCCTATTGTCTACCAAGCTGGGATTGAGTAATAAAGCAGCAAAATCCATGCTCCAAGGTGGTGTCATCAATATTCCGCTCATTATTGAACAGTTCCATCCTGAAGGTTTCGCCCTGTGCCTTTGTTTGCTTGCTGCTTTCTTGTTTGTTAAGTCCGACGGGCAAGCGAGCTCGACACTGGTTGGCGTTGCTGTGCAGATCGAGGAGCGCAAGGATGTGGCTCCGATGGCCTTGGCTGAAACTTTAATGGGACTGGATAAGGTGCATGCTGAGGATACTGATGTTTTTGAAGGTAGCGCTTTGCTCCTACAGGTAGGTTTTCTCACTCAGCTCTCCTTTTTCTGGTTTTTCTCACAGTCTTGTTTTACCTCAACGCTCGGGTTTAGGCTGTCTAAGGTTTCTTACTTGTTTTCTCTCTGACACACAGATATGGCTATGTGACAAGGCTAATCTGCTGGAACCTGTGCCACGGGGGCGGATTCATGAAACACAAGGATTTGTTCAGAGGGACTTTCTGGAAGTTTCTGATGATGTGCAAGGCTGGTTTAGGGTGTTCTCCCGGCTTACGGAAGAGGTGATTGCTTGGCGCTTGGCTTGGCTAGACAATCCTGCTATGACTGTGAGCAACATGGGGCGTCAGCGGGTGATTTTGGCTGGTCTATCTTGCTGGACTTTCTACATTCCAAACCGTATTCTCCGCCAGCTTGGCGTTCGTCAGACAATACCACCGTCAGAGAGTTTCGTCTTGCCGAATCACAACTTTGCTACCTTCAGGGCTTATCAGAATACTTGGAGGGAGCGCGTAACCATTCCAAGAGATCAGTATCCGAGTGTCAATCTTTCAGAGCGCTATGTGAGATGGTTAATAAGAGACATGGAAACAAGGGAATATGGAAGCCAAAGTTGACTTTTGAACTCAATCTTAATGTGCCTGAAATAAATTGCTTAGACCCACGAGATGCTTTGTGTGAGGTCATGCTCTGTTGTTTGCTTTGTGTTTTGAAAGTTTCATGCTCAGCCATGTAATCCAAGAAGTTTATTTGAATAAAGATGAATTATGAGAGTTGCATTTAGATTCGCGCGTGAAATTAGAAATCAGCTCAAAGAGACGTTTTAAAAGATGGCGACCGGTCCTCAAGGTGAGGATGCCTACGTATCCTTTTTACAGGAATCAGGTCATGACGTAGTTCGAATGTACAAATTTGGCTAGGGTTCACTCGAGTATTGACACTCTCCTTTTGTGCTCTAAATTTTGCCTAGTACCGCCCTCTCGGGTTTTTCGGTCTAGCGAGCTCGTTTGATTGATTTGCCTTAACTTTTGCCTAAATCGCCCGACGTGGGTTTTCGATCTAGCAGGCTTACTCTAAATTTTGCCTGGCACTGCCCGCCCTTGCGGTTTTCAGTCCAGCGAGCTTCTCTCAGGGGTAATATCTCTTGAGCTGATCCATGTTAACCAAAGTGGAGAATTCGTTGTCGTCAAGATCAATGAGTTGCGTTGCGCCTCCAGACAAGATCTGCCTGATGATGTACGGACCTGCCCATTTTGGTCGAAACTTCCCGCGAGGATCGAAGATCGGAGCTCGGATATCTTTTAAAACCATGTCACCTTCCTGCAGGTCTCTGGATTTTACCTTCTTGTTGAATGCCCGTGCAATTCTGCGCTGATAACCCTGAACATGATATAGAGCCTTGAGCCGCCTTTCGTCAAACAACATAAGTTCTTCGAACCTTGAGTTTTGCCATTCCGCCTCGCTGATTTCTGATTCAACCATGACCCTTAGAGATGGTATTTCGAGCTCGATTGGGAGGACAGCCTCCATGCCATATACCAAGGAATAAGGTGTTGCCCCTGTCGGGGTACGAATGGACGTCCGGTATCCCCATAATGCTAACGGTAGTTGTTCGTGCCAATCTCTCGCAGACTGAGTGATCTTTTCTAGTATCGTCTTGAGGGTTTTGTTTGCTGCTTCCACAGCTCCATTGGTTTGTGGCCGATAAACAGTTGATTTATGAACCTGGATTCCGAAATCTTCGAGAGTTTCTGCGGCTCTACCCTTGAAATGAACCCCGTTGTCTGACACAAAAGCCTGAGGGACACCATATCGGTAAATGATGTTCTGCTTGATGAAGTGGGAGACTTGAACTGCTGTCAAAGTTGTGTATGAAGCGGCTTCGACCCACTTGGTAAAATAATCGATTGCTACCAAGATGAACTTATGACCATTAGACGCGGCTGGCGTGATTCTGTCGATGACATCAATGCCCCAGGTAGAGAAAGGCCATGGTGAGGTCATGGAGTGCAATTCTGATGGGGGTACATGCATGAGATTAGCATGAATCTGACACTTGTGGCATCTCTTTACGTACTGGATGCATTCAGTTTCCATGGTTGACCAGTAGTACCCTTGACGGAGAATCTTCTTTGCAAGCATCATTCCGTTCATGTGAGGACCGCAGACTCCTTCGTGGATTTCTTCCATGATCGTGGTAGCTTCCGTACCATGCACACACAGCTTGTGCATCCCGCAATGTGACCGCCGATATAGTTTTCCCCCGCAAATGATGTATTGAGAGGCCAGTCTTCGAAGAGCAATTTGATCCTTCTTTTCAATTCCTGCTGAATATTCCCCTTTCTCGATGAAGTTCCAGATATCGTGATACCAGGGCCGCCCGTCGTCAGGTTCATTGACAACCATGACGTATTCGAAAGCAGGTTTGTCCCTCTGCTCAATTGAGTTTGGTCTGAGTTTAACTCCGGCTGGTATTTCTACCATCGAGGCCAAAGTCGCTAGAGCATCGGCGAACCTGTTCTTCAATCTCGGCACATGAGTGAACGCGACCCTTTGAAAGCGTGGGATTAGATCCTCGAGATCTTGATGGTAAGGTTTAAGCTTGTCTTCTTTCACCTTCCAATCTCCATTGGCTTGTGATACCACTAGATTGGAATCTCTGACTACCTCCAGTCTTTCGACTCCGATTTCTAAGGCAGCTTCCATTCCTACTATGCATGCTTCATACTCTAATTGGTTGTTGGTGACTTCGAAATTCAACTTGAAAGCAAGAGGGATGTGTGACCCTTCTGGTGAGACCAGTAATATTCCGATTCCGAATCCTTTCTGATTGGCGGCTCCATCAAAATACAACATCCAGACATCGTTGGTTGTTGTCATTACGTTCTCGTCAGGGAATTCGAATTCTACATCCTCCGGCCCTTCCACAGGATGATCTGCTAGGAACTCCGCAATTGCTTTTCCTTTTACAGACTTCCGAGTGACATATTTGATATCGAATTCTGCTAGCATAAGCAACCACCGTGCCAGTTTGCCTGTCAGTGCTGGCTTTTCGAATAGGTATTTGAGTGGATCCATTCGAGAGATCAACTTCACAGAGTAAGCCAACATGTAATGTCTTAATTTCTTGGAGGCCCAAATTAATGCCCAACAGACTTTTTCCAGTGGTGTATATCGCTCTTCACATCCCATCATTTTCTTGCTGATGTAGTAAACAGCTTTTTCACTTCCTCCTTCTCCTTCTTGGGCCAACATGCATCCCATGGCCGAAGATGTGACAGATAAGTACAAGATGAGAGGCTGTCCTGGTATGGGCGGCATTAATACCGGAGGGTTCTGGAGATACTTCTTGATGGTCTTGAAAGCTTGTTGACACCTATCGTCCCATTTGAATGTCACACCTTTCTTGAGCAGGCGAAACATCGGCTCGCAAGTAGAGGTTAACTTGGCGATGAATCTGCTGATAACCTGAATTTTTCCGAGGAAACTCCGTATTTCTTTCACTGTCTGTGGCGGCTCCATTTCCAGGATGGCTTTGATTTTTGATGGGTCCACCTCGATCCCTCGCGTAGTGATCATGAATCCGAGCATTTTTCCGGCCGTGACTCCGAATGTACATTTCTCGGGATTGAGACGCAACCTGTACTTGCGGATTCTCTCGAAGAATTTCCAGAGGGCAGGCAGGTGTCCTTCTCTTTCTTTGGCTTTGACGATCATATCATCCACATACACTTCTACTTCCTTGTGGATCATGTCATGCAACAATGTTGTGGCAGCTCTCTGGTAGGTAGATCCTGCATTTTTCAGCCCGAATGGCATAACCCTGTAGCAATAGGTACCCCATTCTGTGGTAAAGGTAGTCTTTTCACGATCTTCGGGAGCCATGAGAATCTGATTATAACCTGAAAATCCATCCATGAATGATAGCAACGCGTGCCCTGCGGTGTTATCTACCAACACGTCTATGTGTGGCAGAGGAAAATCATCCTTCGGGCTTGCTTTGTTCAGATCCCTGAAGTCTACACAGATCCTGATTTTTCCATTCTTTTTAGGAACGGGTACGATATTCGCGACCCATTGAGGATACTCGGTGACCATTAGAAACCCTGCGTCTATCTGCCTCTGAACTTCCTTCTTGATCTCCAACACCCAATCTGGCCTCATCTTCCTCAGTTTCTGCTTGACAGGCTTTGTGTCGGGATACAAAGGGATTCGATGCTCCACTATCTCGGGGTCGATACCGGGCATATCTGCGTGTGACCATGCAAAAACATCTTCGAATTCTTTCAGGAGATCTGAGTGAGCTTTGAACTCTTCTGGAGACAGTCCGGAGCCGATTTGAACCATGAGCGGATTACTCTCATCTCTCAAATTTATAGAAACAACTTCTTCTTTTATAGGCTGAGCATGCCTTTCATCTTCCCTTTCGATTAGAGATCGGAGTTCTTTTGGAATTTCTTCCTCAAACTCGATCCCCTCATCATCAGGGTCGACACAATTTATTTCGGACACAGCAAGATAAGCAAAGTCGATTTCATTCATTTCAAAGGAGGGGGCCCCAGGGGCATGATACATGAGAGTGGACTCAAACTCAAAAGAGAAGTGATGACGTGGAGTGATAACAGATTCAAGCTCCGACTCAAAACTAGACTCAATACCAGATGCAGTGCTAGACTCAGACTTAGATTCAAAATCAGTGCCAGTGTAAATGATTCTAGGTACAAAAGTGCAATTTTTATAAATTCCATTGGCATCCATGATGAGTGTGGCAACATCCTCCAGAGCTTCCTGTCCCAGCATCATCAGCTGCATATCCTCAACAGGCCTTAGATCAGCAATCGTCGCAGCGGGCTCGTCCCCTCTCATACCTAGCGGACTTTCTTCCCCAAACAGCGATAAAAGATTCCCTGAGTTAAGAACTTCGATCCAGTCATCATGGAGTATTTTAACCGGCTCTTCCCACTTTTCTTCCTCATCATCATTTTCCCAGGTGTTATCAACAAAGATTTCAAACCCCGGCAGCTTGGTTCTAGTTTCCATGTCCCAGAATGGTTCCGGGTCCCCTTGATAAGGAGCCTCCGAAGCTTTTGTGAAGTGGATGGGTCCTTTCTTGGCACGGGTTTGTGTTTTCCCAGCACGACCAGATTCATAACCGAGACCAAAACGGTGGTTGTTTGTTAGAAACTTGGGAAATTCCGCTACCCCTTGATTGTTGCGACCAAGCCCTAATCCGGGCAAATACTCCATCTTTAGCATCATGTCCAGGGCCGTTGATCTTATTGAGAAATCCTCGTCCATCTTGATAGTGAATATACCGTCGGAAGCATCAAAGGAAAAACCTCCAAGAGTGATGTCTTCTTCTCCATGATCGATCTCAAGCAAGGGAGCATTGTCAGGAACATGCGGGCGAATTCCAGAATCCCCATAGATGGTTAAGGTTCCCGTGGTTAGTCCGAGCTGAACTTTCTGATGTAGAGAGGAAGGGACAGGATGTCTGATCGATGGAGCCAAGGCCTGCCCAGCAGCAGGTTAAATGACGAGGGAATGTCGAGCACATGAAACTCAACATTAGTCTCAAATTCCTCGATTATTATTTCCATTTGAATGGTCCCAACCACATCTCGTCGAGTATTGTCGTAAGCACGCACTCCAAGGTTCGACGGCTGAAAATCTTTGTTCTTAAAACCCAAACAGTAAGCCGTACGCAGGGGACAGACATTTAAGGCAGATCCATTGTCCAATAACACGACTGGGACCCATTTTCCCATGCATTTCAGGGTAATGTGCAATGGCTTGTTGTGACCGGCGCCTTCTGGTGGCAAATCCTTTTCAGTGAAAACTACAACATGTTTCGCCCGGGTTGGTGTAAGCAGAGCTACCATTGTTTCAGGAGGAGTGTCGGGTGGCACCTCCATGTTTGACAGAGCTTTAATTAGTTTCTGACGATGTTCTCGAGATGAAGAGAGTAACCCCCAAATAGACACTGAGGCTGGAGTTCTTTCGAGCTGTTTCTGAATTGGATCACTTGTTACCGGAGGATTCTTCGAGAGTGGCCCAGCAGCTAGGTTCCGTTGGATGACTACTTCTGGATTGTCAGGAATTGTGTCCTCGAAAATGGGATCATCCCAAGCAAAATTCCCTATTGTGGCATGATTGGAGGAGTTTCCACCTTGGAGATGGGCTGGTTGGTAGATTCGACCACTTCTGGTTATTCTATTAACCGTTTCTTCCCATAACTCCTGATTTTCACCCCAGAAATTCATGTATTCTTCCTCAGCCTTCCGTTTTCCAGTTCTGATGGTTTCTTGATCTTCAGTCCAGAAATTTATCAGATCGTTTCTGGCCCTTTGTTCCTTGATTTCGACTGCTTCCATTTTTGTCTTGAGGTTGTCCACTTCAGAGTCTTGCCAAAAGGATGGATCCAGCATGGCTTTGTTGACGGTCCACACCTCGTCATTACTTACTCGGATATCAACTACTGCTTCTTCATCCCAGAGGGTAGCCATGGGGTCAGTGACTAGTACTGATACATTGGGTGACGGCGGGAATGGTACCGACGGCCGTGGCAAAGACCCGTTAATAATGTATGCTTGTGGGAGCCAATCTTGGTTTTCGAAGGGGGCCTCCATGATAGAACAACATTCCTTTCTGAAGCGTGCGAGTGGTGATACAGTACTTGATGGACGTTTGCCTAGGGTTAACACTCCTCCGGGCATGTGAACAATAGGCTTATCAAGAGATTCAGGGATGATGGATTGGCTTGAGTCTCCAGAGATTAGCAAAGAACCAAACAATGTTTGTCGGGATTCTTCCCAATCTTGGTCGCTCATGGACCACTCTTCTTGTTCTACGACATCACTCCACTTTGGATTTTGAACTGTACTGGCACACGAGAGAAACTGGACCCCAAGATCTTCTGGCAGGGGAACAACAGGTTTTGGCTGGGTAGCTGTGATGATATAGAGGCTAGGATCAAATGTAGTGGAGGTAAGGCTTTTTGTAGTGGAGATAAAGGATATTTGGCCAGATTGGGTATTTTGTTTGTGATTTGGTAAAGGGTTTGAAATGGTGTTGGGCTTTTGATCAGGAAGTGGGATGGTTCCATCGTCCACAAGATCTTGGATTTTGTGTTTGAGACGCATGCAATTGTTGGTGTGATGGCCAGGCATCTGATGGTAGGCACAGTAGGTATTTGGATTGTGGTTTGGGGAAAGTTCTTTAGGTAATTCTCGAGGCTCGAGAGGCTGGATGGCTTTTTGGTCAAGGAGTTTTTTGTATACTGTAACAAGGGGAAAAGGGAGTGGGTGAAATTCTCTTCTTGGCCGGGGAGTTGTTTGCTGGAATTGTGACTGGGCTACAATCTGGTTGATAGGTTCAGTTTTGGCTAGTTTGGGATTGGAAGAGCTGGCTTGGTTTTGATTGTAGTTGCTGGGCCCAAACAAGGTGTTGCTGTTGCCAGAGTAAACTCGCCGTGGTTTGGGGGTGGATTCACCTTTCTCAAATATGCCGCTTCGTAGGGCATCTTCAACTGCCAGGCCAGCTTCATAGAAAGTTTTGAAATCGGCGGTAGTCTGAAAGACCACCAAGTGCTTGGCGAAATCCGGTTCCAGATTCCTTGTGATGATTCTCATCTGTTCCTTTTCTGAAGGTCGTTCCATCATCTGAGAGGCTTTCCCTCTCCACCTTTTGACAAAGTCAGCGAAGGACTCATTCTTTCCTATCTTGGTTGACTCCAGCTCCCGGATAGTCATTTCAAGCTGAATGTTGTAATTGTACTGGGTGACAAAGGCTGTCCCAATATCTTCCCATGTCCTCTTCTTAGAGATGTCCAAATTCAGAAACCAGCGGAGTGCAGGCCCAGTCAGAGTTTGCTGGAACATCTGGCCCATTGCATCCTTTCCAACGTCATACATGGACAGAGTACCCACGTATGTTTGCAGATGAGCTTTCGGATCACCACTGCCGTCAAACTTGTCCCAATCCATTGGTTTGAACTTGTCGGGAAGCTTTGCATCTGGAAAAAGGCACAGCTTTTCCATGTCAATTCCTGTAGCTGCTATTTTCTCTTGCTTCTGGACAGATTCCTCAAGCTTAGCTAGCTTGGTCAGTACTGACTCCATGTTTTGACTGTTTGAGCCCCCTGCTGGCGGAGGGAGTTGAGCAGTCAGTTTTTGGATCATGAGCATCATCTGGGCCAATTGTTTGGCGCTGTTGGTTTTCTGCTCCTCCAAAGCATCCTTGAGAAGCTGAATTTCATCTTTCTCTTCTGCCATAGCTGAACCCCTGGTTGACTGTTCTGTTCCTGACTCAGTTCGAACCAATCGCTGTTCGGGGATTCGAGTCCAGCCCGGTATGAGGTTTCTCTTCTTTTTGCCAATGGTTAGTACTGATGATATGCACAAAGAGAACTTAGGGATGCAATGTGCAGTGTATGTACAAAATGAAAGAGAAAAAGTAAGATGTATGTACTAGGAGATGATGCATGATGCATGAAAGGATTGCCCCAATTTTGTATTACGTTGGATATATTCAAATTCCTATGGTTTATGAAAACAACGGCCGGACCGGAGGTTGCCTACGTATCCTCTTAGAGAGGAATCAGGCCATGACGTAGTTCAGGACTACAACTTTGGCTCTTTTTCTCAAAAGGTCTTTTTATTTAAAAGCATGGACTATTTACATGACCCGTCCCGACGTCGGGCTCGACTACAGACTCGATAATTAAACTACGACAGACTCGATAATAAAAGGTACCAAGAATCATAAGCTGGCTCGATTCTTCAAAAGAAGCCCTGCGGGCTGGATTAAGTCAGTGGACATTCACATCTGGCAACAGACTCGATAACAGACTCGATAATTGACAGCAACAGACTTGATAATAAACTAAGAACCGCATGTTAACTCGATTCTTCAAAAAGAAACCCTTGTTGGCTTGACTTGTTCGTCGCATGATTGCTTTCGACTTTGGAAGCCGTTCTTAAGGGGAAGGATGATTCGGAGATGTTGACCCCACGGAGGGCTCTGTTTCATCAGCTTTTCCTTTTCCTTTGAGGTCCTTGTTTTCCTCCTGCTTGTACTGATCCCTAAGCTGTTGTGGGGTCATGCCATCATTGTTGAAAACGCAATCTGCGAGGCACACATCACATTCATACTCGTCCCAATACTTGTGGCCCGTGACTGGGTCTTCAAAGTAGTAGACGGGCTGGCCGTTGGCATCAAAGTATTTCACAGGTGGCATGGCTGCGAATTGCTCATCATCTGGTTCCATCATGAGGGTGATCTTTTCCGGCATTGGTTCTGGCTCTTCTGGAAAGCAAAATTTCCATCCTACATTCTCATCCCATTGGAGGGACACACCTGGCAAGTTGGCTCCAGCCAGCAGACTGAGTTTTTCGTCAAGTTCCTCCCCCATATGGTCTTCTATGTTGAGTTTTCCTGGCTGAGGCTCCTCTGGCTTGCATGGGGGTTGTTCGGGCTGAACTTCTTCGA
Organism: Vaccinium vitis-idaea; assembly: GCA_963854785.1. Lineage (NCBI taxonomy): Eukaryota > Viridiplantae > Streptophyta > Magnoliopsida > Ericales > Ericaceae > Vaccinium > Vaccinium vitis-idaea. The sequence goes on along the minus strand of OY978219.1, from coordinate 36,631,053 downwards.
TTATCCACACGGGCGCCCCTTGGTGGGTGGTGAGGGTGGACTTGAATCGCTTGTACGGTCCTCCAGACATGATGACTCTCTACTACAAAGGAAATGCGTATTTCATTTTGGGAAAGAGAGCCAGCCGTAGCATTTTTTTTTGAATTTTTGTTTTTGAGAGGAATTTTCGTCTATCCAACATAATGAGTGATCGTCGGGGCAATCCTCACGGATGTGGATACGATGTAGCGACCTATGGTTAAATTACCCTACGTATGCATGCAGGACGTCCACAGTATACACATGAAGTGATATATATAAGGATGGATGAATGATTGACATGCAGATAGGACGTACAGATAAGCAGATGACATGTAAACAGGATAACAGGTAAACAGGATAACAGGTAAACAAGATATGGCAGATAGCCCTACCCTGCGGGTTCCTGTCCTAGGTTGGAAGGTACTACGGTTCACTACATGCAAAGGCTGGGTTTTGGTTAAAGGGGGTTCCCTAGACTAGAGCCAAAATTTGCCTCCCAGTGCCAAGTGTACTGCATGGCAAAGGTCGAACGGCAGGCTGACTCATCATCGTCCGGGGTTGCCGAGAATCTTGGGATGTCCTAACACCGGTAAGCCGGGTAGGGTAACCAAGACGCAGCGGCAGGGTTTAACCAACATCGGTGCACGTGCAATGCAAAAGTTTTGTAACAAAATATTTTCAAAAATCCCACAAACATTTTTCGAGTCTGGCTCACAAATAAATTAATTTTAATTTTAATATTTTACTCAGGCAAACAACCGTGAAAGCTCCAGTCCGGATTGGTCGGGCGTAGCCCTGTTATTGCACCATTCCTTTCTCGATCACGCGGGGCGTGTTCGTTTTTGTCAAGCTTTCGGGGGTCGTTTTACAAGTGTAAAATACCAAAATAAAAATTAATTTAAAAATTCCCCAGCAGAGTCGCCATTTTGTGGACGGTGAGATCCACGCGGCTCGAGGAAGATGGAGAAAAAAAAAAATGAGTCGCCACCCGGGATTTATGTGGAAAGCTTTTGGTACCCGAGAAACCGTTGAAAATAATTGATGACTCTTATGCCGTTTTTGGAAAAGATTTGATCTGCGAAAAGATTCTTTTTGGATTCGGAAGCCATGTTACGATCGGGGAAGGTTTTATTAAAAAGCACCCCGCTCGCCCGGATAATTTCCGGTCTCTACTAATTGTTTGTGGGATTTTGAGAAAATATTCTATTGCAAAAGAGAAATTCTTTTAACAATAATGTGAAATATAATTGACAGGAATAAACGGATAATTTATAGAACCATAACAGGAATAAAATGAAATAAAAGAACTTAATAATAAATAAACAAAACCTGAGGGGGAGGCAGTGTAATATCAGTATATCAGAACCAGAGAATCCGAAAACAGAGCATCAATCTGTTTGAAACAAGGGAGTAGGCCATCTTTCAAAATCAAGCCGTGCGGCTGAGAAATGTTGGCCGCCCGGCCTATTATGTTGACCGCCCGGCTAACGTGCTCTGATATTTCCAAAGTTTTTATAAGCCAGTATGCTCGACCAAAAAAAATTGATTCTGTATGATGAAAATACCCTCCTTTGAACTGAAAAACAGTTTGAAAAATGGTTTTGGGAGAAATGTGCCTCCAGATGGGGTCGAACCGTGCGATAACGGTAAATATCGCCCGATACGAACTCTTAGAGGTGAATGTTGTTGATGATCGTTATTATTCGAACCCGGGGATGATTATAGGAACCATCTCGAGCCCGAATAACCCCCCCCCCCCCCCCCTCAGATCAAGATGAAACTTTGTCGGACAAAACCGAGGTTTGTACCTTCTGAAACAATGTGATCGAAGCTTCGGATGTTTTGGGTTGGTGAACAGAGATTATGGGAGACGAGATTTTTATGGTTTATGAGGGGGAATAGAGGGATTTCAGAGATTTTGCTATGGTGATATGGTTTTCCGGCAACGTTTTACGGCGACGGTGGGTGATTCACGATGATTCTTTTTGGAGGAGGGGATGAAGGCTATTTATAGCCGTGAAGAGGAGAGGTGAAGGGTAAAAATGGCCGATGGTTTATTTTTAACGTGATGATGATATTCCTCTGCCGTCGAATATATCCTCTGCCAGAAATCTCTGCGAATTTTAATCCTTGAGTTGACAACCAAATATTGGCCGCACGACTGATGAGGAGAGCCGCACGGCTGGATGGGTTGGCCGCCCAGCTGACATGAAAAGGAAATTGACCGCACGGTTGCTCTGAAGGGCCGTGCGGCTGACTTTATCATTTTTTGGATTTTTTTGCTAAGCTCTGATCAGTGTTTCAAGGTATGTTCGCGGTTTCTTTCATCATTGGGGGAACACTTTTAGGTTAAAATTGGGGTGTCTACATATACTTTTTTTAACTTACTTGTTTTGGTAGAGTAGTTTGTATTAAGAGTATTTTTTTCTTCTCTTTTTTGTGTTTTTTTTTGAAAAAAAAAAACATATTATGACTTATTTTGGAGATTATTCTTGGAACATTGAGTTGAGACCTGAAGAGATACAATTGCTTCCCAAATTTCATGGCTTTTCATGTGATAACCCATATTTGCATATCCAAAAATTTGAGGAGGTTTGTGCCACTTTATCCCACCTAAAAATTGAAGCAGTTAAGATTAAATTTTTTGAGAGATCTTTGCATTACAAGGCTACAGGTTGGTTTTTCTCTTTAAATTTAACATGTATACGAACATGGCAAGAGGTGAAAAAGATATTTTTGGAAGAGTTTTCCCCAGCGTATGAGATTGTTCTTCGGAAACAAGCTTGGGAACGATACAAAGACTGAAATCGTAAATTTTACACAGACTGAAGAAGAGTCTTATTTCCAATCTTGGGAACGATACAAAGATTTGCTACTCTCTTTCCCAAATCATGGTTTTGAACTTTGGCGCATTATAGAATATTTTTATGAGGGCTTAAATAGTGAAATGCGTCAATTAGTAGACATGATGTGCCATGGTGAATTTTTGGATAGAACTGTCAAAAAGGGCTGGGATTATTATGATCAATTTGCTGAAAAATCACAAATTTGGATTTACAATATGAACTGCGAGGAAGTCAATTCTCATGCTAAGTCAATAGAGCCGCTTGCCATTAGTGAAGGTGTTGGTTTTGAATCGGCAAAAGGCATGGAGTTAGGATGGAATGATAAGCTTAATGTCTATTGTTCACTGCATAGGCATAGGCATATTAATATCAGTGGTGGTAGTCAGTTACCAAGCATCAGTAATCCATCATAGGCTCACTGCATAGGCATAGGCATATTAATATCAAAATGGCTCAGCAACCATCATTGCCAAAAGGCTCATAATTGATAATTCATCATTAATCATCGCCTTTGATGGAGTAAAACAGTCCAGAAATGAGTAAAACAGGCAGAGAATGGAGTAAAACAGGCAGAGAATGGAGTAAAATAGGCCACATGACCACATTTGAAGCCATAACAACCCAGAAATGAGTAAAACATGTCAAGAAATGAGTAAAACATGTCAAGAAATGAGTAAAACATGTCCAGAAATGAGTTAAACAGTCCACATATGCTGCCATAACAGCCCATAAACAAGTAAAACAGGCCACATATGTAGCCATAACAGCCCAACCAACAATTTCAGAACCACAGCAGACATAACAGCCCAGAAATGAGTAAAACAGACCCAAAAATGAGTATATCTGTCCACATATGCTGCCATAACAGCCCAAAAAACAATTTCAACAGGCCACATATGCAGCCATAACAGCCCAAAAACAATTTCAGAACCACAACAGCCATAATAGTCTAGAAATGAGTAAAACAGGCCCACAAATGAGTATCATTCCACATATGCAGCCATAACAGCCCAGAAATGAGTAAAATACGCCCACAAATGGCTCAGTTCAACATCATTTAGTAATTGCCACAGCAACCAGCCTACCATAAATGCTAATTCAGTCACTATAACACAAAAATGGCTCAGAATTCACAAACAAAACTTAACAACAACCAGCCTACCACTTCTATCATCATCATTGCCCAAATTCAAATACTATAGCACATAAATTGAGGGCTCAGAATTCACAAACATAAGTACATATCATTTTTTGCTCAGGTATGTTGCATCCCCCAAGGATTATCCATCCGGACCATCTCATGTAATTCCACAGAGACACACACACACACACACAGCATGTAGTACCTAATTGGTTAATTCAGTGGTGGTACTGAGTTACCAAGGCCTCAGTAGTCCATCATAGGCTGCATAGGCATATTATGAAAATGGCTCAGCAAGCGTCATTGCGAAAACACATTTAATTGATAATTGGCTCAGGTATGTTTCATCATAGCCAAAAACTGAAATGGATGCAACATTAAGTTGCCATTTAAGACCCTCATAAGTTGCAAATCACAATTCAGCTAATTTTGTAAGTTTTAACATCGTGACAATTGGTTGTGTCTGTGGCTTATTCATTTCAGACTAAAAGGAGACACACACACCCCACAAGAACAACAACTGAAGCGGAGGCAACATCATGTTGCCATAAGTTGTCACACCCACACACAATGGAAGTGGGGGCACATCATGTAGCCATAAGTTGCCACACCCATACACAGTCACACACACACACACACACAACTGAAGTGGGGGCAACATCATGTCGCCATAAGTTGCCAACCCACTTCAGTCCAAATACTGAAATGAATAAGGCACAGACACATACCCCAGCATAATAAATGAATAACAGGTACAAAACAAATGCCATCAATCACTATCAATATCGGAGTCTGTAAAATAACCTCTGAATTCATCTTTACCTGAGCCTTTTTCAATTCCAAGGCGTGCATCTTCCCAATCTTTCAAGCACATGAGACAATCCAAAATGTCTGGAGCTAGTCTGCTCCTCTTCTCATCCAACACTCTTTTACCTGCACTAAAAGCAGATTCCGATGCCACTAAAGGCACAGGAGCTGTTAGTAGATCACGTGCCATGATTGAAAGAATGGGATAAGTCGTTTCGGTTTTTTTCACCATGCTAAGATATCAAAATTAATCAAGTCATTCGCACTAACTGATTCTAGGTCCAAATATTTAAGAAGTTCATTGCATGAAGTTACAGTGCTACTTCCTAATCCTAAACTTGAACTAAGCAAAGACCAAGATGCATCATTACATGTAGAAGAAGAGGTCAAAGAGGCAGCAATAAGTGAAGTAATTGCACCAAACTTAGATTCATATCTAGCATACATGGCATTCAATAAATCAATCACAACATCAGAAAAAGGTAAAGTAGTAATACATAAATTCGTACCAATCTCTCTTAAGAGCACTGAAACACCCGCTGCCTTAATCCTAGGGTCCATTACAGCAGCTAACATATATAGTGGTGGCATTTCCTCTAAATATTTTCTAAATTTTTCTTCCATATCCATACAAGCATTTACAAAATTTGGGTGTGCCCTGTGAATACGAAAATTGAAACTGATATTGTAGAGATGATTAAGCACAACACAAGAAATAGGATAACGAACAGCCGAACAAGCTAACGTAGCAATATAAAACACTTTCAAAAATTTCATGAACTCAAAACCAATTTTCCAATCAGATGGAGTTAAAGGATCACCACGATACCTCTGGTTAACAAAAGTAGATATAACATCACTATATTTCCTACAAGACTTTAACATAAGGTAGGTCGAATTCCAACGAGTCACAACATCAGAGTTCATACTTTTTGCTTTCACATTGTAACATGTGACACACAATTTATCAAATTCTTGTTGCCTAGATGAGGAAGTACCAATAACAAGAACATCAGCTCTAATTTTTGTAATCTGTGGTGCGATATGTTTCAAACCATCTTGCACAACTAAGTTAATCACATGCAGGGCCGGCCCTGACATTTGGGAGGCTTAAAGCGAATTTGAAAAATAGGGCCCTAGGTTTTTTTTCAAGAAAAATTCCATATAGGTGACTATAAAAGGTAAAAAGAATTAACATGGTATTTTAGCTTCGTAATTTAACGAATATAAACTTTTAAATTTTTTATACAACTAGAGAAATTTTTTTCAAAGTACCACTCATAAAATGCATTTTTCTAACTAATCATGTTATTATTTGTAATTGCAAGAATATTATTTTTAACAATAAAAAATTATTAGTTTTCAGCATTTTCTATTGAAGTTTGTTGATTCAAAATAAATTATTTTGGTTTATTTGTTATTGTCACAAGTTAGTTATTTGTAAATTTGATATTAAAAATTAAACGTAAGATTAAAATTAATAAATGAAGATTTAAAAAAAATACTTATCAAAATATGGGGTGCAAAATATTTAAACCTTGGACTTGAGAGTCATCTACTGCATTAATTTATACTAATACAAGTGGTTCAAGAGTTATATGTTGTATCCTTGGAAAAAAACTAAGGAAAAATAAAAAATAAAAAAAACCCAGCGAAACAGCGGTTCTGCGAAGTTTTGAACCTGGCACGCCTTGCCTCTAGCAGAAGCTTACTTACCACTTTGACACCTTTAGCTTTGTGTCACAAAAGCCATTGTTTAAATATATTATGAAAAAAAGTTCAACTAAAAATGGGCCCCCATTTTTTGCTAAAATTACGGGCCTAAAGCCGCCGCACCTCCGGCTTCACCTCAGGGCCGGTCCTGATCACATGGCACACACATCGAACATGCAATAATTCACCAAAATAAGCAGGAGTCAAATTTCTTTTAAACAATGGAATTGAAGCAGTATTAGCACTTGCATTGTCAAAAGTAATGCTAAAAACTTTATCAACAATTTCATAATCCCTAAAAACACCCATAATACTTTCAAAAATCAGATCTGCATCATGAGGAAACTCCACTAAACGGAAAGCAATAATTATTTTTCGCAAAGTCCAAATAGAGTCAACATAATGAGCAGTCACACACATATAACCACGATTATTTATTCCAGACCACATATCAGAAGTAAAAGCTATTGCACCAAGTTCAGCAAGTTCACAAATCAAACCTTTTCTAACATCATTATATGCTTTCATTGTATCACTACGGGTTGTATTTCTAGAAACTTTACCAAATTTAGGATTCACACAATTTTGCATAAAATATTCAAATCTAATATCATCACCAAAAGTAAATGGTTGTTCAGCTGCAGCTACGTAACGAGCCAGTCCATCTCTCATTTTTTCTTTCGTATAAACAAAATCTGCCAAAGTACTCACAGATTCACCACTCGCCATTTTATCTGCATATTTATTTTTAATATGTCTACCATGATGCCCTGTTCCAGTATCACTTACGCAAGTATAAACCACGCCACAATAATTACATATAGCCCTAGCTCCTATGTCAATTTTCATCTTTAAAGTGTTCATCTAAAGAGAAATGTTTCCATACCCATGACGTGCATTTCCTTTTTGAACCACTACGGATTGAATTAGTAGGAGTCGAATCTATTGGAGTAGAACCAGAAGGCCCTGTTGCAGTGTGAACAATGTTTAAAGCAGCTTCACCTACACTAACAGACTCCAAACCATGTCCCTGTGGTGCAACAGGGTTTGCACCATGTTCACCATCAGACCAGTGAGAGTGGGGGTTACCATCCCCCACTCCAAAATCAAAATTAGCACCTTCCATCTACACAAAAAACAGCATAATCAGTGGGGAATCCCAATAATGAAACCCAAAATACAATAATGAAAGTATCAAACCCAATAATGATCTTACCAATAGTGAGATTTAGGGGTTTTGGGTGAGTCGTGACTGGTGATCAAACCCTAGCTCAAACCGATGATTAAAGACACCCAAAACCCTAGCCAGAAGGCCCAGAAGCACAAAACACACACACACACAGAGAGAGAGAGAGAGAGAGAGAGAGAGAGAGAGAGAGAGAGTCTTACCCTTCGGATGAAAGAAATCGGTGGTGGTGGTGGTGAATCGGGGGTGGTGGTGGTAATCGGTGGTGGTGGTGGTGAATCAGTGGTGGTGGTGGTGAATCAGTGGTGGTGGTGGTGAATCGGGGGTGGTGGTAATCGGTGGTGGTGGTGGTGGTTAATCGGTGGTGGTGACTGGTGGTGGTGAATCCGTTGAGAGGGAGAGAGAGATCCGTTGAGTGAGAGAAAGAGAGAGAGAGAGAGAGAGTTTGAGCTCAGAAACAGTACAGAAAAGATCGAAGAGAGAGAATTAGGGTTAGCACTTAGCAGTTGTGGTGACTGGTGGGCTGCAGTGTTTATAATGGGGTATTTATACCCCCCCGCCCCCCCCCCCCCCTTCATGCCTAGGGCTACCGGCTACAAATTTGTGCACATAAAATGGCTTTTGGACCCCACTTTGTGGTCCCGCATGAATAATCCGAACCGTTAAATGATTTCAAAATAACGTTTTTTACGACCTTGCAAAAAATAGCGTCAATTGGATATGCGTAAATGATAGATCCAAAACTGCAAGTTTTGAAATCAATTGGATATGCGTAACTTGGATCAACGAGTTACGAATATCCAATTGACCTAATTTTTTGCAAGGCCATACAAAACATTATTTTGAAATCATCTAACGGTTCGGATTACTCACGTGGGACCAACAAGTGGGACCCAAAAGCCATTGTACAAAATGAACAGTGAATATCGTCATAATTCTGTTGCGATGAAGGGCCTTTCAAAACCCGATAGACGAAAAAATTGGCGAGAGTCATTAAAACACCAACACAAACAAAGTGAACGGTGATGATCGTCATAGTTGTGTTGCGATTGTGTGGCTATCGTACATTATACTATAACATAATCTCTTGGTACATAACCAACTAAGTTCGATGTATAGAATTGAAAGGTAGGTGCAGACTCATTTTTTCGAATGTTCGATCTAAATCGTTACGATTTAATATTTTATCGATTATATCATTCTCCCCAAAATCAATGATCATCCGATATCGGTAACCACACGATCAGAACACATATGGTGCCTCTCATGGAATTTCAGCGCTATAATGCACCACTTCAACGTCACCTAACCAAAATTTTCCAAATCAGAACCGTTAGATGTATTTAAAACGTGGTTTTAAGGTCCTATGCAAGGATTTGGAAAGAAAAAAAAAACCACCCGGAAGGGCTTGATTGGACAAGGTTTTCGTAAAGTAGTTTTACGAAAACCTACTCCGATCAACTACTTGCGGGTAGTATTTTTTGCAAAATTCTCGCGTAGGACGCTGAAAACACGTTTTAAACACATCTAACGGTTCCGATTGTTGAAATTTAGTCCGGAAAGTGGAGGCCCATTATCGTGTGCCTGTGAGAGTGAGACAATAAAAGGAATCAAATTTAATTTGTATAATTTATAATTTTCTATAACCAAATTTAATAAAAATAATTCTGTAATTTCTATAATTTAACATCTAATAATTTCTATAATATAATTTAATAAAAGAATCTAATTCCTATAATTTGAATTTCTATCATTTTTTTTTATAAAAATAATTTGTAACTTTTTTTCCATTTTTTGTCCATCTCTCTCTCTCTCTAAAAAAATTATTATTATTTTTAAAAAAAAATTTTTTTATTTTTTTTTTCATGACTTAGTGACTTACTTACAAGTTGCAAAACACTATTTTTTTTATATTTTTTATTTTTTTCACAAAAAAAAAATTGTTATTTTTTTTTTCAAAATCTTTATTAGATAAAAGGCAATGTATCAATTATCAAACATGACAAAAAATATTTTAGAAGCTTATTTTATTTTTTTTGTCCAAACTCTCTCTCTCTCTCTCTCTCTCTCTCTCTCAAAATAAAAATATAAAATCAAATAAATCAATAAAAATTTTGTAACTTCTTTTTCCCTCTTGTTTATTTTTTTGTTCATGAATTAATTTTTTTAAAACTTGATATAAATATATAATTCACTAACACAAGTTACACAACCAAAAAATAATTGTTTTTTATTTTTGTGATTATCAAAAAATACATACAAATAAATTATTTAACATTTTTTTTGCCTTGTGCCGTGCCCGTGCCGAGCTGTGCCAGGCCAACTTCCGTGCTCGTGCTGTGTCGTGCTCGTGCCGTGACGTGCCGTGCCGTGCCAGGCCAACTTCCGTGCTCGTGCCAGTGCCGTGTCGTGCTAGAATAAAATCATGTCGTGCCGTGCCTCGTTCCTTGTAGACACCCCAATCTGAATCTACGGAATTCCATGACTTCCCCAAGGATGAAAATGCCTAAAGAGAGCATGCAAGGCTTGTTTGAGGATTTGAAACCCTTCATATACCCTTCAAGAACCCACCAAAACACTTCTGAAGCCCTACAAAATGACCCGAAACCAGCAAATACATGCACCCGGATTGGCTCATTTGCACCTGGATGGCACTTTCCCAGGCGCCTTGATAGAGTCCAGGCGCCTGGATTGATGGACTCCAGGCGTCCACATTGGATCCAGGCGCCTGGATTGGACCAGTATGGGCGCCTGGACCATGACCCAGGTTGAGTGTAACTTGAGCTCATTATGGGCGGGAATGTGATTTTCTGGAGATTTTGTGCAGATTCAGTTGAGAGGGAGCGTGAGAGAAATGATGGTACTAGTGAACCTCTTAAGGTAGACCCGTAAGGGTTCAAGTGGCCCCTTATGGACCTTATTCTTTCTATATAAACCACTTCATTTCACCATTAGAGGGGATGCTCAACTTCAGTCTCTCCCTTACTGTTATACTGCCAAAACTACTCCAGAAGTTCATCTTTAGTTAATCTATTTTCAGTTTCTTCAATCTTCAACCACATAAACCCACTCTTACACTACATACATCCTTCACATTGTACTCATTCTCAAACCAAACCCTATCAAGGTACCTATATACTGCCTTTACACGCCTTGTTCGTCCAAATCCAGTAGCCACTCATTCACAAAATTCATCCAAAAACCCACTTCAAATACCTTTATCAAGCCAAAAAGGTAGTTCATCAACTCCAAATGCTCAAATAGGCCTTGAGGGGACCCTATCATGTTCTTGCTAGTCTCATATACTAGTGGAGAGCTCGAGTGGGATATAAATTTCATCTTAAAAGGGGGTCAAAGATCTGCATTTGCATGGGGTATGGGCGCCTGGACACCCTTAATGCGGGCGCCCGGACTTCATTTATGTTATCATATTTTCTATTTTCTTAACCCTCTCTTTTGATCGTTTGAAGTATCACTAGTCATTTGTCTTCTTCTTTTTTTTATTATTAACACGGCATTCAAAAGAAGAAAATGTATTGAGTCATTGATCTCAATCATGTGGTCTTTAAGGTATTTCATAATCTAAATCCATCTTTACTTTCATTCCCTATTCCATAAATATATAAAAATGTAGGAAATTCATCACATGTACATGAGAGCATTATGAATATGTAGGATCAGTTTGACATGCTGCATTTTAGTCATAAATGTCTTTGAGATCAACATTTCATAAGTGCATATCATGTTACCTAGTCAACTTTATGGTTCATATCTCTCGTGTTAATCTGTAATATTACAGTTTTCATGCATGAATGAGCAAGAAGAATTGCGCTTGCATTGGTTGTAAGGCTCGGAAGAAATAAAAAGTTGGGCTTGATATGCATTCCATGCGCCCTTATTGGGGATATCCAGGCGCCTGAAGTCATTCCAGGCGCCTACATTGCCTCTTTCCAGGCGCCTATACTGCTCCCGGGCGCCTGGGTTTGAGCAATCCGGGTGTTGAAATTGCTTTCCGGGTGTGGTTCATCCAATGTTTGTGGATGAGTCTTGGTACCTTTCAGTACAGTTTGGGCAGGATTCATCGTAGTTTAAGTGTTTTATGCATAATACTCCGTCATTCATATCACAAGCACAAGCATCCACTTTCATTTCATTAATTTTCTTTATGTATTTATGTGTTCTTGCATGAGTTGGTGAATCAAGTCTATCCAAACGCTACTTTCAAAATCCGTTAAACATTTAGTAGAGACCGGTGGTCACACCGGGCGTGAGGGGTGCTTTAAATTCCTTCCCCTCACGTAACCTAGCTCCCGGACCCGAGACATCTCAAATAAAAGTAGACCGGTGAAACATTTTCTACCAAAAGGGCAAAAGAGTCATTTTTCAAATGGTTTCTCGGGTATGGTCCACAAACCTGGGTGGCGACTCCGTTCAATCAATCAAACCATTTTTCAAACCAACATCAATTTCGTGGACATTCCCACGGGGTGTTCACAAGCTGGCGACTCCGCTGGGGAACATGATTAATATATATTTTAGTATTATTACACTTATGTGTGATTTTATTAAAATGTGTATTAATTATCGAGAGTTAAACTTGAAGAATGTTTAAGGGATTTTGAAAATGTTGTTTTTATGGACTTTTGCATTGCACGGGCATGGTTACTAGCCTTCGCTGGCGTGTTTCGGCAATCCCGCCCGGCTTGTCGGTGACGGGGAATCCCAAAATGCTTAGCACCCCCCGACCGTGATAAGTCACAATTGTCGTTATTACCATCGCCTTGCGGGATCCTTGGCGGTGGGAGATAGCTTTGGCTTTAAGTCCGGGGTACCCCTTTCAAACCAAAACCGGCCTTTGCATATAGATAACCATAGAACCCCACGTTAGATAACTAACCCATGTGTTAGGATTATGTGCTCCATCCTGTTATGTGATATGTGTTACTGTTTTCCCTAGCATGCCATACTGCATACATACATACACTTGCATATGTATATATTCTTGTCTCACATGTTGTCAGTTTAGCATAAGCTAGGTCCCCGACAGTCAGTAGAAGGTTGCCTTGGCCCGATGATGAGTCGCGCATCCCATATGCGCGTTGTTCTTACAAGTTAGTCTTTAGGACGACCAGACGTGGGAAAATTTGAACAGTCAGATTCTTAACAATAATCTAAACGGATATAAGGATAATTAGCCCGAGATAAGGGATAATCACTCTTAAATATCCAAATTTAGATTATTGCCAAAATTTGTATAAGTCATGTTTTCCCAAATCCGCCCGTCCAATGTCAAGGACCGGTTACTTAAAAGAAAACTTGAGGATTGGGGCAACCTACCAAAGCTGTCAATGCCAGTCTAGGAGACTTAAAATCCATGGAGTTTGAAATACCTCCGGTGTTGGTTGTGACCGAACGGCCACCGTGATTCGGACTAGCCTTGAGGTCATTCGTATTTGGATTACAACATCCAAATTGCTTTGTCTCGGATAGTCAAGAAAAGTGTTACGGCCTCAACATTTAGGTTTTAGGTTGAAACACCGTACCTACCGAGTAATGGCTTACCCGGGGTGTTGGAAAATCTTCTGTGCAATGACCTTAAGTGAGATTCGGATCCGGTAGACTAACCCTAGGTTGTACATGCTAGTCTAGGAGACTTAAAATCAATGGAGTTTGAGATACCTCCGGTGTTGGTCGTGCCCAAACAGCCACCCGTGTTTTGGATTTAGCCTTGGAATTGTTTTGTATCTGGATGGCGACACCTTATTGCTTTGTCTCGGATGGTCAAGAAAAGTGCTACGGCGTCAACATTTAGGTATTAGGTTGAAACGCCGTACCTACCGAGTAATGACTTACCCGTGGTGTTGATACAATCTTCTATGCAACGATTCTAAGTGAAATCCGAAACCGGTAGATTAACCTTAAGCCTAGAAGTAAGGCTAATTTCGGCGAGGAGTGGCACATGAATATAGGCACCCTCTTGTTTGTATTTGGTTTTTTTTTGGAGGCTGCAAACTGAGTCCGGCTTTTGCTTTATGTTCAGTTTTAAACCATTGGGCCTGCAAGGAAGAAGAAGACCTTACCTGTTTGGATTCGACCTCCCGGACAGAGATTGTCTCAACCTCCATCGCCAAAGTCTGAAACAAGTATGTCGAATGAACAGGAGCAAGATCCTCCAAATGAGTTTGAACGACTAAGGAAGGAGATGCAAGACGAAAGGGTCCGGAATGACACCTGAATCGCCCAACTCATGGCGATTACGGTAAAAATCCCGAGTCGTCTCCCTCCACCCCAGCAGCAAATACCCGAAGGTGGAGCCCGGAATAATGAGATTCCTAATGATGAGCAGCCGGAGCAACCTCCTCCTCCTAAAAATCCTCATGTAGACACCCCAATTTTGATGACATATGCATCCCCAATGATGAGAAGAATGCGCGAAATGTACCTCGGAACGGTTACTTGAAACAGATGGATCAAACAAACCACAAACCCCAAAACCCACCTGAATCATACGGCCTGAATCCCTAAACCGTACGGCTTGGAAATCCACTTGAACCGTACGGTGTTGCCTTATGCACCGTACGGCACACCATTGATGTCGTACGACACCCATGTCCCATCAACAGGATTCGCGGGAAGCTCCAGCAGCTTAGAACAAATGATGATATTCCTCCATGATGATATTCGGTAATGATACCGGTTCACCTTCGTCTATAAAAACCCAACCCCGTCCAAAAAAAGAAGGGAGAGAGAGAGAGAGCTCAATCAGACCAAAGAGACGAATTCATCCCATACTGAACCCGTTAAGAATCTCCAGTAATACTATTACTCTTTCAAAGAAGCCCTTTTACTGTACCCACCCATAGCTCAAGTCTCTCCTTCACAAAAGCTTAGGCGTCCAGTATCCATCTCCCGCAACTGATCAATCCAATCTAATCCATTCAATTCGGTTTCAAGGTACAACATCTGTAACAATCTTCTGAGGGGAGGGGACTTCTAGTGGACTCAAGGAGAGCTCTGTAGCTCCTCTTTGAGTCCAAGCGAAGACATTTCAATAACGCTATAACCTCTTAGGTAGGTATTACGCAACATCGTCCATTGTTGTGGAATGCCGTATCCGAAAACGAGGTACATTCATCATCCCCTAAACCTGTTTTGATTAACAAATAGTGTGGTTTTTACACCAAAAACAAAGTTGGTTTCAATCGGATAGAAACAAAAAATTTTGAAAAATACATTGCGCAGAGGTGCCGTACGACATCCTTTATGCGTTGTGCGGTGTAATTTTATACACCGTACGGTGTCACTGGAAAAACATTTTTGGATGCTCTATTTTCTGAAACTCGATACTTGTTTTTTGGGGAAAACCAGTGGGGTCAAATTACAGATGACCCCCTTTGCTTTCTATTTTCGCACTTACACCCCCTAGTTAATATTCTCACATTTACATATTTAATTGTGTATTATGTGATTTATTATCATTATCTGTTTCCTTTAAGCATGTTATTTCTTGGTATATTGTTTATATGAAATAAAGTTTTTTTTCAATAAAATATTTTCAAGAATACCCACAAAGATTTAGTAAAGACCGGAAAATTCCGGGCACGCGGGTTGCATTTTTGAAACAAAACCTTCCCCGCGGGTAACCTGGCTCCCGAATCCAAATCTCTACTTTTCGCAGATCAAACCCCTTTTTCAGCGGCACAAGAGTCATTATTTTTCTAAACGGTTTCTCGGGTACCTAACATTTCCAGAAATTAAACCCCGGGTGGCGACTCTAAATTTTTCTTTTTTCCCGGATCGCCCTTTTTCACAAACACAACCAAAACTTCATGGATACTTTCGCCCACGCGAAAACCGAGCGTCCACACCTCAGCTGGCTGAAATGCTAGCCAAAATAGTTAAGCTTGAAGAATCTGTAGACAAGAGTGATGTGAACACCCCGCGGAGCGATGTCTACCGAAAACGATTTTGATTTGGAAATGATTTGATAGGTTGAATGGAGTCGCCACCCGGATTTAAGGACCATACCCGAGAAACCATTTGAAAGATGACTCTTTTGCCCTTTGAATGGAAAATGTTTTACCGGTCTTGCAAAAATGAGATTTCTCGGGTCCGGGAGCTAGGTTACGCGAGGGGAAGGAATTTAAAGCACCCCTCGCGCCCGGTGTAACCACCGGTCTTTACTTAAATGCTTTGAGGATTTTGAAAATGTTGTTTAAATGGACTTCAAACTCAAATTCATGTGAGAGCATAGCAAATACAACAAGAATATCAATGAGGTATGAGTGAATGCTTGTGTAAGGTGTTATGAGTTGATGATTTATGCATAAGAGATGCTGAAATTTCACTAAATTGCCCCCAAACTACCTTTAGATGTTCCAGAAATTGATCACACATACTCAAGACATCACACCTGGATTACAATCTGGGCACCTGAATTAGGCAAATCCAGGCGCCTGGATTGCCTCCCAGACAGAAACCTCAGAGCCTCATTTCTCACAGAAATCACCAAATATAATGCTTTTATTGACTCACATGCATTCCAGAGGATATGTAACAACACAGAAGCAAGCATGAAACTTCCATTTTGAATTAAATACATTGGAATAGTCCTAAAATGCAATGATTAATGCATGCAATGATTAATTGTAAAAGACCAGACCATGAAATGTAGACAATCAGAGATCAATGCATGCACATGATGTACCAAAGACTATTCAAAATGTAAAAGAAAGCAGAAAATATGATGGAAAAAGGGGGATCCAGGCGCCTGGCGGGTGGAGTGAATCCAGGCGCCTGAACTCAATGCAGGCGCCTGGAAAGTGATGATCCAGGCGCCTGGATTGAGTACTGCTGCACAACACTGATTTCTTTTCTTGATGATTTCCAGACCCCTCTCAAACCCTCTACTGGTATAGAAGACCAGTGAGGACTTGATTAAATTCCCCTCAGGGGCTACTTGAACAGATTGGTAGAGAAAACTACCTTTTGGTTTGATCAAAAGGGTTGAAATGGGCTTTTGAGTAGGTTTGGTAAGAATGTAGCTTCTGATCTTTGAGTTTTCAGAGCTACAAAGGGGAGTTTGTAGATGTTCTGATGGAGTTTTGGTTGATCAGGATGAGTGGATGTTGGATTAGTGAAGAAAGAGATGATTTTTGGGGTTGAAATGGGTTAGGTTTGAGGAGTGATGGAAGGAGCTGAAATTTATGGAACTGTTTTGGCAGAGTAACAACTAGGAATTAATCAGATTTTCTAACCTCCTCAAATGGAGGAATGGTGTTGCTTTTATAGGCAAACAAGGGCTCAAAGTGAGCCTCTTGAACCTTTAGAAAGGGTGAGGGGTCACTTAGGGGTGAGGTATAGAGCTAATCATCTCCCTCACACCCCACTCCAACTGATTCTGCAGGAAAATCCCCCAAGATATCGTTCCCGCCCACTATCAACTTAAACTACACTCAACCTGGACTGATATCCAGGCGCCTGGATTGTGCATTTCCAGTCACCTAGATTGAATCCAGGCGCCTGAACCATGGAATCCAGGCGCCTGGACCCCTTCCAGGCGCCTGGATTTAGCCAATCCAGGTGCTTGAAAGTGCAATCCAGGTGCATGTGTTTTAAGGTTTTGGGTTATTCCAGGGTTTCAAGGGCTGTTTTGGTAATTTTATGGGAGGTTATTGGTGGGGGTTTTCAAGTTTTTGATCAAACCTTGAGTGTTCTCAATAGGCATTCTTCATCATCGGGGAAATTCCGAAATTCCGAGGGTCCGGATTGGGGTGTCTACAAGTGACAAGCGAGCCATTACCGGTTTTGACATGGACAAACTTTGCATCTTCCCAGGCGCCAAGCTACCCAAGAAATTCAAACATGTGGACTTCGAGAAATTTGACGGGACCAGAGATCTGAGGGGACACATTCAGGCATATGTCAGTTCTCTCTCATTACAAGATGTTGATAAAACCTACCATGGCACAGATGTTCCATGAAACTCTTACGGGGTCCGCACTCCAATGGCTCTTGTCTCTTGACATCTTGAAGAGACAAACTTGGGAAGAAATGGTGGCTGCTTTCATTAAGCAGTATGAATACAATGTGCAGCTCAAGGTCACTACTCGTGAGATTGAGGGTATCAAGATGAAAGAAAAAGAGTCATTTGCGGAATTTGTGAAAAGGTGGCGAGCAAAAGCAGCACAGATGACCGATCGCCCCAGTGACAAGAACCAAATGCGCATCATAACCAAAAATCTACAGCCTGACTTGGCACAATACATGGTGATGGCTCAAGCACACAATTTTGAGACCTCTTTTGAGATGGGTCTGTCAATTAAGGAAGCTATGCAGAGTGGGGTGTTGAAGAAAGGAGATCCCATCCCCAAGCCCAAATGGAACTACATTGGAAACACCTCATCCCTATACGCAAATGCTAGCCTCCAAAAGTTGTATCTCAGAGTGCCTAACCCCAAGCGTAGGGCTATATAGTCGATTGCAAGTATATACTCGGAAAGTCCGAGGTCGAACCACAGAGAACGGTTATTTTGAGTGAAGTGGCCTATCGATCTTAAATAGTGTTTTGTAGCTGTAGGTAGCCAACACTTTTGTTTCTTGATTTTTTTTGTGAATTTAAAACTGGAAATTGCCAAATTAAAATTGAAACTATGACTTTGATTAGAATTAAATTAAAAGGCTCGGGCCAAGGTTCACATCACCTATAACCTAAATAGATCCATGATTCTCACAATTAAGCACGATCGAGCCACACGGTAATTGTGCGCTTTCTCGGAAGATAATTCAATGAAATTCTATTTTTTTTTCTTTCCGGTGTTTGGTTTAATCAAGGCTCGATCAAAAAATTGTTAAACCCTCAAAATGACATTGATTTAAGTATTATGCGTGCCAATTTCATTGTCGACGCAAAATAAAAAACTTAACAACCTTGAGTTTTAAATCAATAGCTACGAGCCCGGATTAAACACAAACAAACTTTGTTAGCACATGTGTGAGAATCACGAATCCACTTAGGCCACTTGAGTGGTGATCACCCTAGGCCGAGTCTATGACTACTCCTCCATTGACAAAGAACTCGCCAAGGAAAAGCTAAAATTTACACTAAACATTACGGCTTATTAAAGTGATTAAAAAGATCGGTCTTAAGAATGTACCGATGAGATGTGTACAGAAGGGTAGACCAAAGGTGTCCTCCTTTCAATCTCAAAGGAATCCACAAGTAAGACTAATCTTAGATTCGAGTTTGGTGTGAGAAACAGCCGAATAGTTTGCGCATACTCACAACCAAACCTCAATCTATAATTTAAGCGGATTTAAACTAAGAATTAAAATGACGAGTAAATATAAAGATGAAATTAAAACAAGAATTTAAAAACTACAAATTTATTACAACTCAATGCAAACTTGAATTAAATTACAGTAGGAATTGAAAGTACTGAGGGAGAAGCCCTCGGCTTCTTGGCTGAGAAAATGAAAGACAGAAGAAGACAGCAAAAGAAGAAAAGACAGAAAAATAAACCAGAGAGAGAGAATTCGGACAGAGAGAGTGACTACTCCTATTTTCCTACCTAAAAATGTGATCTCAATCTTCTTCTTTGGTCACTGAATACCAACATGCCTTATATAGGCAAAAGAAAGACAAAGAAGTAGAAAAGTCAAGGCAAAGGAAAGAATAAGAAATAACAAAATAAGAAAAAGGATAAGAAAAGTAAGAAAAAGCAACGGGAAATAGCCACTGATTGTGACGCTTGCACTGACTAGGTTCGCGACGCTCTCGACTGATGTTCAAAACGGTATCTGATTGGGACGCCGGAACAGCCAAATTTCTTATTTTAATTCCGGGAATAAAACGGTATAAATCTTGTAATTTTTGTGCTTGGCATGTGTTTCGTAGGGCGAAACAAGATATCATCCGGACTCCGCGATATTCATTTCCATTTATGGATTCCCAGCCGCCCTATTGACTTCTTGCCATCCACTCTTCTGACTTTCTTTTCCATTTTTGCAATTTTCCTTCATGCATTTATTGCCAAGGTGGGTTGGAAAATTATCCAGCGTGGCGCGTTACATTCTTCGCAACATCGGATGCACCATATTTATCCCCTTAGTTTCCTGAAACACTCAAAACAAAACTTACGTGCAATATCTTATAAAAATGAATAATAAACATAATAATAAGATCAAACTTGAGGACTTAAGCCCACTAATAGTAACACAACCGGCACCTCATCCAGCTCCATATATCACCAGTCCCATAAAGCCGAGCCCATAAATGCTATCTTGTCCCAACCAGCTCAACCAACCCAACCACCTCAAAACCAAAGAGGATGACGTGTTTTCACCCCTCTTCCCCTACCTCTTCCCGTTGTCTTCAAGAGACTCGTTCAACAAGGAAAGATTAAACCACTCCAACCAACTCCACCACCACAAAATCCCCCACCATCTTATAACCCAAACACCTTCTGCATCTTTCACCAAACACCTGGCCACCCCACTGATAGATGCCAACGGTTGCGTCATGAGATTAAAGATCTCATCGACAACAAACAAATTCGAGACCCCACTGAAAAACCTAACGTTGTCACTAATCCCTTGCCAACTCACAAAAGAAACATTGAAATAGGCCAAATTACCCTCAACTCCACTCATAATAACCTAAACTCCACTGCTTTCAACCCAAGCCAGTTCATTGTACCTGAAACGGATCCCAAACCCATTGTACCTATACCAGCTGAGCGCAAGGTATGCTTTCTGGAAGCACATTTGGACCCCACTATGTGGCAGAAATGGGGGTACGTTGTGATGACAATGGAGGCACGAGAGCAAGAGATGATGGTTGCTAATGATATGGTAGATCAAGAAGCATGGCCAACTGACGAACATCTTAATGAAGGACTACCACTCGCCGCCATGATCGACCAGTTTTGGGATCTGATGTTTGTTGACCCGCTTGATGGATTTGCACTTCTTAATTTGTTTGGAGAACCACTACCCATGATGCAAAACCAACAGCTTGTGGAAGAAGGACAAGGACAGAATTGGCAAGAAGAGGTTGAAGCACCCAATGATGCGCAGGAAGATGAATGGGATCCCACGCCAACAGAATGGCAGCTCACGGACCCCAATGATACTTTGGATGGGTCCACACTCCCTATGTTCTTTGATGAGACATACCTGGTTCCAATGCCACCACTGTGGGAAGGCCGTCCTGATTTTTCCATGATAAGTGAGCATGCGATTAACCGGATGACGGAGGGAATTGAGTTCACCCCTTATATGATTATATAGTTGATGGAAATCTTCCAGCACCTCAAGTACAAATTCCGGAGAATTGTAACATCATGGTGTTGAATGGTGGTTTACCCTACATTTGGGAACAGCAAATGGAAGAAAACATCTTGGCTAATGTATGGGCCAACCCAAATGAGGGTGTAGCCCTTGCACCACTTTGGGTAGGGAAGGACGAGGTTTGGGCTGTTAACGAAGCCACAATGGAAAATGGAGATATCTGGAGCGAACCGACGGTGGAAGGAATTACCAAGGGTTTGGAAGAAGCCAGTATTGGGAAAGGAAAAAGGAAGGCGGAGGGCGATCTTGTGGATTTTTAACTACACCGACTTGTGGGAGGATGATCTCGACTCTATTCTTCATCTCCTTCGAAGTGGTCGGTTCTATCAGCCTCCATAGATGTACACCAGAAATACCTCTAACCCACCTCCTAACACCACAAACCAGCCTCCAGTTAGCCCAGCTCCACAAAGTAACCCAGCTCCACAAAATAACTCAGTCCCAAGCAATCCAAATGACCCAATCGCCAACCCTACCGATTTCCAAAACTTTTCGATCCACCAGGCAACCGGACCTATGCAACATCCGCTGCCAATAACCGTATGTCCCGGTCAAAGCCTCCATAGACGGCCAAGGAAAACCCCATCCAAAAGCAACTTGAGAAAACCCCGGCTGCTCTAACCATTTGGGGGCTACTCATGAGCTCCAGCGAGCATCACCAGAAGCTTGCTCAAGCACTATCTTGCATGGAGATTGCTCCTGACACTACCCCAGAAGACATGATGGCCGCCATTACGACCAAATCCACCAAGCACACTGTAACTTTCACCGAGGCTGATTTACCACTTGAAGGAACCGACCACAACAAACCCTTGCATGTCACCATGAAATGTATGGGGAAATGGATTCTGGTTGTGTTGGTGGATAACGGGTCTACGCTCAATGTCTGTCCTCTCCGAACAACTCAGTGCTTGGGACTTAAACCAAAGGACTTCACGCCATCTAATCTCACTGTTCGGGCTTATGATAACACCCGTCGCAGTGTGCTTGGGACTGTAGAAATGGAGATTACCGCTGAAGGGTTTAAATCGATGGTGGAGTTCCATGTTCTTGAGATTCCAGCCTCGTTCAATTTGCTGTTGGGGCGCCCTTGGATGCATCGACCCGACATAATGGCAGTTCCATCTACTCTGCACCAGAGGTCTTGCTTGGATTGGAAAAGGGAACGGTTGCCATCTACGGGGACTCAGGCATTCGTCCTCATGCTGAAGATAATGCTCCCCAGTTAGAAATAATGCATGACGAGAACGACGTCCAAATTGGAGGCTTTGCTTTTGACACTTCTGGCAGTGTGTGCACACTCCGTGTTGATGATGATTTTTCAATCAGTACCACCGCTCTCGAGATGATGAGAAGGAAGTCTTATTTGCCAGACACTGGTTTAGGCCGAACTCACCAATGGGTGGCTCGATTCCCGAAATTCCCTTCTCAGCGAGGCCGTTTTGGGTTGGGGTATGAGCCTACACCAAAGGAAATGCAAAGGGGAAAAACTAACGGGGCAAGTAGCAGTGCAAACCGTTAGATTCGCTTTGTTAGGGAAGGGTCAAATGCACCTTATCATGGCCAGCTGGAGCCGTTTGTAAATGAAATAAATGGAGAGGTGTACCCCGGATTTGAAATCTTCGCTAATGATGCTTGGGACAGCGAAGATGAACATGAAAAAGTAGAGAAATTGGTGAAAGAACTCAAAGCGGACTGGATGGAGGTTCTGGATGGTGGGATCCTGATGTCAATGTTTGACGAGGTCAGTCTGACAGGTAAGGATAAAGAGGAGGCAGCAGTGATGATGCTCGGGCAGGAGGCCCTTGAAGACCCCAGCTTGCTGATTGTGGATGCCGTAGGAGGATATAAGAATTGCACTTTCTTGCTCCACCCTGACAATGAATTTGTCGGGGGTATCCTTGGATTCATCGTCTTCGGGAAGGTGGAATTCTCAACCTTGACCATTCCTACTTTCAGAGTCGTGCCATTGGAGGGTTAAGCCTGGTTGGTCAGACATGGCTAGCTGGTGCAGTAGTTCTTCAAGCTTGTCTTTGCCTGGAGTTTCATTTCTAATCTCTTCATTTCCCACTTCTTCAAGTATCCACACCGGTGCACCATGATGGATGGCAAAGGTGGATTTGAGTTTCTTGCTTCCGGATTGGTTATTCATTTTCGGTTACAAACTCTGATAAAAGAAGTACAACATTCTAATTATTGGGAGGGAACGAGCCAGTTACAACACTTTATTGGAAAAAAAGAGTTTGTTTATTTAACAGAGCATTTGATTATTGGGATAATCCTTCTTATTACTGTGGAGGGGATGTGACAACCTAGGGTGAAAAGCTATCATGAATATGCATGCAAAACAGGTAAACAACAAACGGTAAACAGTTAACAGGATATATCACATAATCCTAACTTGTGGGTCCCTGTCCTAGGTTGGAAGGTTCTAGGTTAACTATATGCAAAGGCCATTTTTTGTTTAGGGGGTCCCCCAGGCTAGAGCCAATATTTGCCTCCCAGTGCCAAGTGTACTGCATGGCAAAGGTCAAGCGGCAGGCTGACTCATCACGGTCCAGGGTTGCTGAGCATCCAGGGATGTCCTAACACTAGTGAACTGGGTAGGGTAACCAAGACGCAGCAGCGGAGTTTATCCAACATCGATGCACGTGATGCAAAAGTTCAGCAATAAAATTGTTTTCAAAAATCCCACAAATGGTTTTCAAGTTTGGCTCTCCAAATTAATCATTTCTCTGATATCTTTATACAAATAAACAACCCAAAAAGCTCCAGTCAGGATGGTTGGGCGAGGCCCTGTTAGTCCGCTATTCCTTCCTTGCGATAGTGCTAGGCATTTTCATTTTGACAAGCTTTCGGGAAGTTCATAAGTATAAAAACACCTAATTAGAGATTAATTTGAGAATCCCCAGCGGAGTCGCCATTTTGTGGACGGTCGGCTCCACGCTGGTTTTGGAAAACTTGTTGTTTTGAAAATAGAGTCGCCACCCGGGTTTTTGGAAAATGGTTTAGGACCCGAGAAACCAATTTGAAAATGATTGAGAAAATGATTTATAAAACAATTTGAAAACCAGAGATTTGTTTTGGATTCGGGAGCCAGGTTACGAACGGGGAAGGGTTTTAATGCACCCCGCTCGCCCGATTAAAATTAGCTCTTTACTAAACATTTGTGGGATTTTTAGAAAATATTTTAATGCCGAACTTTATTCAAATAAACAATTTATCAAACAAAGCAGATGATAATAATGAAAACAAGTAAGCAATAGTGCAAGTTATAACAACAAACAAGTAACCAACCAAGGATTCAAACTGTTTTACAGAAGAATTGATTCAAAATTTCTGGTTTTGCAAAAGAGTGTCGTGCGGCACACTAGGTGTACCGTGCGGTACAGAAAGTGTGCCGTGCGGCACTGTTCATCATTCCAATGGTCAAATTTTCAAAAGAGTGTTGTACAGCACTTCAAGTGTACCGTGCGGTACAGGAGGAGTGCCGTGCGGCACTGTTTCCTTCGCAAACAGTTCAAAACTTTGGTTTTTCGAAACGATTTAATGGAAACTCATACAAGGCTTGAAACTTGATTGAAAACATATTATTTTAGATGGGAAAGCAATGTGTTTGACTGGGGAATGTTCCTCCTCACTAAATTACCCCGTACGAGGCGATATTTTCACCGTACGACGCAACCGGGAGGTTTCAAATTGAATTGATTTTTTATGTTACATGGGTATACCAAATGTGGAGATGATATAGAAGATCACCCCACATTTGGCACCCCTCCCCTCAGGGTACCAAAGCTAGGAGTTTTGGTGAAACGGGATTATACCTCGGTTTGCAATTTCTCGGATTGAAGTACTTCTGGAACTCCTTAGGCACAGTTTGGACCTCCTTTGAACTCCAACCCCAATCTAGTATGATAGCAAAGATGGTTGATGGCTAGAACATGAACAAATTTGGAATGGCTACCTCACGGGTGTGAAACCGAAAACAACTTGGCCATCAAGTTTACTTCATCTCCACACCAAATGATGATGCCTCTAGGATAGCCTTTCATCCCTTCACGAAACCATGATGAGCAGAGGAACAAATCGTCAACATTTTGAGCTACTGGAGCTCTGCAAAAGCTGTTTGACAAATGACAGTGCAGTACGGCACACAAACTGTGCCGTGCGGTACACCAACTATGTCGTACGACACACTCCCACCGCCAAAGTTCAAAAAGGCTATTGTACGTGACTGAGGCTGTGCTGTGCATGAAAGATGAGTACCGTACGATATTGTTGACTTGGAGAATTTCAATCCGAGAGGCCTTCCGGGTATTTCTTTTCATCATCGGGGATTAAAATGTACACGAACGTCTCATTTTGGGGTGTCTACATATGTATTTATCCCCTTTCATTAGAGATGATCCTAATATAATGTTGTTGGACAACCTCATTGCCTCTGTTGGAATTGTGCCTTGAATTTTCCATTTTTGGGAGAATTCCAATTGTGTTTAGAATTTCCTATTGTGTTTAGGTTTTCCTATTGCATTTAGGATTTTCAATTGTGTTTAGGATTTCCTATTGTGTTTAGGATTTCCTATTGATTGTGCTTCTTATAAATAGAGGCTTTTGGGGATCCTTTAGCTATCTCTCATATTGTGGCCCCTCCAGAGTTACGGATCATAGCCGGCTCTTTATGTCTCTTCTTCACTATTGATAGTGAACTCTCTCTCTCCTCTCCCATGGACTTACCTCAATCTTGGGGAACCACGTAAATCTTTTTGTCTCGTGTGATTGCTTGTTTTGTTTGCTTTCTCCTAACTTAGTCGAATTCATAATGTGCATTTTACAACAAACTGGTATCATAGCTTTTGGTTGAAAAACTAGGGTTTCGTTTCTGATTGTGGTTTTGGCGGCTAAGTTCGAGATCGCAAAATTTGATGGGCAGAGCAGCAGTTTCAGTCTTTGGAGAGTAAAGATGAAGGCTCTATTAACCGAACAGGAATTGCACAAGGCTTTGTTAGGATTGGCGAAGTCCGGGTTTAGTCCGGAGAATTGGAAAGACATGGATGCCAAAGCTTTGAGTTCTATTCAGTTGAGTCTGGCAGACGATGTTCTTCGCGAGGTGGAAGAAGAAACTTCTGCAGCGGGTGTTTGGCTGAAGTTGGAAGGCATATATATGATGAAATCGCTCACGAACAGGTTGTATCTTAAACAACGTCTTTATACGTTTCGAATGCATGAAGGTACACCTGCTAAGGATCACTTAGACGAGTTTAATCGTATTATTATGGATCTAAAAAACATTGATAGTAAAATTGAGGATGAGGACCAAGCCCTAATTTTGTTATGTTCTTTACTACCTTCATATGAGCATTTTGTTATCACCCTGTTGTATGGCAAAGACACAATTTCTATGGAAGATGTTAAGTCCAGCCTCTATTCGAAAGAATTAAGGAAAAAGGTGTCTGGTGAGGGTGATGCGCATGCGGAGGGTTTGTTTGCTAGGGGAAGAACAATAGAAAGGGAGGAGTCGAGTAATAGGGGTAGATCCAAGTCAGTGAAAAGAAGAAGGGGAAGTGCAATTTTTGCAAGAAACCTGAGCACTGGAAAGTTAACTGTTTAAAACTCAAAGAGAAGGAAAAGGAAAACCAGAAAGGGGGTAAAGATATTGCTGGAGTTGTTGAAAGCTTAGATGAGTTGGATACAGTATTATCAGTTACAGCGAGTAATTCCCATTCCGACAATGAGTGGATTCTGGATGTTCATACCACATGTTCCCGCATAAAAGGTGCTTTACTACTTATGAGGTGGTCAATGGTGGTACAGTTTTGATGGGCAACAACATGGCCTGTAAGACTGTTGGTGTTGAAACGATTCAGCTCAGGATGCATGATGGTGTTGTTAGGACTTTATCTGGGGTTCGACATGTTCCGAATTTGAAGAAGAATCTTATCTCCCTGGGTGCTCTTGATTCTCTTGGTTGTAAATTCCTCAGTGGAGGTGGAGTTTTGAAGGTCTCGAGAGGTGCATTGGTATTGATGAAGGGTCAACAACGTGGGAACCTCTCTATACTTAAATGCAGTACAGTTATAGGTGCTGCAGAAACGGTTGCCTCATCAAAGGTTTCAGATTCAGACTTGAATCTTTTGTGGCATATGCGCCTTGGGCATATGAGCGAGAAGGGGATGACAGTTTTGAGCAAATAGGGTTTGCTATGTGGCTAGAAAATTGAGAAACTGGATTTTTGTGAGCATTATGTCTATGACAAGCAGTGCAGGGTCAAATTCAGTACAGCTGTTCATCGCACCAAAGGCACGATGGATTATTTTCACGCGGATCTTTGGGGTCCCGCAGAGGTAACTTCTAAAGGTGGTTTTCGATATTTTATGAGTATTTTCGATGATTTCTCTCGTAAGGTTTGGGTGTATATGCTAAAACATAAAAGTGATGCCTTGAGTACATTCAAACAGTTTAAAATTTTGATAGAGAATCAAACGGGTAAGAAAATAAAACGTTTGAGAACTGACAATGGTATGGAGTTTTGTCTTGGCGAATTTGATAAGTTTTGCAGTGATGAGGCCATTGTGAGGCATCACACAGTGAGAAAAACCCCTCAGCAGAACGGTGTGGCTGAACGAATGAACATGACTCTTTTAGAGAAGGCGCGTTGTATGTTGTCCAATGCCGGGTTGGGCAAAGAGTTCTGGGCTGAAGCCGTTTCCACAGTATGCTATTTGGTGAACAAGTCTCCATCAACTGCTATTGAGTGTAAGACTCCATTTGAGGTATGGTCGGGTCATAGTTGAAGCCACGTGCCAAGAAGTGTATTTTCTTGGGTTATCAAACAGGTGTGAAAGGGTCTAGATTATGGTGTCTGGAAACCTCTAAGTTTTTAATTAGTAGAGATGTTACTTTTGATGAAAACTTTATGGTTAAGGGGTCTAAGCAGGTTGAAGATGCAGTTGAGGAACCGAGGGTTCCAAAGCAGGTGGAGTTGTTATGTGAATCTTTTGGCTCAAGGTAAGAATGACAGTGATCAGCCAATTGAAGAGGAGTTCAAGAGTTCAGACACAGATGATGATGTACCAGCAGAGCAACCACGCACTATTGCTAAAGATAGTCCAAGGAGGGAGATTCGGCCTCCTGAAAGGTATTCGGCTTATTCTGAGATGGTGGCCTATGCTTTATCAGTTGCTGGAACAGTGGAGTATGATGAGCCTTCTAGCTATACAGAAGCGGTTTCGAGCAATGAGTGTGCGCAGTGGTCCATAAACTTCTTGCATAAGGCCTAGTATTTCATCTTGAAGGGTAGGATTTCCCCCTAGAGGGATCCTTGGGTTAGCAGGTGGTTCCCAATTAACATTTCTAGGCATGTGATCTTCTGGAAACCTCTGAAAAGGATCATCAAAAGGCCTAGGTTGCTTGAAACCTCCTTCTTGCCTTGCAAAAGGTTCATAAAGGTGGTTCAAATGCACCCTTCCCATCTCTGGTATTCCTGAGTACTTAGGAATCCCAATTTCTAGATTAGGCCTTTTTGAACTAACCCTATCTTTCTCATTAAGATGATTTCCAGGGGTAAAAATATACTCATCAAACCCGTAATCATTATTTTTAAAACCCTTATCCTCATTTAAACCATCAGAATTTCGTTCGAAAGGGACATTAGTGGTTTTCTTAAACACTTTCTTAGGCTTGGGTGTTTGATATTTGTACGGGGACAAAATCCACGTAAGATCTTGATCACGTGCTTTCTCGTCGGAACCCTAGGTCTGCAAGACAGACAAGGGTTAGAGCACCTTTGCCTCTCGTCGGTAAATGCCCTCCGATGCTTAAGTTAGTACTGGATTACTAATTAAGCAAAGAACAATGCGTATGAATGGGTTTCACAGCGTACCTTTCTTCATGGGTATGGCCATGTATTTATATGTGTGGATAGGTCGTTGATTTAGGCATCTCATGCTTTAGTTTCCTATTAGCTTTAGGAATCCTCCTCTTAATAGGACTTTCCTATTAAGAGACAGTTTCCATATCCTACTAGATCTCGTCTAGCAGTAGTCCTTCTTTCTATATAGGACTCTTTCCTATATGGGGCCTGTTCCCAATCACATTAGGAATGCCCATATCAATCCCTCATTTGACGGGATTGCTCCTTATCTCGTAAGGAACCGCCATATCTAGAATGTCTCACCGCCTTATACGTGGTGGTGCCGTGCTTCCACGTAGCTCAGAATAACCTGTATATAGCTCAACTCATCACGCCGAACTGAATTATGTATTCCAGAATGATGTTTAAGCTACACATGTAGCCTACCTAGACCGGCCATATCAGGGGCATCCGTTTATGTCTTACGCCGAGCTAGTGCATCCTGACTTATTAGCTTTACTCTTATTAATCTGGCCTTATTCGTGACCAAACCAGCTCGGCACAGGGCTTAAGGACCCCCTATGTGGTGCCGGGCTATTCACCCTCCCATGGTGATTATTAAGGCACGTGCTCTGCCCTTCTTTAGGGTAATTATGTTTTACCCTCTCCAATTGCTCCCCAGCTCTGCCCACTGCTATTACTCGTCAGCAGTGCGCAGAGCTTCAACGGTCTCTGATGCACTTAGCTGCACGCCTCCCCGTCACGTGGGGGGCAGGGTTACTTTCACATTAAATGCGAAGTGACCCGTTAGTCACCAGATAAGTCTAAAGGATGACTTTGCTGACGTGTTACACGCGTCACGCCCCACTTTTATGGGATTTCGGGCGGGATAATGATTACCTTTTGCCCCCAAAACCCCCTAAACCTCAAAAACCCTTCCCCTCCTTCCTCATTTCCTCACTTCTTTCCTCAGAAACAAAAGAACAAGAGAGAGAAGGTTCCTTTTGCCATTTTCGTCGTTCCAGAGCTCGAAAAATCCCTCGAATCCGTTTCGTTTCTCGCCGGAAATCTCTTTCCGCCCTCGCCGGAAAGTCTCATTTCGCTGTCTCACGCAAGTGCTCTTCCTTTTGACCGCCATTTTCATAGCCCTATCCTTTCTTCTCTTTCTCTACTTCATCGTCTTCCTCTTAGGGTTTCAACAGTGAACCCCTAACCATGGGGAAACATAGAGCCCTTCTTAGCAATGCCCAGAAAGTAGCAGAGTTCCGTAGGAAGTACGAAATTCCAAACGACGTCCAGTTTCGACTAATGGACGTAACGATTTTGGGGAGGAAGGTCAATCCGAAGACAAAATCCGCATACCCCTAATATTCATAGTCGAGGGTGGACTTAGATTCCCCTTACACCCGTTTTTCAGAGAAGTCTGTAATAGGTGCAGACTCAATCCCATGCAGTTATGCCCTAATTTCATTAGGGTAGTTATGGGCACCGTTGCCCTAAACAGGCTGCTCGGCCTGCACCTTAACTGGTGGGATTTACACTACCTATATAGTGTAGTTCCCACTGCTGACAACAATTACTACTTCAAGGCTAGAGACCCCGAGCAGAAGCTTATCACAGATCTCCCCAATTCCTCGAAGGGTGAAGGGGATGATTATCTGGTGGTCACTGGCAACTGGGAGCCCAGGGATGCTGAGGGGAACACATTTGGCTTCGCCTGTCCCACAGCCCCGGGCCAACCACGTTAGTACCCTCTCCCTTGTTGTTTTGTGTTTATTTTTTAAAACTGCCTTATGAAAATATCCTGCTTTATCTTCTACATATTCGTTCCCGTACTGTTTCCTGTTGTTTTGAAGTGAGCAATCTCAACCAAGGCGGCCGTTTAATCCACGACAATCTTCACCGTGAGGATATTGCTCGAGCTCTTTACTTTGACGGATTTGAGCCTACACCTGTGGGGTTAGGCTGAGCTTCTCACCTTCTCTTAGACTACACTCCTTCCTACTGGGGAGGGATCCGGAGAGTGGGCGAGCCACGCTCGAGAGACCCGTGGCCCCCTACAGCTCCACTGGTCACCCCACATCCACCGGCTGAACAAAGAGGTACCCGATCTCACAGAGGTCATTCTAAAAGAAGGGCTAGGCATTCTCGGGCCCCAAGAGATCTCCAGCAGAAAATCACATTTGCTCACGTTCCTGAGATCCCTACTGCCATCCCGATCCTCGTCAGAACGTATCAGGAGCCAAGCACATCGGGAGGGGTGACCGAGACATGCCTCTGCAACCGATCAGCTTACTAGACGAGCTGAACCTCGGCTGACATGCTTCTCGTGCTATTCCGTCTGTTAACCCAATCATTCCCCCTCGAACTTTGACCCCGTCTCTCCCCGAGCAGCAGAGGGAAAAGAGGCCAGTAGAGAGTCCTCAGGACATTTAGCCTCCCCTTCAAAGAAGAAGGACTGGGGATTCGAGCTCGACCCGAGCAATGACTAACTCTCTGCCGCTCGTTCACCCTTGGTCCCCAGTCCTTGCACGTCCTGATGGTACTCCTCTGAACATGATTGATAAAATCTCTTCTGCTGATGTGGCGTTCAGAGTCTCCAGAGTTGCTCTT
The DNA here is from genome assembly GCA_963854785.1 of Vaccinium vitis-idaea. Taxonomy (NCBI): domain Eukaryota; kingdom Viridiplantae; phylum Streptophyta; class Magnoliopsida; order Ericales; family Ericaceae; genus Vaccinium; species Vaccinium vitis-idaea. The sequence goes on along the minus strand of OY978219.1, from coordinate 36,599,527 downwards.
CTTCTGCTCGACGTGGAGAGAGAGAGAAAAGTTGTTCTTACGATGCGCTCATGAAGTCAATTTTTCAATCGAGTGCAAAGGTACGAAGTTTGATTACTGCTCTCTTGTGCATTTATCTCTTGATGTTTACTTTTCCTTATTGCTAGCTGTGTTCCCTTTTGCAGATCATGCAAGAGGCCTCAGCAGGCCTCGAGAGGGCTAAGGACAATGAGAAGGTGCTTAAGAGGGAGATCTCTTCTGTCCAGAAGAGAGCTGAAAGGGCTGAAAAAGAGAGTGCTACACAGGCTCAACTGCTGAAGGAAGCCAAGGAAGAGGCCGAGAGGGCGAGGGCTGAGCTGGTAGAACAAAAAAGACAATCCGAGGAGTCTGAGCTACATCTGCGTCTGGAGCTGGCTGCTGCTCAGACTAAAGCTGAAGCGGAGTACGACCGAGCAGTATTGGAGATCACCAATAACTACAGGGCCCAAATGCCTGCGGTCAAGGACGCCATCTGGGAGGCGAGCTGGAAGCGTTGTTGCACTAAGATGGGACTTCCTGAAGATTCCACCATGTGGACTGACATGGAGCTTCCCAGCCAGATGGATGCCTTGGCAGCTCAGCAGCAGTTCGAAGCCCAATCTCCCAACACTTATCCAGATGCCTCTGCTCAAATTGATGCTCATCCTCTTTCTGAGCCCCTTCTTGAGCAGCCCCAGGCTACTGTGGCCATCATTGATCTCACTGTTCAAGGAGGTGATGTTGGTACTACGGAGGCTACTACCGAAGGTGAAAACCCTAACTCCACTCTTGCCACTGATGCTGCAAGGCTCAGTGAAGAGGCTTAATGCCTTTGTTTGCTTTTATCTTGCTCTGCTCGGCCCTGCGTGGCCCGTACTGCCATGTGTGGCTTCAGATACTTTTAAGTTTTTGTACTTAAGTTTGCTCGTACTTTTTATTTTACTAAGTTTATTCGTACTTAGCTCTGCTCTTATGTATGATTGAGTATCTTCTTACTCAAAAACACTCTTTGCCGTTCATTAATCATTGCAATCTAAGCTTTTCGTGCTTTAAATTGTTTAAGTGTATGAAGTAGCTTTTCGTGCTTAGCTCTGCTCTTATTTTACTAAGTTTATTCGTACTTAGCTCTGCTCTTATGTATGAAGTAGCTTTTCGTGCTTTAAACGTCTTTTTGCAATAATCGTTGCAAAACTAAGTTTTTTCGTACTTAGATAAACTTTTCCAAGTATTTCGTACTGGACTTTTTGCAATAATCGTTGCAAAACTAAGTTTTTCGTACTTAGAAATTTCAAACTGAGCTTCTTCGTACTCAACTATAATCTTTAAATGTCGGGGCATGCTCTCGCCCTCTGCTCCCCAATAGGAAACAAAATTGATGTGATTTTGGTTCATATTAAACACAATCATAAGGAGAAAAAGAATTTTATTAATCAAAAGAAAGGAATATTGCAAATAATCTAAAGTTGCGATTCTATTCATAATCCCAACTAAGAGATAAATGTGAAAGATGTGACTACATTCGTAATCATAAAAAGAAAAAATGAATTACTAATAAAACTTCCTTAGGTTCTGGATATTCCATGGCCGTGGTACTGGGTCTCCGTCCAGGTCGGCCAAACGATAGGCCCCAATGCCTGCAATCCCCACAATCTTATATGGGCCCTCCCAGTTCGGCTCGAGCTTCCTGTCGGAGGATACCTTGGTGTTGGCCAAGACCTTCCTTAGGACCAAGTCTCCCACCTTAAACTCCCTTGGTTGCACTTTCTTGTTGTAGCTCCTTCGTAGCTATTCCTGGTATGCTGCCAAGGTGACAAGTGCACGCTCTCTCTTTTCTTCGGCAAGGTCCAGCTGCTCGGCTAGGGCTTTATCATTGCCTCCTGATTCCACAAGAGCAGTGCGGTTGGTCTGCAAGCCAATTTTCAATGGAATTACTGCCTCTGTTCCATAAGCCAGGGAGTACGGCACCTCTCCCATAGATTGCTGTGGAGTGGTCCTGTATGCCCAAAGTACAGTTGACAGCTCGTCCGGCCATTTTCCTTTCTTACTCTCCAACCTCTTCTTAAGACTCATAAGGATGGTCTTGTTTGAAGCCTCTGCTTGCCCATTACTTTGTTGATATGCTGGGGTTGAATAGTAGTTTCTGATGCCATACTGAGCACAAAAAGCTTTGAACTTCTTGCCGAACTGGGACCCATTATCTGAGATGATGGAGTAGGGTTCTCCAAATCGTGTGATGATCTTGTTCTAGACAAATTTTTCTACGATTGCCTCTGTGATTTTTGCCAAAGCTTCGCCCTCTATCCAGTTAGTGAAGTAATTCGTGCCAATGAGTAGGAATTTTAGTTTCTCTGTTGCTGTGGGGAGAGGACCCACGATATCCAATCCCCATTGTGCAAATGGCCACAGACTTGTTAGGGGAAGGAGATCCTCTGCTGGGGCTCGGATAAGAGGTGAATATCTCTGGCACTTTTCATAGTTCTTGACAAAGACCTTTGCATCTTCTTGCATGTACGGCCACCAGTACCCCTGGGATATTGCTCGGTGGGCTATAGCCCTTCCACCAGTGTGTCCTCCACATGTCCCAGCATGGATCTCATGGTGGAACTTCTGGACCAAACCTGGGTATACACACGATAAGTATGGGCCAAGGAAATATTTTCTATAAAGCTTACCTTCTGGGGAGAGCCAAAAGCGTACAGACTTGGTTCTGATTTTGTGTGCCTCCCTCTTGTCTTCTGGCAAAGTCCCATCTCGTAGGTATGCCACTATTGGATCCATTCAGCTGGGCCCTAGCTCGGTCTCCATAACCATCTCTATTGCTCGGCCAATGCTTGGTTCACTCAGTAATCCACAGCCACCGTGCGGCGGTACTCTATTTTTATTGCTGACCCCAAGCAAGCTAGTGAGTCTGCATGCGCATTCTGGCCCAAGCTGATTTGTTGGATGTGGACTCTATCAAATTTGTCAAGCAAATCCTTGGCTGCTTCTAAGTACGCAACCATCTTTTCGCTTTTCGCAGCATATTCTCCTGAAAGCTGGTTAACAACTAATTGTTAATCACAGAATATCCTTAACTTTCTTACCTTGAGTTCCATGGCAATCCTAAGTCCAGCAAGCAAGGCTTCATACTCTGCCACATTGTTGGTGGCACTAAACCCCAATCGCAGTGCTTTTTCGAGTACCAATCCATCTGGAGAAAAAAGCACAACTCCTGCTCCTGATCCTTTGCTGCAGGCTGACCCATCAACATAACGCCTCCATTCCTTAGGATCCAGACTGGCCACTCTCGTTGGCTGCTTGGGATGATTGATTCCTTGTTCCTTCTCCTGAAGAATTGGTGGTGGTGGAGCTACTGTTGGAGTGAACTAAACTACAAAATTAGCCAAAATTTGCCCTTTGATTGCCGTCCTGGGCTGATAATCAAGGTCAAATTGGCTCAATTCTATCGACCATTTTGAGATCCTTCCAGAGAAGTCTGCTTTACGTAGTAGAGCCCTTAACGGATATTCTGTGAATACTGTGATGGGATGTTGTAAAAAGTAGTGCGGTAGCTTTCTTGAAGCTATGACAAGAGCATATACCAGTTTCTCCAATGGTAAGTATCGCGTCTCTGCATCTAACAGAGTTTTGCTTACAAAGTAAACTGGAGCCTGCTTTATCCCCTTTATTCGTAGCAGGACCGAGCTAACGGGATGCTCTGATACCGCCAAATACAATATCAACCGCTCCCCTGCTTCTGGAGTAGAGAGGAGGGGAGGGGAAGATATGTAGGCTTTTAACTCCTGGAAGGCTGTCTCTTGCTCGGCTCTCCATTCGTATCTTTCTCTCTTCTTCAAAAGCTGGAAGAACGACCTGCAACGATCTGAGGATTTATTGATAAATCAGTTTAGAGCTGTTGCCATCCCTGTCAGTCTTTGAACCTCTTTCGTGGTCTTAGGGCTATGGAGATTTTGGAGCGCGGTAATTTGATCAAGGTTGGCTTCAATCCCCCGCTTAGTCACTAGGTGTCCTAGAAACTTCCCCAAGCTGACTCCAAAAGCACATTTTGAGGCATTTAGCTTCAACTTGTATTCTCTCAGAATGTTGAAAGTCACCTTTAGGTCGGCAAGGTGACCAGGCTTCACCTTGCTTTTCACCACCATATCATCTATATAGACTTCCATGGTCTTGCCGAGATGATCTTTGAACATCTTAGTAACCAACCTCTGATAAGTCGCTGCAACATTCCTTAGCCCAAACAGCATGACCTTGTAACAGTAGAGACCTCTTGGCGAGATGAAAGATGTTTTCTCTTGGTCGGGCTTGTACATAGATATTTGATGATATCCTCGATATGCATCAAGGAAGCTCATCCTCTCATAGCCTGACGTGGCATCTACTAATTGATCAATCCTGGGAAGTGGGAAGCTGTCTTTAGGACATGCTTTGTTGAGGCTAGTGAAATCCACACAAACTCTCCACTCCCCGTTTTTCTTCTTGACCACACGGTGTTAGCCAGCCACTCCGAATAGCTCACCTCTCGTATGGCATCCGCTTCGAGCAGCCGATCTACTTCTTCTATCACAGCGTCTGCGTGTTGTGGTGCCGACCTCCTTGCCTTCTGCACTACCGGCTTGTGCCGGGGTTCTACATTCAAATGGTGGCATATTACCTCAAGGTCTATCCCAGGCATCTCCTGGGGTGTCCATGCAAAGACGTCAATGTGATCTTGTAAAAAGCCAATCAAATCTTTCTCTTCCTGCTCGGCCAGTGTTTTGCCGACAAGGAAGTATTTTCTGGATCATCTTCTTTAATCTGAATTTTCTTTAACCCTTCCACCATCTTTTTGGCGGGTTCTCCTACAAGTCCTCCAGAGTCGGCTAGTCTGGGACCTCAATCGTTTGGACAAGCTCGGCTTTTGGAGACTTCTTCAGGACCATGTTAAAACATTGGTCGGCCACCTTTTGGTTACCCCTGATGCATTCAATACCGTCTGCGCCTGGATACTTGATTTTCTAGTGGTAGGTGGAAGGGAGGCTTTCATCTTGTGCATCCAAGTTCTCCCTATAATCACGTTATAGGAGGACGACAGGTCTACCACCAAGAAGTATTTTCCTGCTCGGCCAGTGTTTTGCCGACAGTGTTTTGCCGACAAGGAAGTATTTTCTGGATCATCTTCTTTAATCTGAATTTTCTTTAACCCTTCCACCATCTTTTTGGCGGGGTCTCCTCCAAGTCCTCCAGAGTCGGCTAGTCTGGGACCTCAATCGTTTGGACAAGCTCGGCTTTTGGAGACTTCTTCAGGACCATGTTAAAACATTGGTCGGCCACCTTTTGGTTACCCCTGATGCATTCAATACCGTCTGCGCCTGGATACTTGATTTTCTAGTGGTAGGTGGAAGGGAGGCTTTCATCTTGTGCATCCAAGTTCTCCCTATAATCACGTTATAGGAGGACGACAGGTCTACCACCAAGAAGTCAGTTTTAAGAACAACTTAACCTGCTCGGACAGGCAGTGTGACCTTTCCCATAGGCCATACTGTCTATGCGCTGAAGCCGACCAGAGGGACCAGACACTTCTGCAGCGAGCTTGGTGGGAGCTCCATCTTTTTGAAAGTATGGTAGTACATGATTTATGTGCTAGCTCCCTGATCTACGAGGATCTTTTCCACGTCATAATCCCCTATTCGTAGGGTAATCACCAATGCATCACTATGGGGTACTATTACCCCATCTAGATCGTCATCAGTGAAGGTAATGGGAGTCTCCATTACTCCCTCAGTCCTCGGCCTCTTCGTGCCGAGCTTCATGATGTGCTTCACCTGTCCACTGACCCTTTGGATGTGCCTTATTTCATTGTTTGTATATGGGGCAACCATTCCATGTATCATATGGATTGTCCCCTTTGGACCTTTCTCGTAGTCCATCTCCTTTATCAGATCGACATCCTTTTGGTCACCAACCAAAAATTCCTTTAGATGGCCCCTACCACCTTTTCGTCCAGGAACTTCTTGTATTCCACACAGTCCTCAGTCATGTGACCCCAGTCCCTATGGTAACTGCAATGTTGGTTTGTGGCCCTCCTCCTCTCTGGGTTCCCTGTCATCTTAGGGGGCCTTTTGAACCATGGCTCGTTCTTTATCCTGTATAGCATCTTGTAGATCGGAATATTGAAGGTTGCCATGACACTAAACTAAGACTTGGGATCTGGGTCAGCTCTGACTTTCCTTTGCTGTGTGTAGTCCCTTTTTCCCGTTGTGTATTCCTTCTTATACACCTTGGATTCTACTGTTTTCTTTTCTGGAAGCTGGGGTTGTCCAACCACAATCTTCCCTCTAGCTTGCAGGATATCATCCTCCACCCGTGCATGTTCCAAAATCCTTTCCATAAGTTTGGCCACAGTTTTTACTGGATGCATGGTAAGTGATTCTCGTAGCTTACTGTGCATAGGTAAGCTTGTCTTGAATGTTGTCAAAGCATATTCTTCACTGCAGTTTTCAATCTCGTTGAAAGTTTCCCAATAACGCTTGGAGTATTGCCGTAGAATCTCGTCATCCCTCTGTCTCATAGAGGTTAACGCATCAAACGTCTTTGGAGCTGCTCGGCTTGTTAAGAACCGAGCAGTAAACTCCTCGGCTAACTGGGCCCAGCACAGGATTGATCATTCTGGGAGTTTATGGTACCAATTCAAGGCCACCTTCCCTAAGCTGGACGGGAACATCTTGCACAGCAAGGCATCGTCTTGCTCGTGCATGAACATGGCTTGTTGATAGTGTTGAATGTGAGCCACTGGGTCCGTACTGGTCTCTTAGGGTATAAACGTAGAGTGTTTAACCCTGCTCGGAGTTTTTTCTGCTCGGATCCAGTGGACTAGAGATGACTTAGAGATCTGGTCTAGAGCTTCCTTAGCTGCCTCTCGTGCGATTTTGGGACCTCCCTCAGCTCGGCCTATTTCCCTTCTTTTCACATACTGCTCGGGGGTATGCTCATTGGAACCAGATCTCTCATATCTGTCCCTAGCATGTTTCCTCCTCTCTTTTTTCTCCACGGAAGGGCTCCTTTCTCTCCTTTTTCGTGAAGAGGCTCTTCTCACAGTAGAGACATTATCATGGTGATGACTCCTTTCTTTTTCATACTGCGCAGATCTCGTCCATGAACGTAAGTCTTTCTCCTTCTCTTGGAGTTGTTTTTTCAAATCCTGAATTTCTTTTTCACGTCGAGTGACCTCTCGTGCCAACTCTTCTGTCTCCTGTTCCCTCCGGTCGAGGCTATCTTCCCGTTCTTGATTCCGTGTCCGCCTGAGATTTTCCCTGCTCGGGGGGCTTCTCCTCCTCTCATGACAGGGAGAGACTCCCTTATTTCTTTTTGGAGGCGTCCTTGAGCGCCTTCGTCGCTCACCTGATCTCGGAGAATTATGAGTTACCAGGCGTGTATCCCTGAACTTTGGAATCTCAGGGATATGCCCTATGTTGAATCTCCTAGCAGCGGGCTTCTTCTGTGGTGCTTTTAGAACTGCAGGGGTTCCGTCCACCTTTGCCCTCTTTCTTGTAGTGTGCATAGGAGTAGTTTCACCATCATCTTCCACATCTTCTAGTCGTGGAGTGCGTAAAACAGGTTCTGATATCACCATTGTTTATCTTTTTAAAGGAAACAAAGCTTTTCGTAAGCATTTTCCACAAACGGCGCCAACTGTACGGGGATAAAATCCACATAAGATCTTGATCACGTGCTTTCTCGTCGGAACCCTAGATCTGCAAGACAGACAAGGGTTAGAGCACCTTTGCCTTTTGTCGGCAAAGGCCCTCCGATGCTTAAGTTAGTACTGGATTACTAATTAAGCAAAGAACAATGCGTATGATTAAGGCACGTGTTCTGCCCTTCTTTAGGGTAATTATGTTTTACCCTCTCCAATAATCATGGGTCTTTGTAGGTTCGTACCAAGATTCTCGTACATCATCTACATTTATAGGCTCTTTTCCAGGCCTTGACTTGAGTTTATTTGTGCTTGCCTCTCGCTTATCCTTCTCAAGTGAAGGTAAAGGCTCATTCCTAAGTCTTGATTGCTCTTCTAATTTTTGCAACATAAGTTTCTAGGTCTGAGCCAGTTCTTTAAATGTAGCAATCATCTCAGCAAATTGACTAGATGACATATTCCCTCCAACTTCTGGATTCTTTGGGTCATCAACATGAGAAACCTGGCCAATTCCTACATTTGGGTCTTGACCAATACAAGTTTCTGGACCAGTTTTAAGGCCTTCAACTTGTTCATTCTCTTTAGAATTAACATTATTCTCATCCTCTAGTGTTTGGCTAATCTGAGAATCATCTGCTTGCTTCCTAAGTTTTGGAGTCATTCAACACTTTTGGGTCCCACCGGGCGTGCCAAAAAATGTGTTTGGTTCTTTTACTTCCTTGCAATGGAAAATTATTGTGTGCGAGCGTGCCAGAGAGAGTTTTAAATCTCCTCCCTCAGATTAACTTTGGAAAACCAAATCTAATCATGCGATTGTGTTTTATTAGTTCAATTACCTCAATTAAGAGGATTTTTCCTTCAAAGTGAAGAAATGCAAACCAATATACTTAGGAAATGAAAGAACAACAAAGAAACAAGATACTTCGATTAATAAATCAAAGGTAAACTTATTTTGAAATTGCCTTCAACTTCAAATACAAGATATCAAGAACTTCGAACGATTGATTGTTATAAGAACAATCGAAATCTACTTCCTAATCTAATTCGAACTGAGTCGAAATCCTAATTCTACTTTGCCAATGAACAAACCAAGCATCAATTGTTTGATAGTTGTTTGTTGAAGATTTGTCCGGGGCATTTTACTCTTTAAACTCTTCTATTTATAGGAACTACTTGTAACTTGAACTTCCCACTCAAAGAATTTGAACTTGGCTTGCTTCGAACTCCATCTTTGCACTTCGAATTGACACTTTCTTCCCTCCACTATGTTTGAATTTGAATTCCTTTAATCTTCCTTCAGAAGTTTTACTTGAATCTGCACAGTTGCTTAACCAACTCAAATGGTTAAATATTAAAGAAATAACTGCCTTGCACGATATACTCCACATGTTATTACTGTTAACTACCTCATTAAATATGTTTACACGTGGAGCTCATGTATTTTATTAGTTGAAATCAGGGTTTCGAAATCAATTAATGATACTGGTTTGATTTGTAACTGCCAATAATTGCTTTTCAAACCGAGAACCAATACGACATCGTATTAACCCATCCTTATTTCAGTAATCCAGTGCATCTTTATTGACACATATTTGTCAACGTTTGACGTAATTGATTACGTGTCAATTAATTATTGGATTTGTTAATTTTATATGTAAACAGACACTAACTGGAGCAAATACCTATCACAATCTTGTACCAGGATTTCATAAGAGTGTAATAGGACAAATAAGCAAACAACTCTCAGATCCCTATCTCAAATATTCACCTAGCGTACTATAAAGACAGTGCGTTGAAGTTGGTGGCTTGTGCCACAAAACAAAAGCAAGTACCGGCCGATATGTACTGGTGTTGGACACGGTATGATATTTGGGGTCCTTGGTCCTTCCTTTCTTCTAATACTAAACAACCCATTTAGTCAAATTCAATATTGTCTTTTACATCTAGCAATTACAAACTCCTATTGGAGCACAAAAGATCACATTTTAAACTAAATAAGTTACGACATAGTTTCAGGATCTAGGAATGCAGTCTCAACACTTAACAATGCAGTTTCACTAACTAACAGTGCAGGTTCATCTTCCAAATCAATTTCTAGCAACGAATTAACAGATTTGACAACCGGAAACTCATTTCAAATTTCTAGAAACCAGTTTTCTGCATTAAATTAACAGTCACGACAGCTTTTTAGTCTTAAAATGGCATTTTCCGCAACTGGATGACACAGTTTCAGCAACCACGTTGCAGTTTCAGTAACTATAGAGGTGGTTTAAGCATAAAAATTGCGTAGATATCCATTAGTATGTGGATTTACCGGCCTCAAGGAAGGGAAAAGAAGCGGGAAAATCAACAACAATTAAAGCAGTAAAAAACGCGGAAAGCCTGTTAAATGAAGTTCAATTTTCATTTATGATGAGACGGTATACTGACATCTCGTCATTGTCACCAAAATCGAAGTTCGTCGGGTCATTTTTTTAGATTGCAAGATTCGACCCCCCACTTGAGTCATTTTTTTCAATCGAAACCATCTATCTTTTACATATTAAGGAGTACATAATTAATTTCATACAAAAAATAAAGTTAATCAGTTATCGCTAAACAAATTTTTTTTGATCGGCAAAGAAGAATTTTATTAAAAACGGGGGAGCTATCGCTACACAATTGATCAAACAAAAAAAAATATTTTTGTTAATGAAATTGTGTCTCGATAATTAAGAAGCTTTCTAAACCCGATCGAGGCAAATTTTTACGAGAAAATGATTAAATAAATAAGAAAAATTAGTTTTGGTGAGTAAAATTAATCTACTAACGGTTAATAAAACCGTCGCTATAGTCCTGTTTCTAGTAACAGTTGATGAAAACCGTCGCTATAGTCCTGTTTCTACTAACGGATGATGAAAACCGTCGCTATAGTCTTTTTTCTAGCAACGGTTGATCTAAAACCGTCGCTATAGTCCTGTTTCTAGTAACGGTTTTCAAACCGTTACTATACACCACTTGTACCGACGGTTTTTTGAACCGTCGCTAATAAAACCGTTGGGAGATCCCAAATTTCTTGTAGTGATCGAAGGAGTTAACCACAGGAGTACGCACAGAGTGTTGGTATGTCTGAAGTCTCTTTGCGTCTGAACCTACAATTGGAGGCCACAATTTCAGATGCGAATGTTAAGTAATAATTATAGAGCTCGAAGCAGTGTGCAATGACCATAATTTAGTGTCCAACCTGTCTATGCACCCAGCCATAAAATCCCAATTCAATGAAAGCCCACCAGCTATAATCTTTAAATCCAGCAACTTATAAGCCTTGTTCCAGAAGGTAGGCCATATTACGTGGTGGTTTAAAATCTATTTCTTTTCTATTTTATAGTGCTCTATGTTCTAAGTTAACGTGGGGGTGAAAGTGGGGTAAGAAGTTCACTACGCTAGCTGGTTCAGTTGTCTAAATTAAAAAGAATATGTGACACCATCTTCAAGTGTCATTTTTTATGGGGCATTCAAAGCAGAACGAAAAAGTACACCCTTTAACTGAGACACCGAAACGATTGTGTTCTGAGTTAATCGTTTTTGCCCTAAATTTTTAAAGGCTGTGGAATCCTAAGGAAATCTATACAACCTAAATTCCCGACCCACAACGAACGGAGTTGAGGATGGTGAAATTGAAGCAATGTTTGACATTCAAAGAAGGGCTAAGATGCCGAGCCGGACAAGGATTCTCTAAGTCTTGTTTGGAGCCACAGAAACGACGTTTACAAGAATTTCATTCTCAGCGTTTAAACTGAACTAACCGTACTTGGCGTGATGCTTTCAATAGACGAACTAATTTTCTTTTTCTTTTTATTTTATTTTATTTTAAATATGATGAAGAAAGGAATGAGGAAAAGAGTAGTAAGCCGCGAAGGCTATTTAACCATCCCAAAACCCCTAAGCCCAATAACTTTACAGTTAAGGAAATTTTTAAATTGATATGTATTTGTCATGGGTTTTCTTTGTTGAAGCTAAAGTACTTCAATTCTTGATTCAAAAAGAAACGAAGTGAGGCTGCTAAAACTAAACCAATTGTCTTCTTCATCATTCTCAGTTGGATATTTCGTCGAGCACCTGGCTCTTGGGTTTATTTCGTGGAACCACAAAACTAACATCTACATAAATTTTTTCCATTCCATCCACGGAATCAGGCAACGGAAATAGTTAGTTTTTTCATCTATTTAAAGGCTGCCTCAATGTTCATACTTAATTTTCATGCCTAACGTTGATGGAGTAAAAGAACGTGCATGTTCAAGCTCACCGCAAAACCGGAGTTTAAAAACCAGAGTTAAAAAGAGATGATACTGTTGTCTATCTCTTAGATGAGCTCTAAGATGAGATGATCCTTGATTTCAGACTGATTTGAGATACAACCGAGCCGTTGTTTGTGTGCGTATCTCCCGGCCTAGCCTGAGGTAGGTAGGTTGGTTGATGGGGGAAGTAATGCCGGAGGTGGGTAGGACGAATATATATATAGTTGCCGGATGAGGTGATGCCTGATACGGGGCCGCAAATAACGGCGGCTACCGTATGGGAAGCCAATAGCATTAGGTCCCGGAGTAGTTGCGTTAGAACTACGCCTCTGATTTTGGCGGTGGCGCTGCATTTTGCTGGTAAGGCGGTTAAGGAAAGAGACGAACTCCAGCTGTGGCTGTGGTGAAATGTCCCAATTGTATACTGGCTTTGTTAGGGGATGTATAGGTCATAACGTTTGGAAGTCAAGGGCATTGTTATGAGTCTGATCCGCTTGAGGTTTTGCCGTTGTGCGCGTAGGCCCAATCCGTTGGGAGAGTGTCCACAGAGTCCACCACATCACATGGACCAAATATACATTGAATTACCCATATCCACTTAAAAGGCTAAGTATTGTAAGTGGTGAGTCATCCAATTGTATATTAAGGCCCAACTCTTTTTCTGTTTATCCAATGTGAGACTCAATCTTTCACACATATTTAATTCCAACAATCTCCCCCTCATGTGTGAACCATGCATTTGGCCTAACTCCCCCTCGATTTGATCCACTTGACTCCCCCTTAATTATTGATCTATCTCTCTAACACCGTGTTCGAACCTGGGCTTATTTTACCGCAACCACTCCATCATGAGCCGACATACTCCATGAGAGCCACCTTGCTTGCCAGCCAAGTGCTGCACGCACCAGGAATTTTTCATGCTTCATCGAGAGTACCCACTCCACCGAGAGCCACCTTGCTGCCAGCCACCTGCTGCACGGCGCACGCACCAGGAATTTTCTTGCTCCATCAAAAGTTACAATGGATTTTTCTTGCTCCTCTGAGAGTCTCTGTGTAAGCCCACAACCACCGATGCTTTCAGGAGAGTCTGCCCATAGATCGTCAGCCATCGGCTCTGATAGCACTTGTTGGGAGTCTGATCCGCTTGAGGTTCTGCCGTTGTGCGCGTAGACCCAATCCGTTGGGAGAGTGTCCACAGAGTCCACCACATCACATGGACCCAATATACATTGAATGACCCATATCCACTTAAAAGGCTAAGTCTTGCAAATGGTGAGCCATCCAATTGTATATTAAGGCCCAACTCTTTTTCTGTTTATCCAATGTGAGACTCAATCTTTCACACATGTTTCCAACAGGCATGATTGTCATTTGCAGTGAGGTGCTTGACAAACTGAGTTGTGTAACCAACTTGAAACTCCCTCTTTTATAATAGTAGATTGATCCTACACCTTTGGACAGTGGCAAAAATACACTGAATCGTGTATCAATTTGTTTCCAATTCACACACCTGTTTTCAATTTCGAAGCTCTCTCTGTCTCTCTCTCTCACTCACACACACACTCACGTTAGAATCCAACTTTGCACATTCTCTCTCCACTGAAACCCTCACCGTTTTCTTCTAATTCTGTCTCCTTCTCTGCCTTGCCCTCTCTGCTCTATGCTTCACTACTACATAACTCTCCGTTTCAAGAATGCCGAAGGTAAATTTTTTAGGCTTTTGTTACTGTACCTTTAGGGTAAAAAATTGAGAATCAGTGGGTTAGATTTAGCAAGTCTAAGACGGTGATTTCTGTTTAAAAAACTATTTTTTGAACAGCAAATTGGGTAGTTGTTGGCAAGAAAGAAAATTTGCGTTTGCTTTTACTTTTTCCCTCTTTCTTTTAAGGGGAGTATTATGATTTCGATTCTACTCTGAGCCACCATATGTATTACATCGTTTGCATGTGGTAAACATTTGACTAATGAAACTTGTTGGAGAAAACATTAATTCCACCGCCGGCGGAAACAAATGTTTCCTCCAAATCAATCACAGCGGTCCGTTGTGATTGATTTTGACACAAAAGAAAATCGTTGATGCAAAGCAGTTTGACAGGTTATTCTCAATTTTGTTGGATAGGTTCAAGGTAAACAATTTGACAGTGGCATGTCCAAAAATGATAAACTGACCCATAGGTTGATGTGGAGAGTTTTATTTTTCATGATAAGCAAAGGAAATTTTTTTAATCGATGCTAAATAGAGACAATTACAAATGATTAACTAAAGGAAAATGAGATTAATCAAAGGTAAATAGAGACAATTTATAATGATTAAAGGAAAAGCAGAAAAATCAGAACAGCCAAACCAATTGTGGAGACCCTAGGCTCAAATCCATACAGCCTCACTGTAAAATTTGGGAGAAAGAGATATGGAGAGAATAATGTTTTTCTGTATATTGATTTACAAAGATACATACCCTAATATATACAAAGAAGAGAAGCTATACTAGGTAAGAAGTTAAACTAGGAAAGAATAAATTTACAATATTCCTATGCTACAATCACGGATCTTCAATCAATTAGTCAATCGAATCTTTCTCAATCACAGATCTTCAATCAATCAGTCAATTAAATCTTTCTCAAACATATTTCCTCTAACACTCCTCCTTAAGTTGGAGAGTGAATATCATGAAGTCCCAACTTGCCACTTAAATATTGAAATTGTTCCTTTCCCAAAGGTTTGGTAAAGATATCTGGAAGTTGAGATCTTGACTGAACATAGGATGGTGAAATTACTCCGGCTTGCAATTTTTCCCGAATAATGTGGCAATAAATAGCCATATGGTTCATGCATTTGTGAAAAACAAGATATTTGGCAATGTGGAGAGTTGCCTGGTTGTCACAAACGGGGGCTTTGTAGAACTTTGAGATCCTGCAGAATGTCGTATCCATGTAACTTCTAAACATGTAGCAGCCATAGCTCGATATTTGGCTTCAGCAGAGGAAATGAGCCACATTGGTTTGCTTCTTTGATTTACAAGATATTAAGGAATTTCCAAGAAATACACAGAATTCTGAAATTGAATGTTGAGTTGTCTCACAACCCGCTCAATTTGAATCATTGAAGGAAGGAAAAAAAATCCTTGACCAGAATTCCCTTCATTGAAACGTAAAACTCCTAAGGCAGCTTCCCAATGTGGTTGTCATTGTTAAATAAATCAATCTCCCAACTAATCTTCTGTATTTGTTGGGATCATGTAATGGGTCGCCGTCATCAGGGTTCAGTTTCAAATATGCCTCCATTGGGAAAGTATTAGGATGGGATCCTAATAATTCCACATCATTCAGAATATCCAATGCATACTTTCATTGGGAAATAAAAATTCCTTTTTGAGACTAGGAGACTTCAATGCCAAGAAAATATTTAAGATTGCCAAGATCTTTGATGTGAAATTGTTGCAAAACACAAAAATAAGTACTGCAGTAAATGTGCTGGCTTCAGACTTGGTAAATAGGAATAATCGGCCTTTGATTGGGTGAAACCTGCCTTTTGAATAACACAAGAAAATTTGGCAAACCAGTTACGGGAAGCTTGCTCGAAACCATATAATGATTTATTGAGCTGACAAGAAAATGGCCAACCTTTTTCACATACTTTTACCTACAATTAATTGCGTTGGCGAAAAAGTATTTTTGTTCTGCAAATTTATATTTCTACTAAAAAAAACCTAAATATTGTGTTCATACTTATATCACATTCTCAATTCATGTAGAAAATAAGAATACATCCATATATTAAGTAACTCCAACCAAATCAATATCAATTGTATTGAAATACATTGAAAACAAAATTAGAATTCCAATTTCTTAAATAAGAGTACTAGTACAAAACACATCTACATATGCAAAATCTAACAACATTCCAATATCCTAAAATCACGAGACGAAGAGTAATTTGTTCCCCCAAAAGCCGATGCCGCTGCAATGGCATGTTTACCCTCTAGAAGCATAGACACGGTTTAGCATCAAAGGTACAGCAACCAAGTTGTTTCTCAACAATTGTGCGTACACGTTCCCAGGATTGGGTTCAACTTCTTGAACAATACAGAAGTCAATGCTAGATAGACTGCAATTTAAACAAGTATTAGTAAACATCATACATGTATTCAAAGAAGCAATGAATGGGAAACTAGGGAGAAAGAAAAAATGAATGGGCGATTGTCACCTATGATACTAGGCAATAACTGTACAAGAACAAAAGCAGACATTTTTGTTTTTCTTTATAAGAAGAAAAGAAGCAGAGTCCAGACGATTCGGTTTGAAATAATCTCTCCTTCAGTAGTTTATTTATTAGCGTGTTTGCCTTCTGTGTAAAGAATGAACATCTCTTTCATGCATTTTGTCGAACATTTCAGGCGCAACGATACAAACAAGAGATCATCCATCATTTTCTCCTTGTTTCTCATATGGGATATGGGTACCCACTACCCAACTAGATAATGCGTGCTGAATTTGGATATTTATGAATGAAGTTGGATTTATTATTTTGAGAAAAGTATGCTTAAATATGTTGAAAATTGAGGGTGTGACATAAGTGATTTGAGCTTCCTATCTCTTGACAGGGAGACACTCTTCATGTCAAAATGAACAAGCTTTCTTCAACAAAAACCCAACTCCCATATCACTACTACTAGTTTTATTTCCGATGTGCTACGCACGCCGCATTACACTCATTGAAAAATTTTCGTATTGTACTTTTTGTGGGGGCCTTTTTTTGGAGTATAGATAGAACTGATAGAAATAACGCCCAATTTTTTGTCAAGGTTCGAGCGAGGCTGCTTGTTTCTGCAGCCACCTAACCTAACGAAAATACTCACAGCCCAATTTGAACATTACAACAAGGTTAGAAATCAAAACCACAGCATTTGTTGGTCAACCAATATTTTGCTTACTAATAGCATCCCAAGAATACTGAATACCTCCACAACCACAATTTCACTTTAATAAGGAACCATGTATAAATAGAGCAAATGGGCACGTAAAAGAAACTACGTACACTAACTTCCTTCCATGTTTTTGGAAGACAAAAGAGCCAATGCTTATGTTTGAACTATTAAGATTCCTATAAATAAATTGTTTTATAGAAGCACTTTACAGCAGTTATGAATATACAATTATCATTAAGAAGTTTTAAGCTTATGATTGTTTGTAGGTATTAATTTGATTCGATCCTTAAGTATTGGACTTTACAGTAGTTGTGCATATACTCTCATTTTTTTGGGTTTTCAAGTCTAAGCTTTTCATAAATGAAGACCATAGCTATTGTCTCACTTATCCATGACTATATTTATCCCAATTTAATACAAACTAAATGGTTCAAAGATTTGATCAGACAAATGTTGAACACGGTAATATACAATTAAGAAACCATTATCCATAAAACTGCAACCATAGGCATGCAGGAGATGTTATCTTAAATTCATTAACAATAAATTACCTGCTAGCAAAATACGTAAAATGTTGCCAGTTGAAATGGTAATTTGTTTCTATTCATGTCCAACCCTTCAAAATCTGATAAGAGAACATTGGCTGAATTTAGTGGGAAATCAACTATAGCTGTTGAACATCCAAGTTGTAAACTTCAACAACTTCTGGCAATACATATACATATGAATGTAAGACCTTGGGTATCAGCTGCAGAACAACCGCGCACTTTACTATCAAGCACAACAGCTGCACGAGGAGTGCTACCATGCATGACAAAGTCCTGCTAACAATATAAAACCGTGCAGGCTGTGACAGTGCAAACAAACACTCATCAACATAATCAGAAGAAAAGGATGGGACATATAATGCAAAACACTTAATACCATACCATGGACACTATCAACCCAAAAACATACCGATCCTTTTTTGGCTGCAGTTCAAAATAGTTAAGAGGTATGATCATTGATAAAACGATGGAACAAACTTCAACCTTGTAATCGTAATAGACTCCAACCTATTGAAAAATAAGCTTGATTAAGAATAAAAAAACATGTGTTGATTACTATTGGTTTGGAGGCTGGGATGTTTTAGATTGGATATGCAAGTGAGAGACTTTGGATAACTATGGTGCAAAGAAGTCAAAGAAGTTGGCTACATGTTTTTGGTATTGTAGCTCTAGTTTTCTATATAAAGATATTGTATGAGTGCATTCAAGGTGTGGGAAAATAGAAGAGAAGGGCAAAGATTGAGAGAAGAGATGTGGTGCCCCTTTGGGGCTTCCCCCACCACAAGTGGGAGGAAAAATATCTATTGTGTGTGAGAGCATGAGTGCTATGTAATTTTGTTACAGATTAATAAAATAGAGTGTTTGAGTGTGTGCTATATTTCTCTTATTTTTCCAACATATGGTATCAGAGCGTAGCTAAGCGATTCTGAACCTGTGGTGAGATGTATGCTTCCGCTATGGACGAGGGCCAGACGGGCTGTCACGCCCTCAAATTTAATAAACCAAATACCAATAAAATCCACGTAGGATAAATCGAAAGTTATACATTTCACCGTTGAAAGGTCAAAGTCAAAGTACACCGGGTTTCTACAAGAGGTACCCGTACCCATGCATAAGTAATGAATAGTTAAGAGTTATTACATAAACCAAGTTGTGTCAAAAGATTGAAGGGATTAAAGTTACAAAATCATCTCCCAAAATATATTAACGATAGAGAGGATAAAATAACTTAATGTCAAATGAGCTTCATGATATGCATCCACATGCCAAGCATTCCAATCACGTGCCTTGCCGAGTACCTGAAAAATGATAGGTTGAACTCACTAGTCCAGTAGGAAACTTTTCTACCAACGCTAAGGGTATAAAAGATGAAACATGCACATGGAGATGTGATACACATGAATGAATAAGTTAGAATAGACCAAACTAGGTCGACTTGATGAGAGAATATCCAATAGATGCCCCAAAGATCGAATCAAACCCAAGTGTCTATAGATTTCCTCGTAAACGTTACGTTTCATGTCGTAGGTTCAATCCTTTCAAAAACATTGTCATTTTCATAAAACGTTTCATTTTTCACATCTCCTCAAATAACCACTTATTTAAATAGGGAATGAATCCCCCTGCCGGATTTTGTGGGCTCCGCACACCCCTGCCGGATTTCGTGGGCTCCGAACACCCCTGCCGGATTTCGTGGGCTCCGAACACCCCTGCCGGATTTCGTGGGCTCCGAACACCCATGGCTAGGGACGCACCAAATGGTGGCCCTAGAATAAGCAAATTATCATTTTCAAAAGTTTATCAAACAATCACGTGTCCAAAAATATCCATGTAATTCATTTAGTTCGAAAGCTCGTAGTGTGTCGATTGTGGCAAAGTTAATATGTGTCCAAGAACGTGAGAGATCATAACAAAACATCATTCATACCACGATAGGCTACCAAAGCTTAGAAGTCGATTTGTGAAGCTTAGGAAAGGCCAATAAAGGCCCGGCGCAAAGAAACATGAAAATGGAGTTATGAACCTCGAGAAAACCCGACACCTTGATAGGAAAAAAACACATTTCTCTCAAAATACAAGGGCTATGAATATGAGACCAATTGGGTTTGAAAGTAGACTCATAGAGCTTTCCAACGGTTCAAGAATCACCTCAAACGGAGTTCGGACGAAGCCGGGGCGTGCCCACAAAGTTGGGTCAAAATCTGCCTTAAGCAGTCGGGTATCGATACACAAGAAAAGCTGTATTGATACCGGGTCACTAAAATCTTTACAGAAACGCTGGGTATCGATACCCATGAAAGGGGTATCGATACAAAGGCCATCTCGAGCAAAATTTTCAGATTTTCAGATTTTTCCAAAATGGAGGGGGTTTCAACCCAAGCCAAAAATTGAGGTTCCAAACAACAACTACTCATAGGAGAGGGATATATCAACAACTAATTCATGATTTTACCAACTAAACATGTAAAACCCAAACTCAATCAAAACCAAGCTCATTTCCATGGGGACAACAAGTTTAACAAGAAGTTGGGAACAAGAACACCAACACCAACAATGCAATCATTCAACAAATATACACTTAGAGGAGGTAGAAGATTGTTCCCTACCTCAAGGAGTTGCTCCAAGTCAACCCAAAAATGAATTTCTAGATCCCCAATTTGAGCAATCCAGTTTTTGGTCCTCCCGGTGCGAAAAGATGGTACTCCGAGCTCCCAAACACGCGTAGATGATGACTCTTTAGTCAATTTGTGAAGAAGTTTGATGAGGAGGGAGTAATTTGAGCTCAAAGGAACAAAAATGGAGGAGAGAGGAGGAAGGGCTGATTTTTGGGAGAAGAAGAGAATGATTTTTGGCTCAAAAATCAGCCATACATATATACATACACACCACTAATTGCACTAGCACCCCTAACATTCCAATGTGTTCCAAAGACACCCCAAATGCAATCACCAACTCATATTGAACCCATATCACACTATTTTCATTTCCTCACATTTCCCCAACATTATTTCCGAAAAATTATTTAAAAACACGAGTCCTTACACGGGCCAATAATGGAGACGAGCCGAGACGGAGTTCAAAGGCCAGATGGGCCGAGACAAAAACGATGGCCAGACGGGCCAAGAAGCAAGACGTGGGCCAGACAGGCCAAGAATCCAGCAACGATCCGGACAAAATTCGATGAAGAGCCAGACGGGCTGATTTTTCAAAGTGAACCAAAATCACTTTGGAGAGTTGAAGTAGGATGAGCTGGGCGAGACGAGTTCATTGGCGCAGACGGCGTCAAAATTGGAGTTAAAATGAGACTCCACGAGCCATTTGAAGATTTGTTCCTCCATTTTTTTCACACGAGTGGATGACGATGACCACCAGAGAGAGAAAACTGGTGATGCTTTTGGTTCCACCGAATGAAGAGATGTGGAGTATTTCAATGCCTTTAATGACCTGGTAAAAGGAACCAGCTGGTACCATTGAATGAAAAAGGAATCCAAGGTGCTTATTTGCAATCCACCCCCCTCGCTTTCTCAAGTGATTGAATTGAAGCCCAACAGTTTCAAAGGTTTCACTTTGATCCCCACTATAGACGAGACCAATGTTGAGGACAAACTAAGAAGACTAAGGGGGAACATTCTAAAGAGTGTGGACATGCCAAAGAAAGACGGCATATGAGTTCTAACGCAGCGGACGAGTTACCTATGTACCCATGCATGTTTTTTGAGTGGTGTGACGAGACGGTTTCAAGACGATGAGATATAGACGAAGTTTTTGGCTACCTATATGCCAAAAGTGATGAGAAGTTGACAGAGTAGACGAGACGGATGGAGCAAAATCAGATGCGATTTAGAAAATATTTTGATGCAAAGATTTGGGGCACTGCATGCCTAAAATCAAATATGACGACACACAAAACGGGAAAAGGACAGACGAGATGCGACAAGGATGGACAAGATGTGAAGAGGAAGGATGAGACGAGACGTGACGCAAGACTTGACGAGATGTGATTGATCAGACGAGAAGCACCAAACCAAACGGGTTTCTGACAAAATTTTGACATGAGACGTGTTACCATGACGAGAGGGAGCGAGGAGCCCACTAGCCTCAAGGAGACGTGACGAGAAGATGAGATATGGACGTGATGGTGAGAGAATCAAGCTCAAGGGGGAATGTTGAAAAATATGCTTGATTAAGAATAAAAAAACATGTGTTGATTACTATTGGTTTGGAGGCTGGGATGTTTTTTGGATTGGATATGCAAGTGGGAGACTTTGGATAACTATGGTGCAAAGAAGTCAAAGAAGTTAGCTACACGTTTTTGGTATTGTAGCTCTAGTTTTCTATATAAAGATATTGTATGAGTGCATTCAAGGTGTGGGAAAATAGAAGCGAAGAGAAAGGAAAAGAGTGAGAGAAGAGACGTGGTGCCACTTTGGCTCTTCGCCCCACCACAAGTGGGAGGAAAAATATCTAGTGTGTGTGAGAGCATGAGTGCTATGTAATTTTGTTACAGATTAATAAAATAGAGTGTTGGAGTGTGTGCTATATTTCTCTCATTTTCCCAACACAACCAACACCTGAACTCCTTATACCTTCCCCATTCAAAAACACCACCCAAATCAAACAACGCTGAATATTTCTTCGTAAAAACCCAATCAACCCTATACCGAATCAACCCATGGACCCCCAAGTAAAACCAAGTAAATTAACATCTAGTAGTACGTACTCTAGCAGACACACCTATCAAAGGAGAACCATTGGATATACAAAATTTCATCGTCACTATAGTTGTGGTGTCAAAGGGTCAGCCTGTGGCTATGCCCTCTTCTTACGTTTCCTAACGCGCACACATACATATATACATAGACACACATGTTCAATGTGTCATATGGTGTCTCCTGAAACGTGTCGTGTTTCCCATATTTTTAAAATTTGTGTGTTCATGTGTTCAATGTTCCATATGAAGTTTTACCTAGCACGTACAGTCATTTGCATGGTCATATTTACTTAATAGTAGACTAATAAAGATTCCACAAACGATAATCTGAATATTCCCATGAAATGCAAAGTAAAAGAACTCTCATTTTTTTTGGGTGCAATTTTTTTTATTTCTAAGAGCATCAGGTCACTTATCATATTAATTCTGATATAATTCCACAAACGATAATCTGAATATTCCCATGAAATGCAAAGTAAAAGAACTCTCATTTTTTTTTTTTGGGTGCAATTATTTAATTTCTGAGAGCATCAGGTCACTTATCATATTAATTCTGATATAATTGACACAACTTATAGATATGGTCGCATGCAGACTCTAAGTTCAAAACAATATAACTGGATGTAGCTCAGTCGTGTATATTATTTCTACAGCTGTAAACGTCCGTAGAAATAGTTTGAGCTATACAAAAACGCAGTGCCGTAAATTTTATGTACAGGATAGAATATTGATTGACTGAATAGAGGTACACACAATTTTATGGTATAAGCTTTGAAAGCACAAGATGTGTTCGGCTGTACACGTTCCCAAATGCTAAACTACCCACAAGATCCTCAGGAAAGAATTCCTAAGGTGCTCCAGATACTCTTTATGGGACTTGGATTTAATCACCACGTCATCAATATAGACTTCCATGATGTGACCTATAATATCATTAAAAATAGCATTCATAGCCCTTTGATAAGTAGCACTTGCATTTTTCAGGCCAAGAGGCATCACAACCCATTGAAATGTCCCCAAAGCTCCTGGACATCTGAAGGCAGTCATGGATGTATCGGCCTCATCAATAAAAACCTGGTTATAACCAGAATGTCCATCCATAAAGGATAGGATTTTATGCTTTGCTATCCCATCTACCATTAGGTCTCCGATTGGCATTGGGTATTCATCCTTTGGAGAAGTAAGATTGAGATTTTTAAATTCTATACCGGCCCTAATCTTCCCATTTTTCTTAACTACAGGTACGATATTGGATAACTAAGTTACATACCTTGTTGTACGGATGAAACCGGCCTTGAGCATCCTTTCAATCTCCATTTTGACTTATAAATGAACCTCATCGGACATTCTTTTAGGTGGCTACTTGAATGTTCTAAACCCCTATTGGACTGGTAGACAATGCTCAACCAAGTCCCTTGAAAGGCCTGGCATGTCATCATAGTCACATGCAAAACAGCACGTGAACTTCTTCACAAGTCAGATGAATTTCTCCTTTATGTCTTCTTGAAAAAATTGGCTTATGTACATAGGCCTGGGGTGTTTAGCGTCTCCTAAGTTGATTTCTTCAAGAGGGTCATGCACATCAACCTTTAAGTCGTCCAACTTGGCTGGGGTTGCCTCTAAGTCCTCAAACCTTACCACGTCGTCTTCATCCCCACCCACTTCTCTATCCAAGCCTTCATCCTCATAGATAAACTTAGCTACATTGGCCAAGTTTGGTCTTTCTTCATCTTTACACACACTACAAGAAAAAAAACATCTTTGGTCACATCCAAAAACACCTTTTGGTGACAACAAAAAATGAGTTGTCACAGGATGTACACAATGGCGACAAATTTTAATGCTTTCTCTCCGAATGTTTCTGGGTAACCCATATTCCCCGCGCCAAAAAAAAGATGAAATTTGGTGACACAAAATGTTATGGCTGAAGCTAAAATTTAAGGTCACTAGCATAAGGATGTGGCCAAAGGACGTAAATTTTGGTGCACGCGGGTTCCATCTTTTTTAGGTGGGATCCAAAAAATGGAAATTTCACTAGGAAATTATTTGAATGAAAACTACGTCATTCCATTGCCACTTCCTTGTCGCCAAAAAGAAAAACCCAAATATTCAATCGAAACTACTTCGTTTCATACGTACTTCCTTGTCGCCAAAAAGGATCCCTAATTTGTATCCACTGCCTCTCTTTTTCTCTTCAGATAAAAAATGCTCTGTACGCATTTTTACCCAGCCTAAGAGCAGATTCGGCCTTAGCTATAAACACGGGATTTGTTCCTAAGACTTAGTATGAAATCGGTAATTTCGGGATTTATATATGCCTTGTTAAATTGCTATTGTGGTATTATCTGTTAATTTCCGCATTTGGTGAAATCGGGTTCGTACCTCTTGGTTAAAAGAGTAATGCTTATCGAGACTTAGTATGAGGATGGGAATGAAATGGAGTATGAAATGTGGAAAAGATGAGATTGGGGAATGTGGTGAAACCGTGTCTGGTCTTGAGCCATGTTATGTCGTGAGCCGTGCCGAGGGAGGTGAATGGGAACATAATGAATGGGAACCAGGTGACAGGTTGGTCTTGAGCCGTGTTATGTCTTGAGCCGTGCCAAAGTAGGTGAACGGGACATAACGAACGGGAACCAAGGATGGGGATGTCGTGAGCCGTGCCTTGTCGTGAGCCATGCTATGTCGTGAGCCGTGCCATGTCTTGAGCCCTATTATGTCGTGAGCCGTGTCGAGGGTGGCGTACGGGAACATAACGAATGGGAATATGGTGATCAGGAACACAGTGTATGGGAACATGGTGAACGGGAACATCGTATGATTGACCATGATAATAAAACTTATTTGTAAAATAAGTGGGTTCTGTTGGTTAATTTTATATGTGATTTTGTAATTATAGAAATTATGCATACACTGGGGTAAGGGTAGTTTTACGTTCTACTGAGTGTCGCCACTCACAGTACTACGTTACCATGGTATTTGACGCCAAGTACAGGCGATGATATGGAGTATTCAAAAGACAACCCCGTAGCAATTGAAGATGTTGCTGAATTAACCGAGACGTGGCTAAACCAGTAGTTTAGTTGTTGGCTCTGTGCTTTTAAGTATTTTATTAGGATTTCAAGTTTGTAATAAAGACATATATATATTTTATTCTAGTACTTCATGATTCAAAGTTTGTAGTAAATCACTTCCAACTTTATTCGGTATTGTAATATTTAAACAATGTATGTAATAAATGGGTTGTGTTTCTCTAATTAAATTTTTTTATAAAAATGTTCAGCTCATAGATCTTTAAAATCCTTTTATTAACAAACCGAATTTTCGGGGCATTACATGCGTACTGTGAATCTGTGATGGATTACTAAATTTGTGTTTGCTTTAACACGTAAGATCTAATAGACTAAGCGTTAAAGTGAAAGCTCCAAAGGAATACTTTAAGTGTTCTAGAACCATCTCACTTGGAATGAAGATGAAGAAGATTTTCATATGCTTCCTATTTTATTTATTCTTTTTGTTTGATACGTTGTTGGACAAAAAAAATTGTACTAGATATCAATGGTTGCAGGTATGAGAAATGAAAATATGATTGGAAATCCTTTTTGATCATACATTCTTTTTGTTATTGTCTATGGTTTCATAATTATGCGTCAAATATAGTTTTACTGCGTTGGAAAAAATGTACGTATTTACTGAAATTAGGCGGCTTTTATTTCATTTGTTGTTGTGAACGATTAAATTTTTTCTTCTTAATTTAGCTAATGAAATTGATTAGCTGAACTGTGTTTGAAGATTATTTCTTTGAAAACACAACTTTTGTGAGAAGTTCGACTTGGTTGGTGGGTGGTCGACAATAGAGAAGTATAACTCATTTTTTAGGTGTGTTCATATTATGTTGCGTTACACCATTAGGCATGGGCTATGGAATAATAGAGGCCTTGTTTGGTTAGGGAGTTTAGTTTTGTTTTAGGTTTGTTGACATCATCATTTCCCTCATTTCTCTCTCTATCTTTCTCGACTATTACACCTGCTTACATCATCAAAACTAAACTAAACTACAAATGAAACACAGCCAAAGTATTTTACTTAAGCATGTAGGTAAGAACCACCGTAACACCAAAAAAGAAGTGGAGAACACCCAATCAAAAAAGAAAACCAAACAACAATTGCATATCGATGATGAGCTTTCAAGCAATTATACACATGATTTTTTTTCCCCTTTCGCACAACAGATTTTACACATTTATTTGACATTCTACATTCATGTAATATGATTTGATCTACTAATAACAATTGGTTTAATATTTGTTGGGACTTGTTTCGTCGGCAAGAAAGGTAAAACTATACTAAACACAAAATGGTATGAACAACCAATTCTATTGCTACACCAATATCACTCTATTTAGGTATATCTGTACTGAAAACTACACTAAATTCAACTCAAATCGGAAATATGCGCATCACCGCTGAAATAAATAAAACACAGAGCAAGAACAAAGATAATATGTGGGTAAAAAAATCATGTGCAACACATGCATGTGACTTAACAACTAATATATCAAAAAGATTGGAGGATCCAGTGCCGGTCCTGATGTTTGATTTGCCAAAGCCTGAACCCTGGTTTGGTTGCCCACTTATTACTAAGTCATAAAAAATAAAAAAAAGATATAGAACTCAAAAACAAAAAATTAAGATTACATTGGCCTTGTTCGGTTGGGAGTTTTGAGGGAGTTTAGTTTAGTTTTGATGATGTAAGCAGGTGTAATAAGTGGAGAGAGATAGAGAGAAAAGTGAGAAAAGTGATGATGTAATCAAAACTGAAATAGTGCCAAAACCGGAGCTAAGCTCCCAACCGAACAAGGCCATTGTGCTTTTAGCTTGAATTACACCAAAATGTAAAACCGATTATAGTGCTTTATGATTAGCACGATCCAATTCAAAGAAACAAACTTCGCTTTGCATTTTATAAAGAAATTCTTCAATTGAGTCATCATATGATTATTCGGGCCACTACAATGATTTCAAGTCCTTTGAACACAGACGATAGCAGGCAAGACTGAGGAAATTATTGTTATTCTCTAAACCATTTTTATAGTTTATATGCGAGCTTAAGTTTGGAAATGAAAGGATTTTCAAATTTCCACTTATGATTCTGAAAAAATTATGATACACACCCCCTATAAAAGTTACGATTTTTTTTTTTTATAAAAGTTACGAGTATAGACACTAAAATTTTGACATTGCCTAATCGCCGTCCGATTAATTGAGATCAATAAATTATCTTAATTAATTAAAGTCAAAGTTAGTCAAAAGCCTGCAAATAATTATTGGGTTCGGAAAGTATGGGTTTAAAAGATATAGGCTAGACCAAAAGAAGATGGGCTTACTCAATTGGGGTCGATCCATAAATGCAGACCCAACCAAATTATCCTGGGTCCAAAATAAATAATTGTAGACTCCCCAATTTCAATCCACGGACATTTGTAAAACTCCCCGATGATGAAAACGTGATCGAAACAAGAGAACGTTGAACGCACGAGCCCTTAGAACCAAGAGAAATCACTGTATGACATTAAAATGTAACACACTACCGTGTGGCAGCCCAACACCACCGTGCGGCAGTGTTGCACCACTGCACGGCACTGAAACCACCACATACTGCCGTACGGCAGTATGTCACCACCGTGCTGCAGTGCTCAATTGCCATGCGGCATTCCGTAAATCGTGCCGAACTTTTTTCAGGCGGTTAACAGCCGAAATGTTGGTAAAAAATGGCTGCCTTCAATAACTTTTCTTGCGTTTAAATCTTCCTCTATAAATACCTAGCCCATGTGATCGGAAAAAAAAAAAAAAAAAAAAAATTTCTCCAGAAAAGAACCTCCACAAGACTTCCAAAAATGATTTGAAACTCCCTTCTTCCCTCTCTTTCCAAACTCACTACTAGAAAATCCCCTCAAAACTCCTCACCTAAAAGCTTGCTAAAAATTCCAGCAGCTAGTTGCTTTAGACCATTGTAGCGGCCGGGTTCATAGGGGTCAGCAAAGGCCCCCCTCCACATCACGAAGAGCCAAAAAGATCACTACCTCAGAATCTGCAAAATCGAATGCAGATCGATCCGCCTCAACGGTGCCGAACGAACGGTGCACACGGCGGACGGTGCGGACACAGGGTTCTGGACGAATATAGGTTTGAACGGTGTCTACCGAACGGCTCGGTGCCGAGGACATGGTACTCACAGCTTGGTTCCCAGACAACCCTCGGGAGCTCCGCCGAGCGACTCGCCGAGCGCCCAGGGGGCTGGGCCGCACGCTTGCCGAGTCGGTTGACCTCGGTAACGTGGGGCTCGGACACATCCGGTTTGGTGGAAGTGTGTCGGGCACGCCACACAGTCCATGATGAGGCATTAAATGCGGCAGTCACCTGCTCTGCCACCGCCGCCTGCAGAAGCACGTGGGTGATGGGGGATGTCTCGAGCTGATTTGACTACTCGATCCCACGTGCCGTGACGTCAGCCCAGACGTGGCGTCTGGGGCTGGGGTGAGGGTCATATCACCTGTCATTCCGAGCGTGAATGACAGGCGCGTGAGGGGCGCCGAGCGCGTGGGACGCACGCCCCTCAGCCTATAAATACCCAGCCACAACTACCACAATGGGTATTCCTCTCTCCTCATTCACTACCCTCATAACTCTTCTTCTTTACTTCTTTCTCTGAGATTTCTGGTGCATTTCTCCCCTCCGGTGACTGACTTAATCATCGGAGTGCCTTCCCGGACCACCACCGTCCGGGCTAGGCACTGACGTGGTTATCTACGCGTGCAGGTTACCATCTCCGGCGAGCGGCAGAGGCTCAGGCGTGCATTGCCCTTTCCACCGTTGCCCTTCTCACTCCAAGAGGTTCAAAGAGTTCACTCCGGCGAAGAGACCCCCACAATTGGCGACTCCGCTGGGGACTGGAGAAAAGCCACTCCTCCCAGCCTCTCTGAACACATTGGTGGTGTATCTTCCCCTTCTCCAAGAAACTCCTAAAAATCTCTTCAAACACTGCTCCAAATGGCCGACCTCACTCTGGGCCTTGATGCGTTTGGTCCCACCGGAGAGTTTCGCAGCTCCACCGACCGGCACCGATACCATCGGGTCAGGAGTGACTTGGGCCTCACCCTGTCTCCCGTCGTCAACAGAGACGGGACGGTCACCATGACAACCAACGGCGCCGGCCCCAGCAACGCCGGAGCCAGCAACATCCTTTTCAGTATGGACGAAAACGTTCTCTCTCTTGACAACCTCACGACTCCAGCGCTCACAGAAGTTCTTCCCCCACCCCCTCCTCTCACTATAGAGGCCGAACTAGCGCTGCTAAGGAAAGAAGTACTGGCCATGAAGGAGGCCAGGAATCAGCCCACAAGATCAAGGTCTGGCGGGCGGACGAGGACTCGGAGGCCACCGCCGAGCACGAGGACTGACAACGAGGGACGTGCCCCAGTATTTTCACGTCTCGGACAGGTCGTGGAGGTAGACCGCCGAGGCGACGCGCTTGTCATCCGGTCGGAAGCGGCGCGTTCGCACCAGCAGCATACACGCGGCTGGAATTCTCAGCGGACTGACCATGCCGAGGATAGCGCCACGGCATCGAGCGCTCGGACACCAAACGTCCGAAGGGATGTGGAATACGCTCGGGTGGTGGAAAATCAACAACACAAGGGAAAGGGCCCGGCTAACGCTCCTCAGAACCACAACGGCCAGGACCGATCGCACGAACAACGGGAGGACAACCGTAACCGTAACCAGTCTGGGGACCGGGACCGTGACCGGCGTCATAGCCGATCGGTGGATAGGCATGGCGTTCGAGGCGGGGCACCCAACGTTCGGGGTAATTGCCCGCGTGGCAACATGGTCACCGACCCTGTCGAAGTCTCGGCAGGTCATGGCCATAACGAAAACAACGGTCTTAGGCCTGGGGACAGATACACACTGCGGAATGACGGTGGCAGCATCGTGCTCGTTAACGCACAGACGGGCGAAACTAAGGTTTATCATGCCGAGCCCGACGCCAGGGACCGTCGCCATCGGGAAGAGTTGGCAGGGGCCCGGGAAGGGCGCAACAAAAGGCTGTCCTCCGAGAGGAGCAACGTGCACGCTGACGGGCACAATGCGGAGCGCCGAGCCGCTGGGCCAGCAAAACGCGCCCATGGGGAATTCCGAGCGGTGGACCTCAACCGCCCTTACCCTGCCGACTCCAGGTTAGAAAAAGCAAAGCAATCCCCTTTCTCACGAACGATAACCGAGGCAGCACCACCGCGCGGGTTCAAAATACCCAAATTTGATAAGTATGAGCCCAAGACGGACGCGATTACGCACGTCCAGCAGTATCGCCTGGTCTCCGAGCTCTACGGCCATAGCGATTCCCTCATGTGCCGGACGTTCTCCATGAGCTTGGGAACCACGGCCCTCCTTTGGTACAGCCAGCTCGCTCCGGGGTCTATAAATGACTTCGATGAGCTCGAGCGCGCGTTCACGTCTCGGTTTGTGACTAGCAACACACAGCCGAAGACGCTCGACGCGCTTGTCAACATGAAGAGAGGCTCGGACGAGACCCTGAAAGAGTACATTGCACGATATTGGGAGGTCTACAGCCTCGTGGAAGGTTGTGATCAAAGGATCGCTTCCACTTCATTCAAAAATGGGCTCGATGACCGTTCCGACCTTTTCAGGGAGCTCATGGTGCGACCTCCGAAGAACATGGTGGAGTTGATGGAAACGGTGAGCCGTTTCCGAGAGCTTGAAGAGTTGCTCTTTGACCGAGCGTCAAAAGGAGTCTCCGGCAAGAGCATGCCGAAGGAAGCAAAGAAACAAGTTAACAACCTGAGGAAGGGAAGAAACGATCAAGGCGGGGCAGACGGGAGCAGGGGCCCCCGGGATGCCAGCGGGAGCAACAACGGCAGAGGAGGATGGGAGAAGCCCCCCCGAAATGACAATGATTATGTCGCCGAGACCACAGTCTTTACAATGCCAATCTACAGGTTGCTGACGGAAATCGGCAGGAAGCGGTGGTTCTACTGGCCGGAGGAGAAGATGGGGTCAGATCCCACCCAAAAAGGAAAATGTACATACCACAATGAGGTGGGCCACTACACGACAGGTTGCCGGCCGTTTAAAGCGTACCTCGAGCGATTGGTCGCCGAGGGACGCATGGAAGATTGGATAGACCGCAGCCGCACACCGACCGTGCTCAGGGGGGCTGCCCCCCAGCCGAACCAGCAGGCTATCGTACCTCAGCCGCCAGGGCAGCAGGCGCAAGGGGACAGAGTGCGCCCGGGGGTGGTCGTTACGATCCACGGACCGGTCGGGAAAGCCCGAGCCGAGGCGATGCATGAAGAGCTGCAAAAGATGGAAGCCGCCATGCAAGTAATGACGCTCGGCAGAGCGCCAAAGTGGAAGTATGTGGAGCCCAATGACCCGTACCCTATTTCCTTTTCCGAGCAGGATCTGGATGGGCTGCAGCTCCCGCATGACGACGCCCTGGTGATCGAGGTGAGTATCGACCACGTGGAGGTCAGGCGGATCTTGGTGGACCAGGGGAGCTCCGCCGACGTCCTTTACTACTCGGCATACAAGGCCATTGGACGAACGCGTGATGAGCTTACCTCTGCCGACACCCCCCTTGTCGGGTTCTCCGGGTTCCCGGTGTACCCGCTCGGCAGCATCACCCTCCCGGTCTGGGCGGGGTCGATGCGTTTGGAGATAGAGTTCACTGTGGTGGACTCCCCGAGCCCATACAACGCCATTCTGGGACGAGGCTGGCTCCACGCAATGGGAGCTATCGCGTCGACCCTCCACCAGTGCGTCTGGTTCATTGGCACGTCTGGCAAACAGGAGACCATCTGGGGCAACCAGATGGCCTCCAAGAGGTGCTTTGTCAATGCCGTCCGCCAGAAAGACAGAAGGGAGGGCAGACCGCCGAAGCAGCACTGGATTGAGGTGCCCGAATGCACCCCGGTCCTCGACGACGTTGGCTCGAAGGCTGAAGACAAGTCGGTCGAAGAATTGATTAAGGTGCCCATCAACGAAGAAGGCACCAGGTACTTCATGCTCGGTTCGGATCTCTCTAATCCCGAGCGGAACGACTTGGTATGCTTCCTCAAGGATAACATCGAGGTCTTTGCATGGACTCCTTATGAAATGCCGGGTGTCAGCCCTGATTTCATCACGCACACCCTCAATGTTGATCCGGCTAGGAGGCCGGTAGTGCAGAAACCGAGGCGGTCCTCGGCCATTCACTCCGACGCCGTCTTGGAAGAGGTTGACCGCCTGATCGAGGCGGAAGCTATCCGAGAGGTGATGTACCCCACGTGGCTGGCAAACACCGTGGTAGTCAAAAAGAAGAACGGGAAGTGGAGGGTATGTGTAGATTACACTAACCTCAACGACGCTTGCCCCAAAGACTGTTTTCCCCTCCCTCGGATAGACCAGCTGGTGGATGCTACGGCCGGGCACGCAAGGCTCAGCTTTATGGACGCCTACCGTGGGTACCACCAGATTGCGATGCACAGCATGGACGTTGAGAAAACTGCATTCATCACGCCGAGGGGTACCTATTGCTACCGGGTCATGCCGTTCGGACTGAAAAACGCTGGGGCCACCTACCAAAGAATGGTTTCCAAGATGTTCGCCAGGGAGCTCGGCGACATTATGGAAGCTTACATTGACGATATGGTGATCAAAAGCAAACTCGCGGAAGACCATCTCTCCCACCTCGGAAGGGTCTTCTCCATCCTCAGAAGGCACAATCTGAAGCTAAACGCGGAGAAATGCGCGTTCGGAGTCGGTTCTGGAAAATTTCTAGGGTACCTCGTCACCCGCCGAGGGATCGAGGCTGACCCCAACCAGCTAGAAGCTATACAGAGGCTCCGAGCGCCGACGACAATCAAGGAGGTTCAGCGGTTGACAGGGATGGCTGCTGCCCTCAATCGATTTATAAGCAGGTCGTCCGATGCCTGCCGACCCTTCTTCCAGTCCATCAAGACCAGTAAGAGAGCCTTTGTCTGGAGTTCTGAGTGCGATGGTGCACTCGCCGGGCTTAAAGACTACATGTCCCGAGCACCCCTGCTAGTCAGGCCGAGGGAAGACGAAGATCTCTACCTTTACCTGGCAGTGTCCGAACATGCTGTGAGCTCGGCACTGGTTCGGCAGGAGGGTTTGGAGCAGTTCCCGATCTATTACTCGAGCAAAACAATGCTCCCAGCCGAAACCAGGTACTTGCCAATTGAGAAGTTGGCCCTTTCGCTGGTTACGGCAAAGAGGAAACTCCTACCCTATTTCCAGAGCCACACGGTCGTGGTAATCACAGCGTACCCTCTGAAAACCGTCATGCGCAAGGCAGATCTCTCGGATCGGATCTGCAAGTGGTCCTTGGAATTGGCCAACTTCGACATCCGGTACGAGCCCCGGACGGCGATTAAGGGTCAGGCGTTGGCAGACTTCGTCGCCGAGCTCACACCGAAGCTGGAAATTGATCTCCAGAAGGAAATGACAGCCGGAGACGGAGGTGCTGTGGGGGCCAAAAGCACCACCGCCCCCGAGCAATCTGGGTTCGTCCTCAAGCGCTCCCCTCCCCGCACGGCTACAATTTATACGGGCGAGTCCTGGCGGATGCACGTCGACGGTGCATCAAACAGCCGAGGGGCAGGGGCTGGGATTGTGCTTATTTCTCCTGAAGGGACCATCCACGAGTGTGCAATGAGCATCGGTTTCCCAGCCACAAACAACGAGGCCGAATACGAGGCCTTAATTGCTGGACTCCGCCTTGCTCTTGCTCTCAGGGTGGATGAACTGCAGGTTTATAGTGATTCCATGCTGGTCGTGAACCAACTGAATAGCGATTATGGCTCTGGAGATGCTCGGATGCTGAAATACCTCAGCCATGTCCTGGAGCTGCAAAAAGGCTTCAAGACCGTCCACTTTTCCCACATCGGCCGAGCCCAGAACGCTCATGCCGACGCCCTTGCTGCTCTTGGATCGGCCTATAACGAGCTCGGAGGCACGCGGACGATCACGCTCGGCGAAATCGCGCTCCCAAGCTTCGAACCGGGCGCCGAAGACGTTATGACAATCGCTGCTTCTGGCCCGAGCTGGATGGATCCCCTGATCTCCTACCTCCGGGACCAGGTCCTCCTTTCAGATAAGAAAGAAACACACCGAATCCGCTGCCAGTCCGCGTCCTACTTCCTCTCCCCGACTGGACAGCTATACCGCCGCACCTACGTCGGTCCGGACCTCCGCGTGCTGCACAGCGCCGAGGTACCTCACGTCCTCCGTGAGCTCCATGAAGGAAGCTGCGGCAGCCACTCGGGAAGTCGCTCTCTCTCCGAGCGGGCTGTCACCCAGGGCTACTGGTGGCCGAAAATGAATAGGAGCGCTGAGGATTACGTCAAAAAGTGTGAGGCGTGCCAGAGACACTCCCCCATCCTTCACCAGCCCACCATGTCCCTGCAGCCCGTCACAAGCCCGTGGCCGTTCGCCCAGTGGGGGCTTGATATTGTCGGAGTTCTTCCCACGGCCCCCGGCGGGTTTCGGCACCTAATCACGGCCACGGACTACTTTACCAAGTGGGTGGAGGCCGAACCACTGATCCACATCACGGCCTCCGAGGTCGAGCAGTTCATTTGGAAGAACATCATCTCTCGGTTCGGCGTACCCTATGCTATCATCTCCGACAACGGCACTCAGTTCATCGCCGAGGCCGTTAAAACACTGTGCAAGAGAAAGAATATCCGAGTTTTTAATTCAACCGTGGCTTACCCTCAAGGAAATGGCCAAGCCGAGGCATCGAACAAGTCGATCTCGGCCGGCCTCAAGCGTCGGCTGACCAACAAGCGCGGGAAGTGGGTGGAGGAACTCCCCAAGGTCCTCTGGGGCTACCGAACGACCCCCCGGCGAGGAACTGGCCGAACGCCGTTCTCGATGGCTTACGGGATGGAGGCCGTCCTTCCACTTGCAGCTGTTGTTCCCTCCGCCCGAACCGAAGCGTTCCATCCAGCCACGAACGATGAGCACCTGGCCTCCGAGCTTGATCAAATTGAGGATCTCCGTGATGAAGCTCACATCAAGTACGCGGCCTACCAGCAGAAGGTGGCTCGGGGTTATAACAAGCACGTTCGCCTCCGCCCCTTCAATGTTGATGATCTCGTCCTCCGAGCGGTCGTGCAAAAGAAAAACAAAAAGAAGTTCATGCCCAATTGGGAGGGTCCCTACCGAATCCTAGCCAAAGCTGGTTATGGGGCCTACAAGCTTGCTGAGATGGACGGCACAGCAGTCAGCAACCCATGGAACGCCTCAAAGTTAAGGAAATTTTATGGTTAGGATCTTATGTTTATCATTTTTGCGTTTGTCATGCCCTCGGCAGCTTTTTGTAATGCCTGGGGATCGAGATGTTAATGATAAGATCATTTCTTTATAGTTGCTGTCATTTCTTGATTTTCACTTTCCTACAAAGTAACTACCCTCGGCGCGAAAACCATATCGAAATCACTGGCGTTCGGTGGAACGACCCGACCCCGTTCGGTGGAACGGTCGTCTACGTTCGGTTGAACAAAAGTCTCTACTCGGCCAAAACGATATGTTAGCGTTCGGTTGAACACACGATCGTGTCTGATAGAGCGGGCGCTAATACGTACCAGCGTTCGGGGAGATACCCCTGGTCCCGGGACCTACCCGACAAACTAGCCGGGGTCTATTGTTTCGCTCGGCGCATACATACAAACATTTGCGTAAAGTTATGAACTCACTTGCTTCGGCAGGGCGCCGTTATTGCATTGACCCCCTGCCGAAGCAGGGGCTACCATTTATTACCAATTTTGGTGATTACGGTTCGTTATGGACGAGAAGCATAACTTGGAAGGAAATTCAGACATAAATATTCATACATTCAGATGCAAACATAGACGAGGAAGGAAGGAAAAGACATTTTCTCATTCATTACAAAAATTGAGGGGGCTCGGCCCCAAGTACATAGACTTCAAAACAAAAAGAAAGAGGAAAAACAAGCAGCTGGTTAGGCCCCCGTAACGGTGGCCCCAGGGTCGGTGGCATCGAGGATCTGGTCCTGGCTGGTAGCAGTGGCATCGGCACCATTCCCTTCGGTAGCCTCCGTGTTGGTGACGTCCCCGCCCTCGGGGATGTCCTCCTCATCATCATCGAAGGGCATCTCCGGGACCACGGTCTCGGGAACAGGAGGGATGGAGGACCGAAGAGCGGAATCCGCCGGCACGGAGATGATGTCATAGGCCTGAGCAAAGGCTTCGGCCCAGCAGCCAGCACGACCGAGGAGATACCCTTTCCTGAAGGCTTTCTCCTCGTTATCGTTCGCCTCTTTGGCAAATTTGCGCAGCGTCTCCTCTGCCCCCCTCCCATAGCCATTTTTGTCGGCAACTGCCAACATCTCATCGTGGTCGGCTTGGGCGTGCTGGAGATCCCTCTCGGCTCGAGCGGCCCTCTCCTCGGCGGCCATAATCTTGCTCTCGGCCGTCATGGCCCTCTCTTCGGCTTCCTTCTGAAGATGGCGGGCCTCCGCCAGCTGCCTCTCCAGCTCTCGGCCGTCGGCAGCGAGGGCCTCGGCGCTCTTCTTCAAATCAGCCCGAGCCTTCTGCTCCGCTTCGAGCTTTTTCTCGACCTCGGTCTTCTCAACGCCAAGGGTATACACCTTGTCGCCGAGAGCCAAAGCCGACTGGCCAGCCTGCGAAAGAATAAATTTTTGGCGACAATTAGTAATCAACCGAACGTAAAGACTTCATAAAATATGAAATGTGAAGGAAAGGCCTTACCCTCACAATGCTGGTGCAGAGCTCGGCGTAGTTGTCGGCCGTATTTCTGGGGACGGCCTTCATATCCCTTGGCAGAGCGAGGGCTTTGAGCAGGGTCATCGCCGTCTTGTGGCTCTCCCGAACGCTGGCGTTCCTTTTGACCGGCTCGCCGCTCGAGGTCCGGATGACCGGCACCCACGGCTCGTCCTTCTCGGTCGGGGAGGGTGTTTCCCCAAGTGGCGGGGAGACCGCCTGCTTGTCCTTGGGAGCAACCTTCCTCGGCTGAACCTCGGTCGGCATGGATTTGGGAGGAGGTGTCGGTGGAAGAGGTGCCTTGGACCCCTCCGGAGCCTCGGCCATCCGGGTCCTCTTCAGAGGGGCCTCCCCCTCGGAGGGGTTACCGTGCTGGGAGCCCGCCGCCTTCTCGGCGTCCTTCCTCTTCCTCTCAACCCTTTCCTTCCTTTGGGCCTCCCTCAAAGCCGAGGATCCAGCCATATCAGCTTCGGAGCCGCTGCCTGTAACGAGAGCCTGGGGCGGGTGGTGAGTGCTCCTCGGCAAGCGTTCCCGGCCAAAGAGGTCGGAGCGCTCGATATCGGTGTCGAAGAGTCGTCTTCGGCGCTCACCTGTCCTCTTCACGGGACTCTTTCCCCTCTTCAGGAAGCCCTTGTATGCTGGCACGTAGCCGAGGACTTCAGGGGCAGTACGGTTGGGAATGGAGAAGATCTGGTCGATGACGTCGTCGTCCGCGTCTTCGGCGAGCTTTTTTGTCACCTTCCTGCACGCTAACCAAAAAAAAAAAAAAAAAAGACAAGTGCAGGTCAAAAAAGTTCACTAAATGACAGAAATAAAAGATAAAAATGCAAGGATGAGCTCTCGGCTTACTAGGTCGCCCTCGTTGCCAGGGTACGGACCACCTGGATTCCTCGCCCGGGACTTTCTCGTAGTTCCCCTTGACTATGATCAACTCACAGGCATGCCTCTCCGAGTCCAAGAGTTTACCGATGAGGTGGGGGTACTCGGGGCGCCTCGAGAAGTAATAGCGGCCATAGCTCTTACTCCGAGCGCAGGTGTAGACCGCCATGAGGTCGGGCAGGCAGAAGGGAATGTTGTGACGCTCGGATAGCCTCACCACCGAGCAGATGATGCGGTACACGTTGGTGACCAGCTGGTGGGGGGCGAGCTCGTACACGTCCAAGAACTGCCGAAGGAGCCGGGGCATGGGGAAAGTCAGGCCACCCTTGGTGATGGCCATCAAGGGCACAGTCACCTGCCCTTTCACGTAGTGGATTTTGTTGTCAATGGGCCTTGTGATTTCCACATCAGCAGGGATATTGTAGTCCCTTCGGAACGCGGCAAGCTTGTCCGCAGAACCGTCGAAATACGTGTCGACGTACTTGCACTTCCCGTGCTTCGGGTTCGGCGGCGGGATCGTTTCCCAGCCATGCCCATACTCGACGCCCCCCTCAACGTCGGCCTCATCTTCATCTTCGGGGGCTTGCTCTTGCTCCTCGTTCTCGGCACCGTGGTGCGAGGAGCCTTCGTCTTCACCCTCGTTGCGGGGAACGTGCCCCTCGGATTGTGGAGACCGGGCTAAGAGCTCGTCCACCTCAAGAACCTCGACAGGCTCGGGCTCGTCGAACCCCGCGGTTTCCCTGTCGATCTCAATCACTTCGGGGTCCGAAGCCCAGTCCCCGGAGAGATCCGGGAGCTCGGTAGGGTCAATGGTGGGGGATGAAGGGACATCGGTCGGCACGGCCGTCTCGGGGACCGGGTTCGGAGGTGGGCTCTGCCCGGACGAAGAGGCCTGAGCACCGCTCTCGGCGCGCCTGGCTTCCATTTCCATCTCCATCCAGCGCTCGGGGGTTATGGCCTGAATCGGGGCTATGTCTAGGGGTATGACTCCGGGTGGTGGAGAGTTGAACTGTGCTTGGCTCCTATAGCCTCTCCCGAGACTTCTCAATTGCTCTCTGAAGAGGACGCTCTGGATGAAATCGCTGAACTGGGATTCGGCAAGGACGTCGTCGGAAGATGAGTCCGAGGAGTCTGAGCTCATCCAAGAAAGACCTACAGTGCACGGGTGAAACAACCGTCAGCGATATGCACAGGTGTGATTTCAGAAAAATACAAAGGGTTGAGCGTCGGCCCCTGCCGAGCTCCCCGCACGTCGTTGACTATCCGAGAGCCCTACTACCTATGATCTCTCGGCAATACCTAAAGAGAAATCACGCTCGGGTATATCCTCCGCCCTCGGCGAAAAGCGGTTCGCTCGATGGGGGAACGCTCGGAAGAACACGTTGAGTGTTCTTCAAGCCCAGAATCCGGCAGCCGTGCTCCGCCGCACAAACCGCCGGAAAACTCAAATAAAAACAGAGGCAGAAAAAGCGAAAAAAGTGAAACGCTCAAAAACCCACCCAAAATGCAACAAAAATGCACGAAAAGCTTCACAAAACGTAGAGAAACAAGGGAAGAACACAATACCTTGGATTTGGTGGAAGAATCTTGGCCTGAAAATGAGTTCTCCGCGAGGAAAGCGGTTGAGCACGGCGGACGGTGGCGGCGTTGAGTTCTGGTGCTAGAGAGAGAGGGTAACGGTCCTCTCTCTCCCCTCCCCCCCTTGTATTTATAGGGGGAAGGACTGAAGAGCCATTAGGGCGCCGGCTCGGGAGGCGAAGCGGCGCCCAATAGCAACGTGACACCTGCCCACAACGTTTAAACCGTTTGGGCGCGAATCCATGTAACGGCGCTCGGACCAACCGTGCGACGACGCGTGGCAGCAACGTCACCACGCATCATAGATTCCTGACACGGCCTGTCAGACGTCTTTTCACGTCACTCATCGACGCGACGCTTCAAGCTCTATCCATCCCGAGCGCTTAATATAAAGAGACTCGGATCGTCAGGGCCCCGACCGCAGGAGCGACCCTCCGATCATGGTTCCCCGACCACCGTTTTGCCGACCGCATAATCCGATCGAATCAACTCCCACATTCGTCGTCCCTCGTCATGGGAAGTTGATGGGGCTATTGTAGCGGCCGGGTTCATAGGGGTCAGCAAAGGCCCCCCTCCACATCACGAAGAGCCAAAAAGATCACTACCTCAGAATCTGCAAAATCGAATGCAGATCGATCCGCCTCAACGGTGCCGAACGAACGGTGCACACGGCGGACGGTGCGGACACAGGGTTCTGGACGAATATAGGTTTGAACGGTGTCTACCGAACGGCTCGGTGCCGAGGACATGGTACTCACAGCTTGGTTCCCAGACAACCCTCGGGAGCTCCGCCGAGCGACTCGCCGAGCGCCCAGGGGGCTGGGCCGCACGCTTGCCGAGTCGGTTGACCTCGGTAACGTGGGGCTCGGACACATCCGGTTTGGTGGAAGTGTGTCGGGCACGCCACACAGTCCATGATGAGGCATTAAATGCGGCAGTCACCTGCTCTGCCACCGCCGCCTGCAGAAGCACGTGGGTGATGGGGGATGTCTCGAGCTGATTTGACTACTCGATCCCACGTGCCGTGACGTCAGCCCAGACGTGGCGTCTGGGGCTGGGGTGAGGGTCATATCACCTGTCATTCTGAGCGTGAATGACAGGCGCGTGAGGGGCGCCGAGCGCGTGGGACGCACGCCCCTCAGCCTATAAATACCCAGCCACAACTACCACAATGGGTATTCCTCTCTCCTCATTCACTACCCTCATAACTCTTCTTCTTTACTTCTTTCTCTGAGATTTCTGGTGCATTTCTCCCCTCCGGTGACTGACTTAATCATCGGAGTGCCTTCCCGGACCACCACCGTCCGGGCTAGGCACTGACGTGGTTATCTACGCATGCAGGTTACCATCTCCGGCGAGCGGCAGAGGCTCAGGCGTGCATTGCCCTTTCCACCGTTGCCCTTCTCACTCCAAGAGGTTCAAAGAGTTCACTCCGGCGAAGAGACCCCCACAACCATTGTCTTCCAATCTCTCAAGGCGTA
Source organism: Vaccinium vitis-idaea (assembly GCA_963854785.1). Lineage (NCBI taxonomy): Eukaryota > Viridiplantae > Streptophyta > Magnoliopsida > Ericales > Ericaceae > Vaccinium > Vaccinium vitis-idaea. Next base: position 36,558,631 of record OY978219.1, on the reverse strand, counting down.
GAAGAAGAGTGTTCGTGCGTTCACAATTTTCTCGCAAAAAGTTTTTTTGCCTACAAAGGTAAAATTTTCGATCCAACTATTATGTTCTTGCCAACTTGAGGGGAGGCTCACTTAGCACCTAAAATGATCATTCATATAATTTTGGGGCTTGGTATGCCAACATTTGTTACAAAATCAAAATCTGAGTTTTTTCACATTGCGGTGCGGTGGTATGTTACTACCGTTGGTAGTGTCCCATATACAGAAAAATGTCCCATGCTCTAAACTCCTGGGTTAGTCAATAATCAAGGAGTAATGAGGATAATTGGGGTATATTTATTTCAAAAGAATTTGTTTCATAAAAAAATAAAATAATAATAAGTTTACGAAGATCATTTTTTTTTTTTTTGCTTTGAGAATGGAATCACGGTGCCCTCAGCTGCAACTGCCGTGCGGTAGAATTATTTGCAAAACAAAATAAAATTCATTTTTTTTTTTAGCCTCCTGAGTCCTGACCAATTGAAGACAAGGCGGGCATATATGGGATGCATTTTTTGGAGTACTTAAAAGCAAAATCATGCCGTGGTGATTGTTTGAAAAACATTTTTGAAAAACGTTTTTGAAAACATTTTTTGGAGTACATAAAAGCAAAATCATGCCTTGGTGATCTAAGAAAAGATTGCTGCACGGCAGTGTATTGGGTTTGCACGGCATTACTTGAAAAAAACAAAAAAAAACTTATTATCCTTTAGTGCCCCATGCTTCTGTTTAACTTGCAATTGGGGAAAATATATATATATGAATGAATTGAATACATTTCTGGTTCAAAGAGGTTTTTCTCAGAAATTCCAATGTCATAGAATGGTTTCATCTTTTTATACTAAGGTGCATCAAAACGCTACTGCCATACGGCAGTGGTAATTTTAAAAGAGAATTGTTTTCTCCAGTTTTAAATTTCTGGGAACAATCCTCTTTCCTAAACAAAAAGTGTTTCTAACATACCACCGCACAGCAATGCGAAAAAATGCAGTAAAACTATATTTGACGCATAATTGTGAAACCATAGACAATAACAAAAAGCATGTATGATAAAAAAGGATTTTCAATCATATTTTCATTTCCCATACCTGCAACCATTGATATCTAGAACAATTTTTTTTGTCCAACAACGTATCAAACAAAAAGAATAAATAAAAATGCATTTGTTACAAAAATTAGGAGGCTAACACTGGGGAGGGAATCAAAGTCATTTGAAAAATCAGGGTTCCTTAATAATCTGTTAAATAAACAACCCTAATAGTATGAATGCGAATCAATAAGTTACCCAGCACAAATCACACAAGCAATGAAACAGATGAACGCACGATATACGTGGAAAACCCCTGAATGGGTAAAAACCATGGGAAGGAATCAAATCACTATAATCGTGGTGCAGTTACAGATATACCTATCCAAACGAAGTAAATCCTCACAACGTTCTAAGTATCACCTGCCGAGTCACACGTACACCGCACCCAGTGATCATGATCGCCAACGCTTTGAATCGCACAAGCCTTCCAATCCTTTGCCTTTCGAACTCTACGAAAGGGCTTAACCTAAAGAATGATGATGTTGATGTAAAATCCTCTCGAAGATTATTTGTTGGCTTAGAGAATCAATCAATCTTTGAAGTTCTTCGAGATTCACAAACCCTAGCCGCCACAGATGTTTGGAGGTGGAAAATATGAGTGTTGGCCAAGTTGTCTACACAAAACCCTAGCCAACGTTATATTTATAAGCTTCAAAATGCGCTTGAGTAGGTTTGGAGTTGCTCGAGCAAGTTACTAAAGGCAGCCCATTTGCTTGATGTGTAGCTCGTACGTTGCTTGAGCAAGTTTCTTGAATTACATCAAAATAATGACCGCAATAAAAGAATTACATATTGATTTCCTTCCACGCCTAAACAGACACTCTAAATAATAAAATTACAACTCGATGTAAATGTGTGTTTTGTCAAACGGAATTGCCAAAACAAAGGAATCCGAAACTTGGTCCTTACATCATTGTTCTATCGCAAGGGCGTTGGTTTGTTTTTGAATGTAGGTGTAGTTTCGGGAAGGTGACGTTCCGAGAAGGCGTGTAACAAAACGGTGGGAAGGCAACGTATAGAGTAGATGGGCTGGGTCAGTTATTTGCACTGTTTTGAAGGGGTATTTTTGGTAAAAAAAAGTGAGGGAAACAATTTTGTGACTTCATGTATTTTAAAGTAGTAGTAGATTCCTGGCCAGGCCGAACGATGGAGGCCCAATACCAAACGGACCAATCCAAGTGAGTTAGAGAACCCATATTCATGATCTGAAGGCTTGAAGGCAAGGGTCACAGGTATAACAACCCAGATCCAAATGATACCCGCAAGATTGCCAAAAAGAGAATTCACACACTTACTCGTCCCACTCAGCTGATGTTACGAGCAGCATCGCCCAAAGCGGTCATCCACGCATCGCGAGGGGACTGACTGCAAGTGCATGGAATGATAACAAACTCAATCTTCGAACGTATGATGTGACGTCACCCGAGTAGTTATCACATGTGCCGTGCATGGTGGTACTTGGAGAGCAAGTCCGGCTCCTCCTCTAAAGAGTATCAACCCTACAGTACCACACTACTCTAAACCCTAGATGTGAATTCATCTTCCTCTCTCACTTTCTTACTTGATCGTTGGAGGACCATTCCAGACTCCAACGGTCCAGTGTAGTGCTAACGAGTTTGCTCAATGTGTAGGAGCGAAGCTTGGGACTGGTTCAACCCAGAAATCACAAACCATCCTACCAAGTTGCAGGAAACAAGTTGGATATTCCAACCACCATCCAATCACCGCAGAGAAAATACAATCACCTTCCCCATAGAATAATGGGTCACCTCAATGGGCTAATCTCCCATCCATACCCCATCTCTACTTACCCTTCCCATCGATGTTCAATCAATATGACTTTTTGAAAAGACTCTTATGTGGAGGGGCCTTAAGGGAAACAATTCAGATGTGGGCTGGGAATTTTATCTTCCCAATTTTCCAATCAATTTTTAAATCGATGCTCAATCAAGATGACATTTTGCAAATAAATGTTTCCTATGAATGGTGCAAGCTGAACAACTCAGCAAGGAGAGATGTGGTTGGGAGGGGAATGTAATTTGCAATACATTATGGCGGCCTCGTTTGATTCACAGACTAAAACATGTAGGATTGACAGTCCCGAGATTGATAATCCAGGATTGATAGTCTTGGTATTAAATTATCTAAAGTAGCAAACGGAAATCATTGTACACTGTCAATTCTATACAGCCTATCGGATCGTTGCAATATATGTCCGATCTCAAAGAAAAGATTTTGTTCGTGAAGTTGTTTGAATTCATAGTTGATTGAGGACGTAAATATTATTCTTTAAAAAAAGGACTTGGATGTGAGGACTTTATTCATTTTTTCTTTTTGCTTTTTACATTTTAAAAGTTTGACTCTTTGTTCCTATTTTTACTCCTCTATTAGGAATTAGAACAAGTGTCTTAATAATTGTTAACAAAATTAGTCATTGCTCCTATCCGTCTCCAGTTGTTTTTTTATGAAGAAGCTAGATGAAAACACATCCACACATACATTTATTGTAATGCCCCATGTAGACTACTAGCCTAGTTTCTTGATTTTGCACATGGCCCAAAATACTTAAACCCAATATACTAGTAGTTCCTTACATGGTTTGTTATACACCCAAAATCATGTAGACTTCCAATGTGGAACTAAACATCTCTACCCCGAAATAAGGGGTATTACAATCTCCCCTCCATTATGGCCACGCGCCCTCGCGAGGGGTTGAGCCTAGAGTCACCACACTTCGGGTCTGTTCCCTAGTGACCAGAGTTACCACCTCGAGTCTGTTCTCTGGTGCCATAACCCACATGGCCATATACACGCGTCGCTCTATTACCATTTGTAACGCCCCATGTAGACCATTGACTCAATACCATGATATATTTGACCCACAAGCCACTCCACAAGGCTCAAAATGTTTTAAGCCCAATGAACTAGTAGTTCTTTCCATGGTTTGTTATATTTCTAAGATCAATCATGTAGACTTTCAATGTGGGACTAAACATCTCTACCCCCAAAATTGGGGTATTACATTTATAATAGAACAAGTGTTCTACTCATTCGATGCAAGGGGAACGAAAAGTACATTAATATGAATTTTTTTTCATGTTGTTCCGTGTATTAACGGCCACAATGCTAATAATTATGGAACAATTAAAAAGAACAAAATCTCGTAATGAACTTGTAATAGTTCCAATCAATAAGAAAGTGCGGGCAAAACGTTTAGGGTTGTTGGATGCATCCAACGGCTCAAATTACAAGCTCACTTAAAATGCCACACGCGGGTCATAAGTCGGGTACAAATAGACACGCGGGTCAGGATCCGGGTTTAAATTAACCCCATCCGGATCCCTTCCCTTCCCCTCCCCATTTCACCTGGTTCGACAGAGAGAGAGGAGAGAGAGAGAGAGAGAGAGAGAGAGAGAGAGAGAGAGAGAGGAAAAAGACAATTTCAAAAACAAAGCAGACGATTCAAAGAAGACTCAATCGAAGGAGAAGAATAGAACCGGACAACTAATTCTAGATCCCGTTCTAAAAGGTCTCTCTCTCAACGATTCGAAGAAGACTCAATCAAGCAGACGATCCCATTCGAACAAGTTAGAGATCGAAGACTCGATCGAATAAGAAGAATCGAACCAGACGACTAACTCTGGATCCTGTTCTAAAAGGTCTCTCTCTCTATCTCTCTCTCTCTCTCTCTGGTTCAATATTCTGGTTCAATCGCTGTGCATATCCAGGGTTAGGGTACGATCTCTAAAATTAAGGGAAAGGTGAAATTTTGATCTATGTTCCGAGATTAACCTTTAATAACATATTACGAATTATTGTATTGATTCGTTTCGAGATTTTCCATTCCATTTGTGTATACTTGTATCACGCTCTCTTCTGAATCTGCATATTACCAGAGTTTCCATCCCGTAAGTTTGTACTGCAAGTGTGTCACAATAAGCGTCTACAAATATAACAAATCATGCTATCTTCACGTGATTCTTCAAATTTGTGATTCTTCAAATTTGTACCAACTGGGAAGCACTTTGATCACAACCCTCATACAAGCAATGGCTGTCAGTGCGCACAAAACTAGATTGTCAATGTGCTAAAACGTAAGTAGTTTGTTGGGATTCCACCCCGTGTGGGCCAGATGGGCTTAGGCCCAGAGGGAGTGGACTAGGGTTTTATGTTGTATCTCTATAAATACTCATTGATGCCTTGTATTGGAGTGTGGTAGCACAATGTAGAGAGAGAGAGGCAGAGAGTGTGAGAGGGGAGCCGGTTGTGGCTCTCCCGGAGAGAGAGATACACGAGAGACTTGGTGAGGTTTCATTATTGTGAGATGAGAGTGTGAGTGTGTAACACAAGATCACGGATTTCCTCCGGATTATAGTGAAACCCCCCTCCCCGTGGATGTAGGTCCGATTTGGCCGAACCACGTATATTTGTGTGTTGTGTTTCTCTTGATTTTACTGCTTCTGTTGCGTGTGGTGCGTTGTTGGAATCCTAACAACTGGTATCAAAGCTTGGGTTGAAGCACCGGAGAGCGCAGAGCAGTCGGAAAATCACTCGGAGGCCATTGGAGCACTGTTTGAAGTTCTGGTCGGACAAAACAAGTGACGAAACCTTGTTTTTGATCAGTAGGTAAGGTGCTACTCTCGGAGACGAGTTCAACGGAGTGCTCGGGCTATTTTTTGGTCACCGGAATAGCTCCCACGGTCGATTTGAAAGTCGACGGACGGAGGCGGAAAGGGGCGGAGGAACAGAGACTTAGCGGTCGTGCTTAGAGTGATCGGATAGAAGTTTCGAGCACGGGGTTTTGTTCGGACTGGAGAGACGATCACGGAGATACAAGCCCGGTCGCCGAAAACTAGCGGACGCGCCGCCACGCGCCGCCTGAAGAATGGCGCGTCAGATCCCGCGCGGCCGTGTGTTGCACGCGCGGAATAGTCTGGAAGACGACCACGTGGCGTCCAGTCAGCAGCCACGTGGTGACACGACAGCGCCACGGAGGATGCTACGTCAGCGGGTCAATGCCACGTCAGCAAAGGGTCAGAAGGGTCAGGATTCAGGGTCAAAGAGGTCAAAGGGGTCAAATGACAGGTCAAGGGGTCAAAAGGATCAGAGGTCAGGTCTAAGGGGTCAGACCGGGAGTCAAAGGGGTCAAACCGGTTAGACCGGCGGCTCAGAGAGACGGCAGACCGGGTCAGACCGGATCAGACCAGACCGGCGGTCCGGTGTCAGACCGGCGGTCCGGTGTTAGACCGGAAATTGTTTTTTGACCGGTTCAGTGGGATTTTGACCGGTTCATGGCCGGTTCAGACCGGTTCCCGACTCGGTTTTTCGTTCCGGATCTAACCACGCGCTCTGTTTTTCGTGAAGAGGCTCGGAAGCAGGTTTTGTTGCTGGATTGAGCCGGATTTGAGTGTTCGGAGGCGTTTTGGGTTGTGAGGAGGCTGTTCCTAGCTATTTGGACGGTTCCGGATTCATTGGTGGGCTTGGATTTGAGTGATTCGAGTCAGTTTTTGCAGTCCTAGATACATCCGGAGAGATTGTGGAGGATCCGACGCGGTCAGATCAATCAGATGGGATGATGTTGAGTCGGAGGCAGACCATGGGAGATCCGATGGGAGTTCAGGGGGTGCTAGGAGAGCTGGGATTGGAACATGAGTGAACCAAGAAGCAGGATGAGACCCGAGAAAGCTGACGGAGAGTGGCGAGAAGACCTGGATAGTGGCAGGAGTGGCAGATAGGTGACAGATTGGTGACAAGAGAGGCGAGCGGAGTTGGATAGCTACACACCAGGAGTATTGGACAGACTTTGCAGAGATCGGAGGTTGACCGGAGCAATCAGGTGATTGCGGATTCGCGGCGATTGAGCTGTGGTGATCAGTCGGAGAAGCTAGTGAGCAGGGATACATTCTCTCAGGTGTTGCATCTTTGTTGATGGGTGCGGATACACTTGTTTGGTAATGACACAGGCGCTTACTAGAGTGATAGGTCGGAGTTGGTCAGCAGTGATCGGAGGCAGTCTGGTTCAATCGGATTTGAAGACCTATCGTCAGGATTTGCAGTTGTGATTCGAGCTGCATTGGATTGGATGATGGGCCACCATACAGGCTTGTGGGAGTGCAGTGGCAGATGGAGCTGATGTCAGGCATGGTCAGGCAGTATGGGTGTTGTGACGTGAGCAGGGATGGCGACAGTTGCGGATGCACACAGGATAGGCGCGGGATTGTACCAAGGAGTCATGACCGGATGGTACTGGATGCGCTGGGAGTCGAATCAGGAGTGTGCAGGATGCTGGCCAGCAACGATGATGCAACTGGTTGTTCAGGATATGTTCACGAGAGCTCCGGATAGAGGGATTGAGATGGAGATCAGATGATGCATACTGGTATTCTCTTTCTTCTGTGTTTTTTGTGGCGGATTATCTTTCCAGTTATGAGCTTTTATTGGTGTGGAGAGATGGAGTCACAGATTATGTCCTGTGATTGGGCATGAGCATTTGGGTTTTGGATGCCCGGATGCGGGCACTCCGGTTAGGGGGTGCAGGATTGTGATCAACCGCGGAAGATCTGGCTTGCAGGGATACATTCATTCGAGTGGTGTGCCCGTTGGGGTGCGGAGATGCTTGTTTGGGAATGACACAGGCGCCTGTCAGAGCGGTAGATCAGTTTGAGCCACGGAGATCTAGCAGGATTTGTTCACATCCCGGATTCACGAGAGGTGCATCCCGATTTTGGGGGTGCGGAGGTGCTCGGTGGGGGATGCAGTGTCAGAGAAGGAGTCGGCCTCATCGCATATGGTGTGTGAGATCATTTGGAGGAGTGAGCCTTTGGTGTGGGCAGAGGGTTGCTGCATTTTCTTGACAGGACAGGATGCTAGAGTGGCGGAGCGCGGCGATGAAGCTGCGGGCACTCGATGAGGGGGTGCGGGCGCTTCTGTTGGTGAGCGCATATACTTCGAGTTTGAGGTGTGTGAGTGGAGGCATTCTTTTTGATGGGATGCGGTACTCGGATTTTCTAATTGGCTGCGGAGTCTGGTTTTGCAAGGATACACTCTTTTGGGATTTGTGTACTCTGTTTGGTGGTGCATGGATGCTCGACTGGTTAGTGACACAGGCGCTTGCCAGAGTTAGCTGATTGGAGGAGGCGACATGGAGGTGTTGCAGACGACATTGCCCACTCGGTGTGGAGGGGGTGATTGTTGGGATTCCACCCCGTGTGGGCCAGATGGGCTTAGGCCCAGAGGGAGTGGACTAGGGTTTTATGTTGTATCTCTATAAATACTCATTGATGCCTTGTATTGGAGTGTGGTAGCACAATGTAGAGAGAGAGAGGCAGAGAGTGTGAGAGGGGAGCCGGTTGTGGCTCTCCCGGAGAGAGAGATACACGAGAGACTTGGTGAGGTTTCATTATTGTGAGATGAGAGTGTGAGTGTGTAACACAAGATCACGGATTTCCTCCGGATTATAGTGAAACCCCCCTCCCCGTGGATGTAGGTCCGATTTGGCCGAACCACGTATATTTGTGTGTTGTGTTTCTCTTGATTTTACTGCTTCTGTTGCGTGTGGTGCGTTGTTGGAATCCTAACATAGTTGTGTTTCCTCATCGGTGCACTTGTTGTTTTCATATTGTCATTTCGCTAATATAACTAACTTAAGATGCATTACATTCTGGATTGCAGATTTGTTCTGAAGCTTGCACTTCAGTTGTTCAGTGGAGACACATCAAGCGGCATTTTGTATCTTGGCTGACTTCCGAAAAGCAAAGTTTGGTTGGTTTGCCTTAGAGAGGCCTCCCCGATGAATAATGCGGCGGGATATTTTCTGTTTCAAGTCCAGATCATCCAGTGGCTATCTTCATTGTCAGTTCCGAAGTGAGGCGGGTGTTCTGCGATTGCAGATTTGGAACACGGTGGACTATTAAATCGGTGAAAGATCTGGTGCTCAGAGCAAGACTTAGATCCTCATTGAGTTCAAGAGTTCTCAATGATTTCAGAGAAATGTTGTTATAACGTTTTGGGTTCAGATTTGGAACACGCTGTAATGTTGTTATAACGTTTTGTATATAGTATATACTTGTTTCAGAGAAATGTTGTTATAATGTTGTTATAAAGTTTTGGGTTCATATCGTTTTGGGTTATGATATCCTACAAGGACTAGATTAAATTTCTAGGGATTTTCCCGAATAATCAACCAGTTGAATTTGAAAAATTTTCCGAGAACGCATCAATGTAAATGGGATGTTTGCTCATGCAAGCAATCGTCTTCACAAACTTTCAGAAAACGCATCAATGTGACCGGGATGTTTGCTCATGCTTGTATGGGTGTAAATGAACCTCCAGGAGAGAATAAAAAGCATATGAATTTTGGTGAACTGAGGCTAGAATGGCATATATTGTGCCTAAGTTTTTGAAAATAATCCATATGATGGTTCATCTTTTGATTCATGATGCATACCAGGCTATAAAGGCTAAACTTACCCATAAAACCCAGTATCCATTTTCCAAGAACTATTGTACCCCAACAACTATCAAAAGTTCAGCTAGCAAAGCGACAAGTGTAAACTGTAAATTACATACAAAAATAAATTCGAGAGCACATCCATTGACTCACTTGTGATCCTCCAAGTAGATATGCATAAGGCTAAATACTACGCCCCTCAATTAGGCACCCAACCAGAGCTTGTCCAACAAACAACATATTCATTTTTCCCATTCAAACAGAATTGATATAGTTCAGTACAAAATTAACATGAAAATTAATACAACATAGTGAAATCTGAATTTAACAGGATCTGTCTCCATCTCCATCTACGCATGTCGCCATCTTCCCATATTTCTAAGTGACATATTTCTAAGTGATACAAATGTGACTCCAAATCTAAGCAAGTCTTCATCTCCATCTCCGCATGTCTCCATCTTCTCACGAGTCGTTTTCCCATCCTGAAACACGATGAAACATGAATCGAACCAAGATATCTCTCTCACTCTCTCTCTGTGGTTCGATTTCTCTGACCCAGGCATCCTTTTTCTTTATTTGAGAAGTCCAATATGGTCCTTAAGCTGTGTGGTACTTCATGACAACAATAAACACCATACATAGATTGAGTAGAATGGAAAAAGTGCAGCATTTTTAAAATTGATGAGAATGGAGAATGATTTCTTCTTGGGCATCTCAAACCTTAGATGAGTATCTTTCATCAAAAAGCATAGAAAAGGAACATGTATTGGGACACATGACCAATGTCAATTTAATTATTAAGCAAATAACACTAAGTTGAATCCACAATATAAACGGTTATCCATAGTAAAGTCATTTGAATCCTGATCAATAATCCTACCTCACAAATTGATAACATTATGCATGCCAAAAGTAAACTTCATACATAGCAGTCCAAACTCCAAATTCAGAAAATTTTCACCCCTATTAAGCTTCCAATCCCACCTTCCAGGCTTAATGATACCATTGACATCAGCAATGAGGGTTATCTTGGCTTCCTGAAATTCTCACAGCAGCTCTCAAACCACACCCACACGTCATTTTTCGAAATCGAGGGTAATGAGTTTCAATGTTACCCATGTTTAGATCGACTTATGCGCACCTCGACTAATACATGAACGACTAGTCCATTGTCACATTTTAACGAACAAACTAGACACATAAGCCCCATATATCATACATGCTAGGAGCATACATATACTTTGCAAATCAAGATAAAGGTCCCAAAGCCAAGAAAGAGAGAATCCATTTATCAGCAAACATTCCACAACTATGGAGGTAAATGCTCCTCAATAAAAACCCATTTTATGTTCACATTATGCCCGTATAGACTAAACTAACTGGAGAGCGAAAGAACTATCAGATTCCAGGATGACTGAACAGCTAAATACTATTTGGAAAAAGTAGTTTTCGTGGTTCAGATATGAATCACATAAGCAGGCTTCGATATCATATCATGCAATCACATTATGCCCTTATAGACCAAATTTTGTGTTCCCCAGAAATAAAAGTAAAAAGATAAACCACTTCAAAAATGTAGGATGGTAATACCTTTGATGTACCTCTTCTTCTTCTTCTTCGATTTCTGTTTTGTTCTTCTAGAAGCCCTAATAATCGAAAAAAAATGGAGTTCAAAAATCAATTTCCTTCTCAAACTGGAAACCCTAAAATTCGAGTTCAACAACGAAGAACCAAGAGAGAGAGAGAGAGAGACAAAAACCTTCGAGTAGATCGACCTCCGCTAGATCTCGATATCTGTTCGTGGAAAAAAGCTAAAATTTTAAAAATCGATTTCAGATATGGAGTTGATTAACGAAGAGAGAAGAACGAGATAGAGGGAGGGAAGAGAAAGAAGAGAAAGAAGAGAGAGATACCTAAATTTGACTGAGAATAGGTCGGGATTGCTTCATCTCTCGATCGATCGGTGAAGGTTCTTCAAATCGCCTTTTTCACTCTCTCTCTTCTCTCTTTGTCGAACCAGAACGAATGAGGGGGAAGGGATCCGGATGGGGTTTAAACCCGAATCCTGACCCGCGAACTTGTTTTAACCCGGCCGGTTGACCCGCGTGTGGGTTTTTATGTCACCTTCTAATCTGAGCCGTTGGATGCGATCCAACGACCCTTATTCGTTTTCCCGCACAATGCTTATATGAGGGAGCCCTCATAGGAAATGTTTTGTATATATATATATATATATATATATATATATATATATATATATATATATATATATATATATATACATTTCACTTCTTATCCGGACCCCCGTTTTTGCACAGTATCCGGACCATTTAATCGCAGCCGTTGGATTCAATCCAACGGCCCAGCCTCAGTCTTTCATTAACGTTTAACCCCCCTCATTAACTGAACCCTTTAAGGGTCAGGGGTCTCCAACAAAACCCTAACTTCTTCTTCCCCCTCTCATTTTGACGCTACTTCTGGAGAGAAGAGAGAGAGGCGACTCCTGAGAGAACAACGGCGAACGAAGACGACGACGACCTCCACCACTCTTCCAGACTCCGATCGATGTTCCCCAAACTTTAGACATCCCCTCATTTTCACGACCTGGATCTGGAGAGAAGAGAGAGGAGCGAAGTGAACAACAATGGAGTCTGAAATCGAACGGCTGAGTTAAGTAGCAGTGAAGAAGAAGAAGAAGAAGAAGAAGAAGATCCCCCACCGCGACCGACACAGCGACGAACCCACCACCACCACCACGACCGACCTACCCACCGCGACACACGACCTCGGTTCACTCTCTCTCTCTCCTCACTCACCAACGTACCCAAGGTATATATGATGCTTCTAATACCGTTGATTTCTGCTGCCATAGATGGTAAAGTTAGGGTTAGTAATAACATTGATGTATAGAAGTGCTATGGGTGTTTGCTTCTCAGGTTGATGTATATAAGTGCTACGGGTGTTTGCTTCTCAGGAATGATTTAGAGAAGGAAAGGAATTAACCAAATAAGGAATTTGTTGATTGCAAGTATTATAGACTGTTTCCCTACATAATGATTCGTGCAAGTATTGATTGCAAGAAAATGGACACTTAAAAATTGATGGCAAAGCATGACTGAAGACTGAGAATGAAAAACTGCATTTAGAGCTAATAAGTTACAATCTAGTACTCTAGTTATAGCATGATTAAGAGGTTGATTTCTGTCGTTGAGATCCTTTGTTATATAAGCAGCCTCAAATTTCTGTACTTTGTAGTGGCAGTTGCTAGCTAGCACTAAGCCTATGATTTCGCCAGTCCATTTTTTCAAAGTACTGAATCATGACAGAAAATAGAAACTGATATGTGCCCCTTATTTTTTTATTAGAGATATGTGCCCCTTTAAGCCGATAAACTGCCTTGATCACTTGTTTTCCGAAATGCATGGCAAATGTCTCCAATTCAACAAGTACAATATTACAGTTTAAACATTGTACTAGTTTGTGCTAGCATTATTTTTGGGACTCAATCATTCCACAATCATTAGGCCATCCTCCTCCCCAATTTCCAACCATTATGACACCTTAATAGCAAGGAAACCCTCACCCTAGAATACTGCAGCTATTCACCACTAATCTAGGTACTTTCTGGACTCCTAAGTCATTAAGGCAGTTGGAACGCATAATGATATATCCACTGCATTGGAGATATAAGGCATTCTATATTGTTTCCCTGCATAATGATAGGTAGTTGCTGTCTTCCATGTGCATTGTACTTCCCCCCTACAGATTGTATTTCCCATCGTTATTGTTTTGTCAATTCTAATATTTCATTATTGTTTTGTTTGTTGTTTTGTTAGGATGCAGTCATTGGAAAATAATAATATACAAGTATCATCTGCTGCTTCTACCCTAATGTTACACATTCCGCAAGTAGAAAGAGAGCTGAGACCTAAAATTAAGCAACACTTTGAGACTTTGGATGCTGCTCACAAGTTTTATAACAACTATGCTAAAGCAGCTGGATTTGGGACGCGGAAAAATTCTAGCAAGATTAGGGGGAAAACTGAAGTAGTAAGAAAGGAGTATGTTTGCTTCAAAGAAGGGTCGAGGAAAAGCTGTGAACCAAATTTTGAACCCACAACACAGAAACTTGGGTTAATTAGAGAGGGATGTGGTGCAAAACTAACGGTTGTAAAAGATTCCAAGTCGGGCAAAGGGTTTGTTGTAAGTCAATTCGTGGAGAGCCATAACCACCCTCTCACGTCGCCCAGGAAGGTTCATTTTTTGCGTTCTCATCGCAAAGTGTCAAAGGCCAAGAAAGCCTTAACATAATAATTAGCCGCTGCAAATGTGTCAATGTCACAATAGATGACTATTTTAGAGATGGATGTCGGGGGCCTTAACAATGTTGGTTTTCTAAAACAAGATTTGTATAATGTTGCAAGGGACAAGAGGAAAAAGTTAGATGGACTTGACGTGGACCTGATGCACGAGAATTTCCTGAAAAAACAATGAAAGAATCCTGGTTTTAGGTTTAAATTTGCAGTAGATGATGAGGGGAGGATGAAGCATTGTTTTTGGGCCGATGCAACCATGAGAGAGTCACATCGATATTTTGGGGACGTGGCACGTGGTGTTCGATTCAACTTACAACACCAACCGATATAAGTTGATCTTTGCACTTTTAGTCGGGGTTAATCACCATGGGCAGACACCATTGTTTGGTTGTGCGTTCTTACATGAAGAAAACAATGATGCATTCGAGTGGCTTTTCGAGGAATGGTTGAAAGTGATGCCAACGGGCCCGCCCAAGATGATCATAACGGATCAGTGTCCGGTGATGACAAAATCAATTGCCACTGTGCTCCCAAATACGCACACAGGTATTGCATTGGCACATCATAAGTAAATTTTTTGAAAAAATAGGTGCGGTCCAATATACACAACATTATGACGAGTTGAAAGATTGTATATGGAAATCCGAGAGCCCTAAAGAGTTCGAAACAAGATGGAGAGAGGTGGTAGGAAAAGCGAACTTGGACAACAATCAATGGTTGCAAGACATGTACGAAATTCGGGACAGATGGGTTCCCGCATTTGTGAGACACATTTTCTCAGCCCACATGACTAGCAATGCTCGCGCTGAAGGATGTCATTCATTCTTCAAGAGGTTTGTGTCAGTAGAAAATTCTTTGATTGAGTTTGTGAAACGGTTTGATCGGGCACTTTCACACATGCGGCATAATGAATTGGATTTGGATCATAAAGATGTGAATGAGAAGCCAATACCAAAAACTCCTTGGGCAGTGGAGTTGTCAATGAGTGAACTGTATACACGGACCATATTTTACAATTTTCAAGATGAAGTCTGTCAGAAGGATGCGTATGTGCTCACGAGGACATTTAAAGATGATCGTCTCTGTGTGTACAGTGTACAGAGGGGAGAGAGTGGATCGAGGGATCGTGAGCTTATATTTGATAACTCATCGAACTTGCTTACTTGTAGTTGTAAGATGTTTGAATGTGATGGAATCCTGTGCAAGCACATGTTGCAGTACTTTAGTAGAAAGCAGCTTCAGAAACTTCCCAAACAGTATATCTTACCTAGGTGGATTATGTCAGTAAAAGCTGAGAGAGTTTTCGATGACTCGGGTGGTGGGATGACTGAAACATGTGACTCTTCCATGTTAGAGACGAGAAATAGTCTCTCACAACTTTCTTCTAGTGTAATTGACGAGGCCTTAGTAATTGAAGGTGGGAGTGATGAAGAGTGCGCACGTAGATGGTGAAGGGAGTACTATCCAAATGAGTATCGAAACACCCATTACCCATGCAAGCGAAGTTAGATTGAAAGAACCAATCCCAGCGAGGACAAAGGGATGTGGGAAACGACTAAAAAGAGGGAAGGAAAAAGCGATGGTCAAGAAGGGTAGGCGTTGTAACGGTTGTGGGAAAATGGGCGTGTCCCATGACAAAAGAAATTGTCCAGTGCTTCTAAAGTAATTGTTTAAATATGTTTCAATTGTTTAATTTTTTAATTGTTTAAATATGACATGTCTTATTGTTTAATCTCTCAGGTTGTCGCAAGGTGAACAGTTGAATGACGAGGATGAGGACGAGGTTGAGGACGACGACGATGTGGAAGTTGATTCTGGAAGTGGGAATTGATATATGTAACTGGAACTCTTAATTTATGTTATGACTTGTTTATTGTTGGCAGTGAACTTTGACTTGGGTAACAAATTTTTTTGTTATTATTTGTTGCTAAAACTTACTGTTTATTGTTTTGTTGGGACTTGTTCGTTGTTATTACTTTGAGACGCAAGGCGTCGGGTTAGTCCACAATGCAATGAAACTCTGTCCAATTTTCTTTTGACAAGGTTCATATGGATACTATTTGCTATATACTGACATTGATTGTGGACATAAACTGATGGTAGGTACTACAATTTTTTGAAATGAAGAAGGTTATCGTGGAATTTTTTTACCTAGAATATTGGTTGGTCATCGGGAAGTGTCAAAGTGTCATTGGGAAATTGATTCAAACTGTGTTGTACTGTGTTGAGGCTGTATTTTTGACTATTTGAGACTGTATTCAGACTGTATTTTTAGCTATTCGGACCGGGAAATTGATTGAAATTGTGTTGTACTTTGATTGAGACTGTATTTGGTATCCTTTGTGGACAGTATTTACTATCCTTTCTGGACAGTTTTGGGTCTGAACCTTGGCAGGTTGGATTGAATTCAATGAAGCTCTTGTTTATGCAATTTTTGGTATGTGATGATCTGAACGATTGTCTTACAGAAGTTATTTGAAGTTCAATTATGGTATGTCCTGTTACATTGAAATCTGTTTGTGATTTCAGAGACTTGTTCTGCTGCTTATGAATTCTGTTTCCACTATGCTCAGATTTCAATGTGTAATGATACTTGACAGTAAGAAACTGTGTAGTAGTGAACAGCTCTCATATGGTTTTTTTGTTTACGGTACAGATACATTGAACGCGTATCATTGTGTTCGTGTCGTGTCGTGTCCATATCTTGTGTCCTTAGTTTGTTAAGCAACTTGAATAGTAGATTTGGGATTCTATTTTAAGCCTTTCTGGAATGGCACATGCACATGGCTTATCCTTTTAGAGAGCTATTTTGGCTGTGAAAATTCAATGTGGTCTGCCTCTTCGAACTGATGGGCAGGCTGCTACGACTGTATTGCAACTCAGTCTTATATCATTATTAGTTCTCAACTTCTTTGTCAAAGCTTGATGAGAACATGCCAGGTTACATCCAATTACTAATACTGCAGATAAAGAAACCGACATTATTTATCCCCATAATTTTTAGTTAGGAGGGGGTCATTGTTTCATGGAGTCATGAATCTCAAGAATAGGATGTATGTTGGGTTTGATAGATACCGACGCCAATGCGTTGTTGCATTTGTTCATACCATTGCCACTAGGTTGAACAATTATTGTTAAAGACGCAATTTTGCACTGGGAAAAAGACTAGCAGTAGCTGCAGCTATTTGAACTTTGAAACATGAACATGTGCAAGTGATGAGGAAGAATGTGGTAGTGAAAATTCTATGTGAGAACTTTGCAGTTACCATAACTAGTATAATTTTAAACCATTGTTGGCAGTATGTTCACCCACATGGTCAAATTACATGAAAATGCACTACTGCAGTTTCCATAGCTCAAACATAACTACTTTGAAGCCTTGAATTCCAAAAAAAAAATCAACTCAATAACACAGCTTTGAAGCCTTGAATTCCAAAAAAAATTCCCATATTGTTTCCACTTGTACTACCTCCCCCAAAGTTATTGCATCGGAATTGCAGTTATAAGAGATTTGCAATAGAAAACCATTCAAAGCAATTAGCTAATTTCTAATAAAATAAAGTCAGACCTAATGCATTTGGAACAATTGAATCCTTACCAAAAAAATCCACCTTATTTTGCACCTATGCAGACATCTTATACTGAAAAGGAGCTTCATTGAACACAAACACAAACCCCACTTTTATAGGGATGATAACAACCCAACACGGGGTTTCAAAGATTTGATTGTCCAAACATCAATACTCAGAAAATACAAACAGATTGGTTTTGCAACCCTAGGTCAGTGTAAATACTAACAGCTTGATCTTAGCTCAGTGCATTTCTAATAATCATAGACAAAACACAATAATAGATAACTTCCTCCAACAAAATCAATAAGACTAAGTCATTATACTACTAATCCAGGGCTAAGTGATTGCCACTGCTCTTCCAATTGTACAAGTAATACATAAACAAACCCTCAAAACCATAAATCCATACTTTCCACTTAGATGTTCCCCTATTGGCCACTTTCAATTTTTCAATTTCCACTTCCATTGCATCAATCTTCATCTGCATTGCACTTCTTTCGCTGTGAATTTCATCAATTTTCTTCAAAGGGGTCGAACTACTCTCCGCTTGTTCATTGGCCTTCCCCACCTCTCTCACACTCCAAATCTTCATTGGCCTCATAACCCCTTTTTTTTTCAAATTCAGCGAGCGGTCATACCAGCAAAAAAAACTACAATGTTCTTCATTCTTAAAAAAAAAAAATGAAATAGTAAGAGCATAATGCATGGTTCATTAAAAAAAAAACAAAACAAGAAAAAAAATGAATAAGAGATGTATTAGGTTCATGTAAAATATTACCATGTAGTTGGCACACCCAAAGAATCTCCGGCTTGGGTTGGCGTTGGATTTTGACTTACACAATGGAGCTCTTTCTCCGCAAAAGCACATGATCCCGAAATCAATCTCATCTCCGCAATAACTTCCTTCCAATTCCATCTAATGTATAACACACACACAACTACAGACACACACGCACACAAATAATGCAACTGCAACGTTATTTATATGAGTTTCCAGATTTGACTCCAAGATCAAACCATTCCACAGGTACTAATACTCTAACAACAAGTGAAAAAAGGAAAAAAAATACAGCATGTCTCCAAAGAACCTCTTGACTAATTAGCCATGAAATTTTGTTTAACTGTTTATCTAGTAGAAACACATACGAACATAGAAGTTGTCTAAATCAGAGGGTGGGACATAGAAATTGTGTTGCTTTCAGTTCACATAAAATCTCTAGTGAGAATAAAATGCATAAGTTACATGTCATGTCTATCATGTACGTTTGTCATTATGTGAACAACCTCACTACAACAAAATTATCCTATCGCGACAATTTGATTTCCTTGCCAAAGCTTGAAATTTGCTTTCCAATAGTTTTAGCGAGGAAAATTTTCCTCGCCTATACAGCGTAGCAAAAGGTATTGGCGAGGAAAAAATGCTTTTCCTCGCCTATTCTTATACAATTGGCAACAAAATGTTTCATCGCTATATCTTTTCCTCACAAAACAATTCCGCGTTAAGAAGATGGGCGTGGAAATTTTTTGTCGCCATTTATAGTTTTGGCGAGGAAAATTTTCCTCGCTAAACGGTTTGAAAACAAAAAAACTGATGCGCTTATTGCACCTTTGCAAGCGCCCCAACTCGAACTCGCAACCTCTCCGTTAAATGACTCAACACCTAACCACCACACCAACCTCCTTTCCATGGAACATGTTTATAAATCAAATATATAAACCTTTTAGACGTCTTTTCACCTCTCTAATTTTTTTCTTTAATCTTGATTATGATTCTCACTAATTTTAATCCTTGTGTACAATTTCTCAAAATTTGTTTCTCATATCCTAATTCTTATTTCGTTTTTTTTTTTTTTGTGTGAACTTCTCATATTTTTTCCTCATAATTTCTTATATTGTTTAGATTAACTCAACTTGATGAAAGGTTAATAAAAAAAGATGATTGTGAATCTAACAAAAACCAAATAAAATGACTTTATAGACAATGATGCCCCTAATCATAATTTGTTGATAAAAAAAAATAAGACGACGATAGAAATCACTAAAACTTTTCGTCTCCTTTCTATTTTAAAAAAAAATATTCTTATTAAGATTGCAACTTATTTCAAAAAATTTATTTTCTTTGGGTCAATTCTCTCATCATTTTAATTGTTGCTCTCTGCGAAAGGAAAATAACAAGCAATTGTGGAACTTAGAACTACTTCACAAAGTTTTCATTTCCTTAATACAAGAAAATTAGCAAAAATATATTAATTACCAATTAAATACGTTGGCGAGGAATTTTTTTTCTTCTCACTGTTCACTTATGAAACTTATATTATGGTAGTGAGCACATAATATACTTAATCATCTCACCATTGTGACAATATCGATATAGGTACAAGACTAATACTCCCTCCGTCCCTTTTTAAATGTCTCCTTTGGGAAACGTGTGTTTTTGTGGACATAAAAAAATGAATTTCCGTAGAATTATTTTAAAGTTTTTGTACCCCAAATTAAAATGCGCCATGAGTACTTAATTTGGTGTAAAAAAATTTAAAAATTACACAGATATACTTTTCGGGGGTTTAAAAATTCACCTATTCCAATAGTGGACACTTAAAAAGGGACGGAGGGAGTAACAACTTATACATCAAAAGTTATGTAGTACTAAAAGTTATTTTGTCACCCAAAATTAACACTAGGCAACAAAACACGATTTTGTAACTCTATGTGTAAATTTGGCGAGGAAATAATAATTCGTCACCAAATGCAAATTTTTGGGGAGGAAATCTTCATTTTCGTCGCCAATTAGTTCTATTCGGCGACGAATTATTATTTTCTCTCCAAATGTTACCCTTTTTGCGAGGAAATAAATTTTCGTCGCTAGTAAAGGCAACGGAAATGGATATTTCCTCGCCTAAAAGTTACATTGGCGACGAATTTATTTTTTCCTCACCAAATGTTATCTTTTGGCGAGGAAATTAGTTTTCGTCGCTAGAAAAGGCGACGAAATCCATTTTCCTCGCCAAAAGGTAACATTTGGCGAGAAAATCAATTTTCCTCACTTGATTTCATCGTGGTAGGCCAATTTTGTTGTAGTGCCTCCTGTGGAGATCTACTGGTACAATGCTAATGTGAGATTCATAACTTGATTAAACTATTATGGCAGATAATGCGAAATAACTATGAACTCTATGTTGTATTTACCCAATCCATATCAATGTTTTACTATATTTACTCTAATCTTTTTTTTACCAACTAATGGTAATGAACAGAGGAAACAGAAGCAGTTTACGCAACAAGAGGTATGAAAAAGGTATTAGAATAAAAGCAAGAGCATGTTACAGAAGTGTCAAAATGAGAATCCTCACTGGACATGTTTCTGCATGGTCAGATTGCTGCACCCATGGACGAGGCTACCATTGATGATGGCAGCCGCAACCACCTCAACCACCGACAGCAGATGCAGGGCTCATTTGTGGACCAGGAACTCTATGGCTATTCTAACACGAATCAGGTTGCTGTTCCTTTGCCTCCATTCCAACAACAAGAAGCAGCAACCACGTTTTATTGGCCGTAATAAAGGTGATGTCAAAGCCTTGTTCTACCACTATTTGTGGTATAGAAGTCTCCAAATGGGCAAATAGTTTGTGTTCCGAATTCTATAACGCCACATGGCGCTTCCTCTACCCTAAGTTCACAATTTCAAAAATTTGAAACCCTAAG
Source organism: Vaccinium vitis-idaea (assembly GCA_963854785.1). Lineage (NCBI taxonomy): Eukaryota > Viridiplantae > Streptophyta > Magnoliopsida > Ericales > Ericaceae > Vaccinium > Vaccinium vitis-idaea. The sequence goes on along the minus strand of OY978219.1, from coordinate 36,537,481 downwards.
TTCACAATTTCACAAATTTATAAGTTCACAATTTCACAAATTTGAAACCCTAAGTTCACAAATTTCAAAAATTTGAAACCCTAACTTCACAATTTCACAAATCTGAAACCCTAACTTCACAAATTATAAACCCTAACTTCAAACAACAACGAGAGAAGAGGAGGAGGAGAGATACCTTTTCGTCCAGGGTTCCTTTACGATTGGAGTCTGGAAAGAGAGACTGGAGTCGCGAGCTCGTCATCCTCGATCACGAGTTTCTCAAGTATTCTCTCTCTCTCTTCTGAATCACGTTATTTGGGAAAGTGGGGGAAAACGAGTGAGTTTGGGGAACATCGATCGGAGTTTGGAAGAGTGGTGGAGCTCGTCATCGTCTTCGTTCGTCGTTGTTCTCTCAGGAGTCGCCTCTCTCTCTTCTCTCCAGAAGTAGCGTCAAAATGAGAGGGGGAAGAAGAAGTTAGGGTTTTGTTGGTGACCCCTGACCCTTAAAGGGTTCTGTTAATGAGGGCAGTTCAACGTTAATGAAAGACTGAGGCTGGGCCGTTGGATTGAATCGAACGGCTGCGATTAAATGGTCCGGATACTGTTCAAAAGCGGGGGTTCGGATAAGAAGTGAAATGTATATATATATATATATATATATATATATAATGAGGACTCCCTCATTAAAATTCTGTGAGGATCTCATGGATAGGGGGTCGAATCTCGACGATCCGAACCACTCAAAGTGTTTAAAACGTGTTTTTAAGGGTCACCGCGAGGAATCACAAGAAAAGAAAAAAATACCCAGAAGGGCTTCATTCGAGCATTTTTCGATACACTGTATATGTACAATTACTATAAAAACTGCTCGGATGAAACCCTTTCAGGTACTTTTTTTTTGGCGATTCCTTGCGTTGGCCTTGAAAAACATGTCTTATACACATTGAGCGGTTCGGATCGTCAAAATTTGGTCCAAAACATCAAAAAATGGGTGGTCCTCACGAAGGACATCTGTGAGGGAGTCCTTAGAAGACCATGATTGTATATATATATATGTAGGGCCAATTTTTGGGAGGTCCAGTATAGGAATTTACTAAAGTCTCAAGTCCACTATATTTTCATAAGGCCTACAGTCCACTTCCCGTTCCAAATTACAAAATTAAACCCAACTTGAAACACTCCTTGTAATCAAAATACACAGTATTCAGAGAGAGAGAGATCTGGGACGCCATCACCACGTCCGAGAACCACCTTCTGCTATTGACATGCACCGGTGATTTTTCGGCACCACCCGGGCGACTACCTTTAGAGGTCGACACCTCCATTTTGAAAAAGTGGTTTTTTTGTTTTATTCAATTTTCAGTAAAATTTCTAGTAAAATTTTATGTTAAAAGCAGAGGGTTTGTGCTACTACCTTGTAGTGCTTGGGTTATTGAGGACTTGATCCCAAGTAAATTTTTTAAACAAAAATATGCCCAGATAACCACATCTTATGAGTACATATAACCACCTCTTGCGAATCAAGATAACCACATCTTGTGTGTCCAGATAACCACCTCTTGCGATTCCAGATATGGTTATCTGCGCCGGCAACTTTTCAGGCGAAGTCCAATTTTTCCGGCGACTTTTCCGGCGCCGACGAAATTTTCCGGCAAACTTCCGACAAGAGTATGTTATGTATTAAATTTAATGTGAGGGTATATTTGTCTATTAAAAATGGAGAGCGGACCTTACACCTTAGAAATTGCTAAAAGGTGAATTAGAGGAGTTATGGAACTAAGAGGTGGATTAGACATGTTATAAAAAGCTATAATGGACCTTAGATTAATTCTTTAATATATATATATATATATATATATATATATATATATAGAGGAACTCTCTAGTCCGGGACCCTTCGGTCCAGAACTCATAGTTCCGGATCAAATTTTCATGATCCGAACCGTCCAATGTGTTCAAAAGGTGTTTTCCAAGGCCAACGCGAGAAATCTTCAAAAAAAAATACCGGGAAGGGCTTGATCCACGCAATTTTGTAAATATGCAGTTTTTGTGAAAAATTGCGTGGATCAAGCCCTTCCCGGTATTTTTTTTTGAAGATTTCCCGCGTGGACCTTGGAAAACACCTTTTGAACACATTGGACGGCTCGGATCATGCAAAAAATACCGGGAAGGGCTTCAAAACGCTTCAATCCGAGACTTCCGGGATCCTTGACAGGATCTCCGGCGTATATATATATATATATATATATATATATATAGAGGCCCGATCTAGTCCGGGAGTCCCGGATCCGGGACTCCACCTTCCCGATATTTTTATGACGATCCGAACCGTCCAATGTGTTCAAAAGGTGTTTTCCAAGGCCCAAGCGGGAAATCTTAAAAAAAAAACACCGGGAAGGGCTTTATCCAAGCGGTTTTCGCAAAACTGTAAATATGCAATTTTTGCGAAAAACTGCTTGGATCAAGCCCTTCCCGGTATTTTTTTTCGAAGATTTCCCGCTTGGGCCTTGGAAAACACCTTTTGAACACATTGGACGGCTCGGATCGTCAAAAAAATATCGGGAAAAGCATCAAAACGCTTCAATCCGGGATCCTTGATAGGATAATTCGTGTATATATATATATATATAGGTTCCACTTCTTATCCGGACTTTTGATTTCCGGACTTTTGATCCAAAAAAATTTTTGACGATCCGATCCGTCCAATGTGTTCAGAAGGTGTTTTCAAGGGTCCTCGTGGAAAATCTTCAAAAAAAAAATATCGGGAAGAGCTTGATCCAAGCAGTTTTCGCAAAAATATATAAATACAGTTTTTGCGAAAACTACTTGGATCAAGCCCTTCCCGGTATTTTTTTTTGAAGATTTTCCGCGGGGACCCTTGAAAACACCTTCTGAACACATTGGACGGATCGGATTTTCCAAAAAAAATTTACAACACAAAAAAACCCCATTTTTTCCTTATTTCCGGGAGTGTGGATAGGAAGTTTGCCGTATATATATATATATATAGAGAGAGAGAGAGAGGTACAAACTGAATTTGGGTGGTATGAGGGGGAGAATAATAGAGGTTGTGGGGTTGTTAGTTGTGATCACGGGACCGGAAAAATTTTACAAAGGAAAAACGTTTTACCTACCTAATTTGTTCAACGAAACACCAGAAAATGAGTAAAATATTTTATGCTCAAACAAACAGAGTGTCGACTTGATTTCCTACGTAATTTGTGGTTGTACCCGTTTAAATGGGTATGTCAACTTGATTGCCTACATATCCGAATTGAATTCGGAATCAAGTCGATGTAGTTCCAGCTTAACAAGACTTGGCTTCATAAATTCGAATTGAATTGGATTGTTCTTTTTTACCCTCCTCTTATTTCTATGAAACACTAATCACATGGAATTCCTTCTCTTAATTGCAATGTCTTTGTCCCATGTCATCCCAAATCATCTGATTCTAACTCCTCAAATTTTTCATTCACTTTAATCCACAAGTTCCTATTGGCCAAATATAGCCTGAATTGGAGTTGCATTAAGAAGTAGTAACCTTAATTTTCTTCTAAACATGGTACTATTGTCACCAGAAAAAAAAAAAAAGTCGTATTGGAACAATATCAGGTTTTTCTTGCTTAAAGCATAGTGACGAAACAACATTAGATATGATTTTTGTGCTCATTTTAAAATGGAAAAGGAAAATACTAAAAAGGATAATAATAATAAAAAAATAAATCGCTATTTACACTAAAGACAAGAAACAAATTCAGCATACCTTCCCCAAAATGTCCCTTGGTTCTACCAACCATAACAACGACCCACTCTGCAAAAAAGATCCAAGAGAACTCAGACTTCAAGTAATGTTGACCAGGAGTGATAATTAATCGTTACTGTAAAATACATACCGAATAGGAATATGCATATATATAAATATAAGGATACAAGGCGGGATACGTATCATTTTTGAAAGGCACGATAGGTTGTAGAAAACGTATCTGTATCTTAGGTTTTTAACAACAATACCTGAGGAGTATGTTCGCGACAATTGATCAACTGGATATTTCAAATACTGAGAAAGCCGAACAATTTCATGAAGAAATACACAAACCTCCAGTGCAAGTGTTGGAAAAACGTGATTTTATCCAATTTTAAATTGGACGGACCCACATACCCTTGTGTTTGTCTTGGTTAGAAGATTAAGATCGAACCCTTGGTTGGCTAAAATCAAGTTAAAGGTGAATGATAAATTGACCTTTAAACTGCCTCCGTGAACATTGATAGAAGGGAGAAAATTGTTTGTCCTAGAGTGGGATAACAAGTTTATTGGGTATATAGATCCCAAGTTGAGCATAAAGGCATGGCCCTTTGGGTCACACAACTTTTGTAGGGGGAGAGGGCATGGACAAAGTGGCCTATATACCACGCAAGCACCAGCCGTCCATCCGGGTTGGGTTGAGTCATTAGATGAAATAGGCTTGGCCCAAGTTGCTTAATTCTTTTTGCAAAATTTAAGTATGGCCCAATACCCTCTCCCTAATGTTATGATTCTCCAGTTCATTGCGTGTTTTCAACGAACACATTCGTTGGCCATTGGCCAATGGATGCGACCCACGCCAGTTCGGTGTCATTTATATAAGTCTGGTCACTGTTCATCTCCGAACAATCACCTTTATCTCTTCCGTACGGGTGCCTATGTATCTAAAAATAGGACCATTCACCTCTGATTCATTTCATAAAATATTTTGCATTGCATCGCATTCATACATCAAACATTCTAAGAGTTCTGCTTAGTTTTCTGGTTCGCCTACTTCCGTTCGGTGAAAATCGGGTGTGTAATCCTGGGAAGTAGATGTTCGCGTATTCCATTAGCACCGTTGTGGACGGAGATTTGCTTGGAGATTGTTTTTGAAGAAGTTTATGTAAAACTGATTTTAATTTTAAGTGTAACAGCTTATGAAGGGAGTTCCTTAGCACAAACAACAAAATTTCATTAACATTGAACTACTAAGAGGTGCATTTTAGTTTTACGTATATTCAGCAAATTTAAATTCAGTATGGAAAAAGCTCAAGAGTTGTGTTTGCGAGTGTTAAAGCTCAAACACCCGAGTCATTGATCCACCTCCGTGATCATGTTGTACCAAGTATTAAGTCTTTGAACCGATTATCACGTGACAATTTTAAAGCATATACATGCCGTAACTACCAGTGTGCCTAAGAGCATCACTAGTGGTATACTCAAATATGGATACTCAAATATGGATACTCAAATATTGCCACATCACATTTTGAGTATTCATTTAATGAGTTTATAAGTTTGAGTATCTACCCTTCTACAATAGTTCATTTGTGTCCATAATCAAAAAAATACTATTCACTCTATTTTTATTCATAAAATGGGCACAACTTTAAATTTGTACATATATATTTTTTATAATATTAGTACCATTTAAAAGATATTCACAATACGTTTAAAATGAGATCAATCTTGAACATATTTTGGTAAATATTAAAAATTGATAATTTCCTTTGGACCCTTAATTATTTTGCTTTGATAGTTCTGAATTTCCTCGAGGTTAGTATAGCTTATGTTATTGCTGTATTTTTTCCCCTTTCCATCTATATCCTATCATAGGGTCCTTTCTGAAATAAGATGAAGGACCTGCTATTCATTCTCTGTTTTTTGAATACCAACCATCGCAAAAAAAAAATTGATAATTTTAAAAATTGATAATTTCAATTTATGAGAGAAAGTGCAAAAAAATTGAGTTTTGAATTAAGTATTTGAAAAATGGAGAGAGAATGTTGTTATTTTTGATAGGGTGTGGTCCCCAAAATTTGGTTATTGAGGTTTGGTTATTGAGAAAGATTGGTAGTTTTGAGTATCCAAATGCCAAAAGTTGAGTATTTGTAACAAATGTTGTTAACTTTGAGTATTTATCCAAATACCATTGTGAGCCTCTTTTGTGTATCAAAATACTTATCTTTGAGTATTTTTGTGTTTGAGTATACCACTAGTGATGCTCTAAGATCCTTTTAATCTTGTTTCTCTTTCCAAAGATTAATAAAATTCTTTTTGCCGATCAAAAAAAAAACTTTAATAAGCAATTAGGGCTGGAGATATGTAAAGGGGGTTGTGGCACGTGCCGACCCCGGTTCTAAAAAAAATAAAAGTTTACACTATGGGAAAATTGTTTAAATATCCGGAATAACTTTATTTTATTACATAAGCGATGCAAAAATAGCTATTTAAAAGAATAATATGGTTCGGATCATGACAATACTATCTCAATGACTTTATTTAAAGACCACAAGATAATTTAAAACCAGTCCCCGACACTCTTGCAATCTCTGTTTTTTATCCTAGCTTAAGCGCACTTGAAGAAGAAAATAGTACCAAAACTTGATGAAAGAGCAATAGCAATATACCTTGAAAATAGAGACTTGTAGACATCCCAATTTGATTATCCGTGAATTCTAAGCAGGAGTTCGGATGCGTCCCCAATGATGAAAATTGTTAACGACGTCGTGAAATTTATTTTATTTAGTTAATGCTTCGATTAATTAGATTTGTCCATTTTCTCAAGCCTTTAAACCCACTTGAACATTTCCAAGCCCAATAACTTGTCCCAAACCCATATATAAACCAAAGCCCAAGAGAAGCCACAATAAGCCCAAACAAACCCCAAGATTCGGCCCAGAATCCAAAAGTATTGGCCAACAACTTTATCCTCTTAAAAAGTGTTGGCTAACAACTTTATCCTTTTAAAAAGTGGTGGCCATAAACTTTATCTTCTCAAAAGTGGTGGCCAACTACTTTGGTCGAGATAAACATGGTGGCCACCATCTTTTTTTCCAGAAAACGACCAACTCCTGCAGATTAGGCATGGGCTGAATATGGTGCTTTTAATGACTCTCCCCATCCAATTTCTGGTTGGAATTGAAGTGTGGAAGCTTCCTCTAGGCCTATAAAAGGGTACCTAAACTCACCATTTCAACACACAACAAGAATTCCCAAGAAATCCTTGCTAGAAAAACCCTTGTTTTCCATTTCCTTGTTCTTGCAAAAACCCTTTCCTAACTCCAAAATTCCCCTTTGAAAATCAGCCACAAAAATCCCAAAAACATTAGTCTTTAGCCTACCTTCCAAAATTATCCAAAGCCTTGCCTTTAATCTAAGTTTTTCGAAGCATTAGTTAAATAAACGTGCTTTTCGCGGCGAACGGAGGTCATATTCGCCGAATTCGTGATTTTGAGGGGAGCATCCAGACGTTGGTCAAAAGAAGTTCAATCTTCGCCCTTTTATTAATTTTGGTAATATTTCATTTCTCTAAATCTAGCCTCATGCATCATTAATTTTATTTATTTTTCATTGTTCCCTTTCCCGTAATTGTCTAAATCACTTTAAAATCTCTTTTAAAATCCCATAATTAATTAGTAGAGACTAATCATTTTGATTAGGCGGGATGGGTGCATTTTTCAAATAAAACATTCCCATTCCGTAACTTAGCTCCCGAATCAAGATCACTCTAGTTATGACGGACCGGTTGTCTCAAATTTTGTACATTAAATTCGGTTGCTTGGTTAACCTTAAAATCAAGTGGCGACTCTAACGAACGCATGTTCTAGTACTTTCAAGGTTTATCGCGGAAGTCTCGGTTGTCTCGAATTTTAAAGTAATTTTCTTGCATTGCACGTGCATTGATATATAGATAAACCTTGTTCGGCATTATTCAATATCCTAGGCGGCCAACCGTACTTGGGCTATGTCGAAGAAGCCAACAAGCCTTTGGCTGTGATAAGTCATAAGTACTGCTTGAATATTGCCTTGCACGATACTTGGCAATGGGAGGTATGCCTGTGACTTTGAGCCAGGTACCCTTTGAGACTACCAGCCTTTTGCATATAGTGCTCCCTAGAACTATCCAAAATTAGGATAGGAACCTTGTTAGGATTATGTGTCACTACATACCCCATAAACTATACAGGTTGCCAGTTGAAAATCAGAGGGGATTATGCCAAAATGATGGGAAAAGAGGAGAAAATTGCCGTTTCTTAATGAGGAAGAGGATCTTCTTTTCAAAAAAAATGCGGGTTTTCAAAAGTTGTCAAAAAATAGGGCATTTTTTTTCATTTCTTTTTTTAGTCTCGTTTGAGTCACATTATAATTCCCCAATATAGTAAAAGAATTTTCGGAAAATTAATACAATCCTAATTTTTAATCTCACAACCAAAAAAAAAAGGAGGAAAAATTCTTTAAAAAATAGTCACTTTTCATTTCACCATCTCTTTTTACCTCTTTTTCCTTTTTTTTTACCTCCCTTTCTTTTTATTTTTGTATAATAAGAATAACACTTTAAAAATATATATAAAATATAAAAAAAAGGATAGAAAAATTTAGAATTTTTTAAGATTTCCTGAAAATTAGAGTATATTAGGGATTTATCAAGTACTCAATAGTCATTTTCCTATTAACCCGTTAATCTTTTTCAATTAGAGGAGGAGTTCATTATTCAATAAAAAAAGGGTCATCGAAGGCATTTCTAGTATTAAAAAAATGGTCTTAGTCTTTATTTTTGACACTTGGCACATTTTTTTTGTCAGTTTGTTTGTCACTTTTTGCTGGAAAGAAGGAATTCACTCATTTGGGACCGAATCCTTGGTCCAATACCTGATCTAGTTGACATCCCTATTCCAGATTTTATTCCAGTCATCGTTCCAGTTTCTGAACCAGTAATGGCCGAGCGAAATGAGATGGACGAGATGAGAGTAAACATGGCTGCGATGCAAAGGTCCATCGAATATATGGGAAACGTGATCAAGTCCTTTGTAATGCTCATACCGGAAAATCCGTCGCCAAGGAGAGCACCACTGAACAATGAAAGGACGAACCCACTCCATGAAGAAGATTGGTATGAAGAAGAACCGCAGCCAGTCCGGCAGAACATAAAAGTCCCTGCTGCTGCACCACGGCCGCCGTTGAACGTTGAGCAACTAGCCACTGATAAGTATAAGACTCTTTAAGATCAAATTGAAGAGTTAAAGTGAACTGTCATCCGTTCAAAAGAAATCGGGTACCCAAATGGTGGATATGGATAAGCTGTGTCTTTTCCCTACTATCAAGCTACCGGAGAAGTTCAAAATGCCCGATGTTGGGAAATTTGATGGCACTGGAGATCCGAAAACACACTTAATGAACTATGCCGGAACTTTGATGCCAATGGGGATCGGGCCGCCGCAATTGGCACAATTATTCCATCGAACGTTGACTGACACGGTGCTTCAATGGTTCTTGAATTTGGATCCATCAAAGAAGAACACTTGGGACGACATTGGGCATGCTTTCATCAACCAATATGCCTATAATGTCCAACTTAAAGTGACCACAAGAGAATTGGAGGCTACAAAGATAAACCCCAAAGAAACTTTCACCGACATTATAGCTCGATGGAGATCCAAGGCAGCAAAAATGGTTGATCGGCCTAACGAGAAGGAACAAATCAGAATGGTCATCAAGAACGTGGTTCCAGAATTTTCCAAGTACTTGGTGACACAACCCTTCTCAAGCTTTGAAAGTCTATTCGAAGCCGGAATCTCAATCGAGGATGCTATGAACTCGGGGTTGTTGGAAAAAGGAGACTCAAGTCAGAGAGGAAAACGGGTCTACAATGGCAATAGTAACTCTTTGTATGGAAGTGGTAAAGGGAACTTTACTGCCAGCAGTAGCAATCATGTTGGTAACAGCAATCGCACACCTGAAGTCAACAACATTAACAATTAGCCCCCTCCCCCTCGCAGAAGAATCTTAGCTAATTAGGAGTTCCCCTATCAACTGTTTATGGGCGCCTTCTCAAAAGAGGCGTCGTAAAACCTTTGGACCCTATGCCAACACCCAACCCTCTTCCACCTCGTAACGACACTACTAAATACTGTGCCTTTCACCAAACCCATGGCCATCCCACAGATAATTGCGCCCGTCTCCGTCATGAAATTCAAGACCTCATTGACAACAAATCCATTTTCCCACCAAAAGCCAAACCCAACATTGTTGCCAACTATGCCTAACCATAACCAAAACCAGTTCGGAGTCAACCACATAAATACCCATACAATAGCCTTTGACCCTAGCGAATACATTATCCCAGCCGACCAACCAAAACCCATTTTTCACCTAACCCTAGACACTATTGTTATTAATATGATTGCTACGACTTCAAAGCATGTGGCTAGCCTTCAAGACATTTGGGCTCTTGAAGAAAAGGAAGAACAAGTTGGAGAAATGAGTTGGTGGGCAATTAAAAAGGAATTGGAGGAGGCAGCAAAGACATTTGGGGTACAAAATTCTGAAAGTTGGAAAGGTAAAATAGTGGCAGGAAAAGAAGAAGAAGATTTGTGGAAACCGGTCGGTAATGAAGAAGTATATGAGTTTGGATGTGGTAACGACTTGTGGAGATCTGAAGACGAGAGTGAAAGTTTTGGAGTCGAGGAAGATTTATAGGCCCTAGAAGCTGAAGTAAATCACCTGACAAGAAGTGGCAGACACTACAAACTGGCCCATCTCGTTGGGGAAGAAAATCCTCTGAAGCAGCGGTGACAAAAGATGCAAGAGAAGAAGATTTGGGAGATGATGAGGTACTGAAACAGTTGAAACGGACAGGAGCTAATATCACTTTGTGGCAACTAATTATGGCCTCTCACAAGCACCGACAAGCAGTCTTAAAAGCGTTAAACAAGGTCCCCATTTCCATAGACACCTCACCCCCGAGCAAATGGTGGCTATGTTGACCCCTGTAAAGGCGACAAATGCAATCACGTTCACTAATAAAGACCTTCCACCCGAAGGTCCTAATCACAACAAGCTACTATATGTGACGGTGAAATGTGTAGGGAAATGGATAGCTGGAGTATTGGTGGATAATGGTTCAGCTTTGAATGTTTGTCCGTTAAGAACTGCTCACTGTTTGGGCCTGAAACACAAGGATTTCTCCCCATCCAATCAAGGAGTCCGGGCGTATGATAACATAAGAAGAGAGGTAGTCAGAGTAATAAAGATCCCAATGCTGATAGGAAAATTGGAAACATAAGTGGAATTTCAAGTATTAGAGGTACCGTCATCATTCAACATGCTTTTAGGGAGACCTTGGTTACATGACCCTGAGGTGATGCCTGTTCCATCAACCTTGCACGAAAAGATCAAACTTGTCAAGGGGGTGGAATAATCACCATTCTCAGAGAAGCCACTGTTCAAGTTCCCACTGAAGATAATGCACTGCTATTGGAAATCATGCATGATGAAGGAGATCTCTTACTCACCGGATTTTCCTTTGTGGAGTCTCAGGCGGTACATGCTTTGATGGCCGAAGACAATTTCCGTCTTAATCCCACTGTTGTTGCCATGATGAAGAAAATGTCATACTTCCCTGGCCTTGGATTGGGGCGTCGCTTACAAGGAGTTCCACAGTTTCCTGACTTCTTAGCAAATGGACATCGTTTTGGGCTTGGTTACAAACCGACACCGGAAGATTGGGTAGAAAAAGCCAAACAAGATCGAGCACATGCCAAGGCGAAGAAAGAAGGCAAACTTTTTGATTTAAAAATGAGGCCTTACTGCAAGACTTTGAACGGACAGTTTGTGAAAGAAGGAGAAGACGTGCTTTTCTGTGGATTTGATGAGCCACTTTATGATGAGGAGACTGGGAAGAGGTATCCGGGGTTTGAAATTTTCTTTGGACATCAACCGTCTGATAGTGAGGATGAACCAAATGAGGGGCTGATATTGGCAACAGGCAACAAAGATTGGACTGAAAATCTGGAACAGGTTAACCTATGTCTTCTCTTTGACCAAGGATTTAATACCATGAGTGTAAGCCAAGATGCTGCTGTGATGATGCTTGGCGCCGAAGAGTATGTGGACTACTCCAACTTTATAGTGGATGTCGTAGGAGATTATAAAAATTGGACTTTTGATGTAACTGATAATAATGATGAGTATGAGTTCAAGTTTGAGTCTCCCTTTCAATTTCTTGTTGAGTCTGCCGGGCATGTGCCAGTTGGCAAACCCAAGTATTCCTTTTCTTTTGAATTTGAGTCTGAGTCTGTAACCGAAATTTTCGATATCAATGAAATAAATCTAGACTTTGATTATTTTGTTGTGCCAGAAATAATAAAATCCTAATCGATCCTGAGATTTTAGGCATTAGATTCAACATGTGTTTTGCATGCTTCCTAATCAAATTCAGTTTGTTAGTAAACTTTTTTCTTGTACCAGATCAATATTCCCAAATATTTGCCGATCAAAAAATATATATATTCCCAAATATTTTATCAGAAAGATTCATTTCGCATCATATAATTTAAGTGGTAGTTTTCGAAACAAAATTGGCTACAGATTCAAGCAATTAAACATGTTACCAAACATTGCCCTTTAAGGTCTTCACAAAACTGGAATTACACGACTGTTTACCAGTTGGGTAGACCGAGTAAAGAAGAAGAAGAGACGCAAAATAGGGAATAGGGGCTTCAACGACACATAACGGTAACAGTTTTGGTGTAACGGTTTCGGTAGTATCAAACTATACGTAACGGGAATCGGGTGTAGCGGTAGTGAATTTTTAAAAACCATTTTTTGGTAAAAAATAATTTTAAATTGCTTAAATAACTCGTAACGGTCGAGTATCAGCCGTAACGGTCATGAACCCGTCTACAAATCGGATACAGACCGGTACATAACGGGAACCGGCCGATACGCATGCGATTTTTCCTTCTCATCGGTATATATTGGGGTGTAATGGTATTGGAGAGGCCAAAAACCGTTATGTAACGACCGATACGCTATGTAACGGCCAGTATTTAAAACCATGGGCGTGACAATGGTGAGTCAGTGATCGAGGAGAAGAGGCGAGGCTGAGAGAGGCGGACGTAGAGGATGCGGTGTGCACTGGAGCAGTGAGGTGCAAAACAGATGTTTTGTATTTGAGATTAGCAACAAGAAATAGTTTTGTGCACTTATATTCTGACAGTCCACTTCTAGTCAGGGCTCCCGCATTTTTTTTTAAATCCAGACCTTCACTTTCCGGATCGATTTTCGACGATTTGAACCGTCCAATGTGTATAGAAGGTGTTTTTAAGGGTTCCCGCAAGAAATCAACAAAAAAAAATACCGGAAAGGGCTTGATCCGAGCAGCTTTTCATAAAAACGAACATATACAGTTTTTATGAAAAATTACTCGGATCAAGCCCTTCCCGGTATATGTTTTTGCGAATTTCTCGCAGGGACCCTTAAAAACACCTTTTAAACACATTGGACGATTTAGATTGTTGAAATTTGATTGGGATCTATGAGGTGTGGATTTTTTTAAAATCCAGGATCCTTGATAGGAAGTGTTATTCTGATATGCATAATTTTGTGCACCTATATTCTAATATACTTCCAGACTATTCCTTTTTAAGTGATCCCTATCAGAATACGTGCAATTTCAAACACCTAAAAAAATGTATTTCTTTATATAATTTTTAAATTTTTTTATACCAAATTCAAGTGCTCATTGAGTACACTTTGATTTGGTGCCAAAAAAATTAAAAATATGCTACGGAAGTGCATTTTTTAACAGTTATAAAAATACATGTTCCCAAAGGTATCATTTAAAAGGGGACGGAGGGTGTACATAATTTTGTGAGAGATGCTTATGAATTCGAAACATATGTTGTCATATACAGGAATGCGAAATTGAAAATTACTCTCTCCGTTCCAAATTGTTGGTCACTTTTGGGAATTTCAACTTTTTAAGCAGACATGCAATAACTGCATTCAATAAATGCATTCACATTAAATAGATTCATTATTTTCCAACAATGCCCTTATATTTTAACTTTTGAATAAAATGATTGTTGTTGATAAAGGGGTTGTTTTGGAAGTTTGAATAAATTGTGTTTTGACTTTTCAAAGAGGACTAACAATTTGGAACATCCCAAAATAGTATAAGTGACAAGCAAATTTGATACAGAGGAAGTAGTACTCACTATAAGAAATCAGGGTTTTTGCGAGGAAATAAATTTCTCGCTAAATGCCATAATTTCCTCGCAAAAGGTTTTTTGCGGGGTATTTTCATTCATCGTTCGTTCCTCGCAAATGGGTAGTCTCCAATTATTTTTTGCGTCCAAAATTCTATTTCCTCGCTAAAAAGATTTTTTTTTTGCAAGGAAATTTAACTTGTCGCTAATGATTGAACCCTTTTGCGAGAAATTTCATGTGTTTGGTGATTTGGAATTTTCCTCGCAAAATGGTGAACCCTTTTGCGAGGAAATTCATTTGCGAGGAATTTCATGTGTTTAGCGATTCAAAATTTTCCTCACAAAATGGTGAACCCTTTTGTGAGGAAATTCATATGTTTGGTGATTCAGTATTTTCCTCGCAAAATGGTGGACTAGATAGTAGCAACTCAAATTTCCTAGCTAAATATACATGTTTACTAACAAATTATTTCCTTGCAAAATGGTGCACTAGAAAGCAACAACCCAAATTTCCTTGCCAAATGTGCATGTTTAGCAACAAAGAATTTCCTCGCAAAATGGTACACTTAGTAGCAACCAAACAAATTCCCTTGCAAAAAATCACTTTTTGGCGAGGAAACAAATTTTTGTCGCAAAACAAAAAATACATTTTGCTAGGAATACTAAAATACTATAATAAGAGTTGGGAGTGAATAGCGAGTCCTTATTGTTGAGGAGACGTCATAGCAAAACCAATTTGTTGAGGTTCTCTAGAGAGGCTGATGAAGGGCTAATTTTAAGATTTTTCTCCTCAACCAGTCAACCTAGCTTAGGATGGTGTTTAGGAAGTGAGGTATGGATGCTGTAAGGATATCGTTTATGCAAGTGGAACTATTACAAACAATGTGTATCTACACCTTCAAAATTTACATTAGCTTAATTTTGAGGCCTTAGAGCATCCCCAACAGTTTCACAGGGACAAAGAATTCACTCATTGGCCGGCAAATGAGTAGTAAGCAGTTTATTGTCAAATTAGACAGGACAACTTGCTATTAACCACATATTCGGAAAAAAAATTCAATCATCTCGAATAAGCTTTGAAACAATCAGACTAAATAAGTGGCATCAACAAGCAGAACATCAAGGTATCTGCATTGTGGCATGCAGTAACTTAACTTAAACTTGCTACTCAAATCAACAAACACCAAATAACTTCTCAAACGGATGATAACTCAATGGGTCCTTCACTTATATAGTTATATACCTTTGGTTCTTTTCCACTTAAATCCCCAATTTGGCTAGCCATTAAAGTCTTCCCTGTACCAGGAGGCCCATAAAGAAGCTTTCCCTTCACATGCTTGATACCCAACCTGAAACAAAAATTTGTTTCCATGACAAAAACATGTTACTAACTGTGTTGATTATGTATAAAAAAGAAAGGTTGGATAATCATGAAATTATAGATGAGAAAACATTACTTATTAGTCACATGTAGCGGAGAAACTCTCGAGGCGAAAGCTCTTCGAAATATATCTGCAAGCCCTCTGCACTTAAACCACCTATATCTAGTGATTCAAGATTAAACTCTTTCTGCCTAAAGATGTTGCTGCTAGCAGATTCACGCTGGTTGACAATCTGCGGGAAAAGTCGGTCGAGTATAATGAAGCGGTACATTTTTTTGTCTAAGATATTTCAAAGCAAACATGGCGGACAAAAAAAGAAAAAAAAAGAGAAGGGGGGCAGATAATTGTTTCAAGCACACAAGCACGAGCAAGCACACAAGCACGAGCAAGCACATTATTCTAGTCTGGGGTAGATAATTGTTTCAATTAAAAAAAGCCTATACAAAATTGGTTATAACAACTGATTCGAAACACATGGAGTGGGACATCAAAATGTTCATACGCATATCACTTAATTATACATGTGCTCAACTTGAATGAGGGTCAGTGAAGAGAAAGAAAGATAGGCTGCCATGGTGGCCTCTTTATTCCTAGACATTTTCGGTCTAGCTAATCAGTTTTTTATAATCAAGAATATGTTCTTCCACTATGCTCTAAGAATTTTGGAAACCCTAAACAAAAACATTTTGATCTAAAACTAAACTTTCACTCCAAAATACATCCCAAATTCACCAAGGTTAGAAAATAGAGCCTAACGGCTGGGGTACACAAAGGTGGATCGCCGTAGGTACACAAAGTGACTGCAGATGCATTGAACTTAACAGGCTTCTTTTATTGGCAAGTAGCATCTACTTTATGCACTAAGGGATTAGTACATTTGTTAGTCTTTAAGTATAACGAGAAAAAGCTTCATTTATGCCTTGCTATCCATTAATTCTACTATAAAATGCATATGTTAATTCCAGGCTGAGCATATAAGTTTAACATTCCTGTTGTTCCACTTGACAAGGTTGATGTCACTCCTACCATGAAGCTTGTCAGACACCTCTCAATTATAAGAGGCTGAGAACAACTTGTGTTTGTCTATTGAATGCAACAAAGGTTTTATCCGACAAACGAAATTCTTAACAGTGTCAAAATATTTTAACCTCTCAGCTGAATAAATATTTCTGGCCAGCGGCATTCTTACGTCCGTTATGGGAGCTTCAATGGTACAACTCCCTACGCCAACGCAGACTGGAAGAGTATTAGCTAGCAAGGAATGATCGTGAACATGAGAATCTTTTGTACTAAAAAAGAAGATAATTTTAGCAACCAATGCCTTTTAATGTAAACAGATCCTTCAAACAACATTTCAAATCAAATAGCTTGTTTAAAACTTGCAGTTGAGCAATTAATGTTTCTCATACTGACGAAACATGGCAGTTAACACTTATAATTCTGAAAGATCTGTTATTTTTTTGTACTGCCTTTCGTATTAACTATTAAGTAGCAGCATTTTTTGGCTTTTCTATGTCAACAATAGAAAGTACTTTCAATGGCCTCCTTTCCATTTTATAGAAAGTACATTAAGTTTGAGAAACTCTTACTTGAGTGCTAATATTGCACAATACATTCCTGCAAAGTCTTGACCACTCATGTTCCTTCTGTGGGAGAAAGAGACTGTTAATAATGGAAAATTGGAAATACAAGGCAAAATTAAGGCAATAAAAGAAATGTAACAGAACATCAGAATAAAGAAAATAGGTATGCTGTAACCAAATCTGATGGTTACCCATAGATCCAATCAGTCCAATCAATAAAATTCCAGTCACTGAACAAGCGTTAAATATACGAAAGAAAGAATCATAGCTAAACCTTACCGTGAGCTTTTGTGCCCTGATACGAGCTGCAGCTTAGAATTATTTGCAAACCCCAAACTTTGTAAAACCTCAAATTAGAAGCCGCAGTTTAGAATTATTTGCAAACCCCAAACTCGCTGATTAGAACCCTACTACCCTAAAATGTAAAATACAAGAAAACAAAATAATCAGCACAAACACATGGTCCAAAAGTATAAACTATATGAACATAACCCCTAAAACCTCTGTTCCTAAATTGACGGGGAGAAAAAAGTCGAATCAGAAGTAAACAAGTAAACGAACATAACCCCTAAAACCTCTGTTCCTAAATTGACGGGGGAAAAAGTCCAATCAGAAGTAAGATGGGTTTTGATTCACAAATTTGGTTCAGGGATGAAACAATAAGAGGGTGAGGGGTTTCAAAATTGGGGAAAAAGTAGAAACGTAGATCTATAGGCAGCGAGGGAAACATACCTGCATGTGTTTGAGGTCGGTCAGCAGGGGTGCCGTCCGTACGGTGAAGATGCCGTGGAAAAGCGATGGTGGTAGCTTGGCTTGTGTGTGTGTGTGTGTGTGTGTGTGAGAGAGAGAGAGAGAGGGGTCTGAGAAGTGAAGAGAGATCTGCTAGGGCTTTCCCCAAAATGATGGCGGCAAGGTTGAAATCCTCCGAAAAAGAAGAGGCGGCAACAAAATTTTGTGGTGATGAGTAACAAAATGTTGGCGGCAAGGCTGTCCATTCTCTCATTTGGATATGTGTAAGTGTGGGTGATCCAACATTCCAACTTCACATTCAGAATTTAGGATCCTAAATTCTGAATAATCCGAACCGTTAAATAATTTCAAAATAATATTTAGTACAACCTTGCAAAAAATCAGGTCAGTTGGATATGCGTAACTTATCGATCCAAGCGTAAATGGTCGATCCAAAACTCCAAGTTTTGAAATTAATTGGATATGCGTAACTTGGATCGATGAGTTATGCATATCCAATTGACCTGCTTTTTTGCAAGGCCATACAAAACATTATTTTGAAAATCATTGAACGGTGTGGATCGTCAAAATTGTGTTGCGATTGTGTGGCTATCGTACGTTATACTATGACATAATAGCTTAGTTCAGAACCAAGTAAGTTCGATGAAGGGGCTTTCAAATCCGATTGACCCGAAATTTGGTGAGGTTTATTAAAACACCAAGAAAAACAAAATAGTCGGTGTTGATCGTCGTAATTGTATTGCGATTGTGTGGCTAATGTACATTAGACTATAGCAGTATATATTGGTTCATAACTATGTAAGTTCAATGTTTAACAATGAATGGTGGATACTGGTTCGTTTTCTTAATGTTTGATCTGAACCGATACGATTTAACATCTTATCAATTCTATCATTCTCCTCGAAATTGATGATCATCGGATGTCGGTAACCACACGATCGGAACACATTCAGTGATTATAGTGGCATTGGAACACTATAATGCACCAGTTCAATGCGAGGATGTGGCCAACAAAACTACCTAGAAGGGCTTGATCGGAGCAATTTTTCATATAGCGGTTTTTATGAAAAAATGCTCTGATCAAGCCCTTTCTGGGTAGTATTTTTTTTCCCCAAATCCTTCCGTATGATCTTAAAAACACGTTTTAAACACATTTAACGGTTCAGATCGTCGAAATTTTGTCCGAAATTTTGGCTCAATCGGTTTATAAAGCCCCCTCATCCATAAGGAAAATTTGCCACATCAGCTTTTAGCAACCAAAATTTCGATTGCCTTGTAAAAACCAACTTCATTGCACTAAATAAAATTCCTTGCAAAATTTTTATTCTCCAAAATCTTGTTTCCGCCCCTTGGAAATCTGACGCATTTTTTTCAAGGGGACAATTAGCGAGGAATTTCGGAATTTCCTCGCACATACTCATGGCACAAAAAATCATTGTTGCCTTTTAACGATGAATTTTAATTTCCTCGCAAATAACCCAATTTTTTTTTGTAGCAACCAAAATTCCTCGCAAATTGGTTTCAACATTAAAATGTCTTTTAGCGACAAAATTTTATATTGCCTCGCAAATACCAACCTTTTTGCAGCAACCAAAATTCCTCACAAAGGTTTCAACATTAAAATGTCTTTTAGCGACAAAAATTTATATTGCCTCGCAAATACCAACTTTTTTGCAGTAACCAAAATTCCTCGCAAATTGGTTCCAACATTAAAATGCCTTTTAGCGACAAAATTTTATATTGCCTCGCAAATACAAATTTTTTTTGCAGCAACGAAAATTCCTCGCAAATTGTTTAGACCTTTAGCATCCAATTAATTTAACACAAAAAATCATTATTGCCTTTTAGTGACAAATTTTTCTATTTCCTCGCAAATTGGCTGCAACAATTTGCGAGGAATTTTTGCAATTCCTCGCAAATACTTGTCTGGCAGGAGAAATTATTGGCGCCAAAGTTTTAGCGACAAGTTTTATCAAGGAAATATTCTTTCCTCGCAAAAAGGGTGTCTTTAGCGAGGAAATTAATTTCCTCGCTAAAACTTTGTCCCATTACCAAGGGAACAATAATTTCCTCGCAAATAGTGTGCCTTTAGCGAGGAAACCAATTTCCTTGCTAAATGCTTGATTTCTTGTAGTGATTACTCATTGCATATGACGATCGTAGTTTTTTCATTTTTATTTTTACTCTATTTCACCGTAGTTTGACACTTCAAAGATCAAAAAATGTTTCGCAAAACCATACTTGTGTAAATTTATAATCGGTATTTAATATCGTAAAATGAATAAGTAGTTCAAATTAAACACTTATCCTATTTATGACTAGGGATTGTCCGTGCCTAAAGGCACGGCGCGACGTAATTTGACCTCAACTTTATAAACTACCATTCTGCTATTTACCACTATAAATAGTTCAATACTCTCGTACGATTGTTCACCCAATAACTAAACCAAGGGTCAACTTAAGAATCCTAATAATTTTAGAAAATTTCGCCCAATAACTAAACCAAAGGCCAATGTAAAAATTTTAATATATTTTAATCTCACACTGACAACCACTGTGATCAATCAGTACTCATACCACAATGTTCGACATTGTTCACCCAATAGCTAACCAAAAGCAATGAAACAAAAGACAAAGAATAACAAAGTCATCAGAATTACTGTATGAGAGTGTTCTTTTATCACCATTCCTATTGGTGAAGTTAGCAAGACACTCAAAAGCATTCTCACTTCAAACAAAAATTAGCCATAATTGTCCATCACAATGGAATTCATGATCAATATATTTGTTCTATTTTTTTTTAACAATGGCAACCACTGATCAACCAGTTACTTACATTACACTATGCACAATATGGGTAGACTAACAACCAACAAAACAGAAGAAACAAAAACCATTGCTATAACAAAATCATTCTTTTGCAGCTTCATTCACCCATTTCTTTGCAAATCCTGCATGTCAAAGAGAACATTAGTCATTAGTTACAGATTATTATAGTTGGGAGGTATTCAAATGATTACAGAACCTAGCGTCATCGAGCCAAAATGTTATAACCTATGTAGCATCGACACGGTCAGACAACATGACGCTGACACTCTGACACATAAACCTCAACAAACTGGAGGACACGTTTTATAAAGTGTCCTTGGAGTATCAAAACTAAAATTGTAGTGAAAAATTAAAATACTTCAGAATTGAGCGTCAGACACGTGTCCAACCAGTAAGTGTCTGACACCGGTATGTGACGTCCAAACCAATTTGTCTTTCTTTGCCCTATTTTATCCGAAGTGCCATGCACAAACATTAGGGTCATTTACCGGCCGGTCCAACTATGGGCTCTTAATTACCAGCAAGTCTAACCCCAAACACGAAATAAGCGGAACTGATACCTTGAATGCCACGTAGTTGTTTGTTTTGTTCGTCAATTGCAGAGAACACGAGATCTGCTTCTTCAATTCATCTTTTCGACGACAAAAACATTTACAGGACAAATAGGGTACCCCTATGACTAGGGAACCCTACCCTAGTCATAGAATATGAAAGTGCCTAAAATGTTAGGGTACTTTATGAAAGTGCCTCAAATCCTAGGATACTCTATGAAAGTGCCTAAACCACTAAAACCCTATAATAGGAAAGTGCACCCTAAACCTAAACTCTAGGGTACCCCTATGACTAGGGTACCCTATGAAAGTGCCTAAAATCCTAGGGTACTCTATGAAAGTGCCTAAACCACTAAAACCCTATAATAGGAAAGTGCACCCTAAACTTAAACTCCAAAAAAGAGTGACTTACCTTAGTGGTAATTAGACATCTATTTTTTAGACCTAGAGGTAATAATCCCCAAACATTATTCTAATAAAAGCATATTTGCAACATAGATTTCAACTTTGGTTTCTAATCAAGACAACAAATACAGATGATATGTTAACCCATATATCCATCAAATTTGGCATTAAAATGGACCAAAAAAGAAAAGAACATAGCTATGTAGCATGCACAACGACACTGATACGGAATGAACACGGGAATTAAAAAAATATAGACACGGACACGGCGGGGGACACAGAAAAATACTTTATTTTAGGAGGAGAGAGAGAGTGCATATGTGGGACACGCGTGTCCATGCCGTGTCCCCCTCTAAAAAATAATTTAATTTATGGAACACATGGTGTGTCCCATACGTGTCCCCGCATGTCCTTGTGGTCCAGTGTCATATATGCGGATGCAACGACCTCTAGCAGTGTCCGTACTTCATAGGAAAAAAGGAACAAAATCTTCATACTTTGAGACATCTTTATGTTTCCATGACCAAGTTTAAGCCATAAATCAAAAGGTTGATAAAAACAATTACCAATTGATAACTGAGATACGAAAGCACAATGTAATACAAAGTAGAAAAGAGAGATGCTAGAATAGCCTGACTTTCATGCAGCCAAATAAGTGTACCCAACATGCATTTAAATTGTAAATTGGCTTGTTTTCATGTCTGTGTCAATTAGGGCGTGCTTTATGATTATTTAGAGAAGGTTGAAACTGGATATACCTTATTAGGGTGCCAAACTCATTGTGTGTGATCCTCATGCACCCACCCACTTCCATTGCCTCATTTTCCCCTAGCTCTATCAGACAATTTCTCCCATCTGCAGCAACCACCCCACAGTATTAGTTTCAAGCAATGGCTTTATACTTGATCCACTATTCATCACATCAGAGACAAAATACAATGGAGTTATCAGAGACAAAATACAATGGAGTTATCCTAACAAATTTGAGGCACGATGTATATGACTATGAAAAGTTCTTATGGCTCTTATGGATACTATGAAGGCAATGGACGATAGAGCTTGCAAAGTACTTTGTCATTAAAACCCAACTAAATATATAAAACATGACTGGGCTAAGCTAATTCAAAACCAAAAAAAAATGTACTAAGTCATATCATACTGCCAAAATGGTGCTAAATTGTATCAATTGCCCTTGGGAAGACTGCTACTAAGCAATAAATTGAATCTCCATTGCCAATAAAAGGGCAAAAACTCATTTTACACTAAGAAAAGAGAAACATAGATTCCTAATGCCTCAAAATGGAAAGATTTATTCCATGCAATAAACTGATAATCTCCATTTACCAATAAAATAAATAAACGCATACTCCATTGCCAAGCAAACATGAAGAACACGTACTCAAAAGAGATTATATCCCATTCCACCTATTTGTCACTCTATTAAACACACTTTTGAGTAAAGAGCCCATTGAGGTCAAATTTGTTTGTTGCAAACCACATTTGCATCTTGGCATTTAGAAACGATTCAAACTTGGAGTTACTGCTTCAAAGAGTTTGATCCCCATTGCAGAGAGGTTCTCTTGAGCTCAATACTACTAAAATTGACCAAGAGTAAAACACCATGAAAGCCCAATCCGATCACATTCAAATTGAGCCCAACCAGATTGATAGAGAGGGAGTAGCTGAGAGGCATAAAATGCCCAACCGATTATCGTGATGCTGGAAGAGAGTGGAGAAAAGGTACAAAGGTTCCCCGGAGGTCAATGTTAGTCTCGATTACAGAGCACATAAACCACTCTTGATAAAATGGAACTCAAAAGCTAAATCATGACGCTGCAATGTCTACAGGATGAAATTTGTATAAGTTTAAGAAAGAGAATAACTCCATACTTTGTTGTAGATCAAACCTTGTTTATGCCTAATAAAGAAAGAGAATTCGTGATTTGATTCTGAAAACATGTTTCTTAAATGATCCAAGTATACATTCCAATTTCCACAATGAATAAGAAATTCCAGAAATAAGAAAATAGGAGTAGTGAGGATCCCAATTCCCAGTGTTCAACCACAAACACACAAATGGACAGCAAACTAAAAACTGCTAAGAGAAGAAAAATGTATACAAAATGGACGAATGAACCGAAAACTATATACACAAAACTGCTAAGGTTTTAATTTCCTTTTCTCCATTTTCTCAGCAACCAAACAGACCTAATTTCCTTTTCTCCATTTCCTTTACCTATCATGTATACCCATAGATGTGTTCGGCGTAGAGATTGAATGTGTAGAAGGATGGGTAACCACATGTTGCTCATTAGGGACCTCACTTATAGCTGCTCTTTGGTCCACAGTGGCTCGACGGATAGATGTTAAAGAAGGGAAGAATGTAGGTTGTCTTGGTTGGATACATGAGAGCGCTCTATCCCTTTTGCGTCGCAAGCGTTGGCCCGATTGGTATCCTTGGTGAATTTTTTCGATACGCTCTCGTTCTCTTCTATTACGTTGGGCCAATGTGACCTTTGATATTGTGTTATCATTAGCTCCCTAGAACATGAATACGTGAACGTTACATAGTATTTGTCAAGAACATCATTTCTTATACCTTGTTTTCCCATAAGCTTTAACAATAGGCATTGAATCTGGATTCCTTATTGTCAAGGGACACACAAAAGACATGGGGTACACACATGGGTTCTTGTTTGTTTCCTCATCAAAAGATGGGGAAAAAGTACATAGGAAGGGGAAAAGAGGTGGGAACATGTTTAAAAAATTGTTTCTTAAGTTGCTTGAATATTTTGAAACGAAACATTAAAAAAGATGCAACATGAATAACCAAAAATTCAATATAGACCTTTTCATTCACTTTACATGAAAAGAAATAGATGGTGCAAACATTGTCCATCTCCCACTCTATTAATTTGCATTTTTTTTTATAGATCAGGTACCACTCACCTAGAAGGTTCTTTGGGTGAAGATTACTTTTGTAAAGTGAAACATCCTTACTCGATTTCTTTCAACATGCTCAAAGGAGACTTTCTAATGATCCATTCCATTGTGGTTAAAAATGACAAATATAAAGGAGAAAGGAATGGTTAAAGATTGGTACCACTGGAAATGCATTCTCCTTTCCCTTACTCGTGGAGATTGCTCTCTCTTTACCCTTCGAAGTTGCTTCTGCCATTTCGGTGTCCTTTAAAAAAAAATACTTAAAAAATGTGAGAACAACTTTTCATTTCAATTCAAGGAAGTTAGAATGTGCTTACCTTATCTAAGCGGATCACATTGGCTCGTTCCTCTCGGATCACAACACCGACGTTTTTCTCTCGAAGATATCCAACCTATAAAGAAGCATCAGACTATCTATGGTAGATAAATAAATTAAAAGAGTACATGGAGCTTTATGTAAAAAAATGGAATGACCACACCACTCATTAGGTTAAAATACGTTGAAGACGAAAGAAAATTTAAAGAATCATACCACCGGACATGCATTATGTTTTCTCTTATTCGTAGCAATTACTTTCTCCTTCCCCTTAGACTTTGCCGCAGCCATTTCTTTGTCCTATTAATAACATTTTAAAAAGTAAGAAGAAATTCTCTTACCTACTCGATCAAGTATGTAGCTTAAGAGGTAGCGCAAGGCCCTATGACAACAGTTCAAGCCAACAAACCTTCAAAATTAACTTTGAAAAAGGGAAGGAAAATTAACTTTGAAAGAACAACCGCTCATGAGAGAACCGCTAGCAAAACAGGGACTTTTGGAAATTGAAATATATGAAACAGAGCAGTGAAACCAAACTTTCCATGACCAAGTTTAAGCCATGCATCAAGGAAAAGACAATCTATAGATAATAATAAATAAAAAAAGGTAAAGCTCACGGTACGACATAAAAAAGGAACCTAATTTGGGTTGTTGTTGGATTGAGATGAGAGGACTATGGGCTTGAGTTATAGTACTTCAGGAAACCAATATATAATCTAGTCTCCAATAATATCAGGTCAGGAATCTCCCATGCCGCAAATGCCAAATGCAGCGGGGCATCGACTAAGCTCGGAATAACTTTGTTCACTTTTTTTAGGAGCTATGCATTTCAACGAACTGTTGACTTCAACCTTTGTTATCACTAATCGACGAAACCATTTCCCCATTACCCCAATTTTGACATAGAACAAATAGAGCAATTGCAATTGAAGTAAACACATGTAGAGAACTCTCTTCTCTATGCAGGCTGAGATTTGGTTTTACATTTGGTCCCATTACTTCTACTCAAGAACTTGGAATAGGAATATAAATAGAAAAACATTGGGAACCTAATGTACCTTGAGAGTGAATTGAGCTATGCAATTTTGGAACTGTATTTACATCTCTAGCTGCAATAGACACAAATTGAATAGGTTGACACCGATGATAGCATGAGGGTAGTAGAAATAAAAACAAAGTAACAAAATTTAGGAGTTGCAAACTTCACATCTAAAGGA
The DNA here is from genome assembly GCA_963854785.1 of Vaccinium vitis-idaea. Taxonomy (NCBI): domain Eukaryota; kingdom Viridiplantae; phylum Streptophyta; class Magnoliopsida; order Ericales; family Ericaceae; genus Vaccinium; species Vaccinium vitis-idaea. The sequence continues at coordinate 36,511,531 of OY978219.1, read as the reverse complement.
AGAGAAATAGAGCGGTGTTAAAGGCTGAGGGCACGACTCGAACAATTAGCACACCCATATTATAAGACATGAGAAAGACCAAAAAAATGGCTAAACTAATAAAACAACTTACCCTTAGATACATCATCTATAACATTGGGTTTGGCACATAGAGTTCTCCAATGTTCAATTCAAGTAGAAGAAGAATGGCGTCAGCTACATGGCCAAATTTCTTCACCTCAAGGTGGGGTCGGTTAGTTTTCCTTCTGGCATAGATGGGAAGACCTGGACCTTTCCCATCGCCGTCGGAGCGCAAACAGAGAGAGAGAGAGAGAGAACTGGTGGATCGAATTTTCCCACCCTTTGACCAGCATACTATAAGTCATTGTTATGCGACAAATGCCCGGGTAAAATAAAGAGTCCGGATATAGAAAAAATTCACAGTATGACTATTGATGAGCATGAACACAGTGTTTTGAAAACACATTTTATGTGACAATCACCCAGGTAAAAGAAGGACAATTGATGAGCACGAATATGAGTGTTTTGAACTAATAATGCGAATGGTAATGGTGGCGGAATTTGGGCTGTGCATTGACAAAAGTGTTTTTAACCTACTTTTCGAATGGTAATGGCAATGGCAGTGGAATTTGCGCATCCCATAGACCCAACTCCAAATTTCCCATTCGACAAAAGTGTTTTTAATCAGGAGATGAGTGAAAAGGAAAGCCATTAATCCCAACACGCAGAAATATTAAGTGATTCAATTGACCATTTCACGTGAATATCATTCAGTAATTTCATCGAGCAGTAGGTGCGCATAACATCAACAAAGCCAAATCAAGTAAGAAGCACAGATGATGTTTGACTCAAAAGAAAACTAAAACAACTTTAGAACCCAGAAGATAGAAAACTGACGAAACACCAGAACCCAGAAGATAGAAATAATAACTTAAACTGAGTTCAATTAACTTACGTGGCATAAATTAATGAAGCTTCCCTTGGTTCAACTCTGTGAGAAAATAAATTGCTTGAAGATGAAACAAATGATGTTTGACTCAAAAGAAAACTAAGAAGCACAGATGATGTTTGACTCAAAAGAAAACTAAAACAACGGCCAGCAGTAGCCATACCATCCGTCACCGAATTTCTTCTAATCGTTGGGTTGATACGCCGTGAGAGAGAGGTTCGAATTTTGTATTGTAGATGTGTGTGTCGGTGTTGAGAGAGAGAGAGAGAGAGAGAGATGATGTTTGAAATTTGAATCGGAGATGTGGGTGTCGCTGTTTGGAGGAAGGGAGAGACAGATTGGAGTTTATTTACAAAACTGCCATGGAAGAGTATTTAAAGAAATGCCACTCTAAAGTTAGTTTGTGAGAGTGATATATTTAGGCCGTTAGATTTGTAAGAATGGAAGGCTGAGATTGGGTAGGAGTAGAATATTTTATTGAAAAATAATGTTGTTTTGTTATATAGATAGCATAAAATTATAATAAAAGAACTTATTCGTCGTATGCACACACTAATTAGTGAGACTAAATGTATACATATCATATTGATCATGTCATTTGCATATAAATCTATTATTATTATTACTCAAGTAGAATAATGATTTGGTCTCCTAAAATGATCATCCATTTTGAAACAAAGGTGGGTATCATACTATCATGTATTAGAAAGTGAATTAAGATTTATGTGTTACAATCATTACATAGGTATCAAAATTAGAAAATCTGACTGGCATAGAAAATAAAAGTGACTTGTCTTTCTCTACTATAGACCACCCCAGAACATTAACATATTTTTTGGGAAGTCATTTACCGAATCATTTCAAACTACTAATACAACAATAGACCGAACATATATAGCAATAGCAAAATACTTGTGCCTGAAGTTAACCACATTTTCACTAATACCCTATTGCATTAATAGGATCTAGTTAAGCTCAAACATAACACAAACGTAACAAGCCAATGCCTACGAAAGTAGAGACCATAAAAAAACATTCTCATGAGTCAGTTGTGGTAATAATTTTTTTCCCTTGCGATGAAAAGCTAGAGGAAGGGGAAGAATGAAATTCATTAATCGGTTATCAATTCACAAAATTTAAAAACAAACAAATATATAAATGCAAAGTAAGTAATTCTAACAAGTAAAGACCTATAAAGGGTATAGGAAAATATCAAATTATGAAAAATAAAAACTTCAGTAAAAACAAATAACATTAAAAGATTTAAGAAAGAAGTTTAAAGAAACACTACAAAGAGACTAAAATTAGACATTAAGATTTTAAAAAAATAGTGAGGTGAAAAGAACTACAAAATGTTATATATTAAAAGTTGTTGAACTTTGCATTGAAATGGAAGTTGGTGTGGTGGATGGGGTGCGCGTTGCTTGAGAGGAGGTCGCGGGTTCGATTCCCAGCGGAGGCGGAGAAGCTGGAATTGGATTCCTTCTTTTTTTAGTTTCAGGAGTTTTGGCGAGGAAATTTTTCCTCGCCAAATGGTCTGAATAGGTGAGGAAATATTTCCTCGCTAATTGTTTTAAATAGGCGAGGAAAACAATATTTCCTCGCCAATTGGTCAGAATAGGCGAGGAAAACAAAATTTCCTCGCCAATTGTTCCGAATAGGCGACAAAAAATTTCCTTGCCAATTGGCAGATTAGGCAAGGAAATTTATTTTTCCTCGCTAGAATACCTTTTGCGATGACCTTTTGGCGAGGAAACCTGGCGAGAAAATGTTTCCTTGCCAATTCCTTTAGCAAGGAAATTTGGTGCTTTGGCGAGGAAACTCAATCCTCACTGTAGACATTTTTTCTTGTAGTGACAAGAGTGGAGCATCTAGACACAAATCCTAATACTCTAACTCCTAAAACCCCAATAACAAAAATACATACTCCGAAAGGCTTGACATAACCCGGAAAATGCCAACAAAACTTACAAAATGGTTGCCGGGTCATGCCCATATGGACGACCTGATTTGGTCTCGGACCCGGCCCGAAATTCCAACACAAACTATTGGCTTTTAGTTTGAAATGGAAACTACATTGTTAATATGTCATAAGATTGGATAATCGATCATTTCGACTAAAAAGGGAAATTTGGATAGTCACTTAAAAAACTTCAAGCCAAATAGCCTACAAGTACATTAAGAACTCAAAAAATCCTGAAATCACCTAACCGTATACATGCCTAATTGGTTTCTCCAACTCTCCACCACACCATACCCCTTATATGACTGTGATCACCATTTTTTTTAGGGTTAAACATCTACTTGCCCCTTAAACTATGAAATTTTTTTTTGCTTCCCCCTTCAACTACCAATTGAACTCACTTCCCCCTTAAACTACCATTTTCTACTTTATTAAGGACAAATCATGTTTTCCATCCATTTGATGGATGGAAAACTTAACCCCAAGGCTATATTAGTCTTTAACCTAACATACCCTATATGTTTATATATACATGTATCATCTTCTTCCTCTCTAACGTAGCTGATGATTGTACGTAGCATTTCAGAATCTGGATTGGAGTTTCCGGTGAGAGTTAGAGTATCATTTGCATAGCACAATCCATCTATGGCTTAGGTGGTCTGCAAATCAAAGATGACAACTTTGGGGGGCAATTTACCTGTACATATAGATACATTTTGTAGAATTTCCTCATATCATCTCCCAATGTTACTGGGAGGTAAAATCATTTTGTAATTCTGTAGGTTCGCCATTTAATCACAGGTCCTACAATAGCGAAATAAAACATTCATGTTTTAGTATTTCATAGGTCACAGGGCAAACTTTGTAGGGTTTGAGATTGTGCTTTGTACAGATATATTAAAAAGAGGAAGAAGATGATACATGTATATACATACATATAGGGCATGCTAGGTTAAAGACTAATATAGTCTTGGGGTTAAGTTTTCCGTCTATCAAATGGATGGAACAAGTGATTTGTCCTTAGTAAAGAAGAAAATAGTAGTTGAAGGGGGAAGTGAGTTCAATTGTTAGTTGAAGGGGGAAGTAAAAAAAATTTCGATAGTTTAAGGGGCAATGAGATATTTAACCCTTTTTTTTAGGACCCTGAAAATTAATTTTGTGGTTTACAAGTTGTTGGTAACATCGAATCATAAACTAGAGATTTTACTTCCGACGAATGTTTGAAGTTCGTATGAACACCACATATAGGAACTTCACTTTCATTACTGATAGCAGCAAACTGCACATCGGCCGAACTGCCGACAAGCTGATTCCTTTAATATACAACTTGGAAGTTAGCCCAATTGATTCAACCCAAGATCTATAAGCAGAAGATACATCTATATGACACAGGAAAGCAACTGCTGCTATATTCCTGATAGTACTCAATTTATTAGTGAAGTAACAGAAATATCTACTGTAACCCAAAAGCAACCAAGCACATGACAAACACTTGAGGTAGTAGCAATTTCAAGCAGAACAAGGCAAGAATTTGTCTGATTACAGAAGTGCCAATGCACTAAACTTAAATAGATCCACACACAATCATTATGCCATAGCTACACTGAATTAAACTTCAATTGAGATGCACATAGTCATACTAGGCAGGAGCTTGAAATACATGTCAATGAAACCAAGAACACATACTAGGTATTGAGACCACTTGCAGCGAACATGTAGTGAAAACGTGAGAGCTCCTCCAATTTAGAGTCCAACAATACAATAGCGTCGTCCGAAGAATCATCAACTCCAGCAGAAGATGCAGTGTCGTCCGAAGCTCCTCCAATTTTATATGTCTGTGTAGTAGTTATGCTTTCAAATGACTTATTTATGAAAGTTTTTTGTTTTCCGAAGTAGTTTTAAGTTTTAACTACGATATATTGAGAGTTGATGGCCCAATTTGAAAAAAAAATCGCTTTAGGCCCCCTAAATCTCAGAGCCGGCCCTGGTACAACCCGTGAGATCATCTTCTTATTTGATAATGGGTCGAGGAGGAGGTGGCAATGATAGAAATGGTGGTCAGCCTCCATAGAAATGGTGGTCGGCCTTCTTAAGAAATGAGTGGTTTGAGGCTAGTTGTGTCTATGGTAATGGTTGTCAGGTCATCGATGGTTGAGATTTGTTGGTGACGAGATTTTTAATGGTGGCTTTTTTGTGACGGGTTCTTTGGTGGTGATATAAGTGGTCATCGTGGAGTTGTTGGTGCCGATTTATGTCGTTGTAATGGTGGTGGTGGATTCATTAGTGGAAGGGTCTCTGGTTGAGGAATAATTGGTTGTGGTGAGGGGTTCGATGGTCATAAATGTAACGGACCTGGTGATTGGGTTGAAGATGGAATTATTGTCGATGGTCTCCAACGAAATTTGCTCGAAATAAGAGCGGGCAACCTTTGTTTTAGGATGCATTCTTGGATTGGTTGGAGGGACGAAATTGAGAAAGGAGAGGCTGAGATACGCACGAATTTCGTAACAACCAAGTTTACTCACTCCTACAAATCCACAAGAAAGTGTTTTGAATGGTAAATATCTAATATAGTATTGCAGGATGGGTTTTCGTGAGGGGGCCTCTCATCGTGACAAGTGGCAAGCATTGATTGGATTGTGATGATAAAAAAAGTAAGGAGTGTAGCATGATCGAATCATCTAAATATATTCCATAAACCTGTTTGAATTACAAATTAAGGAATCCTAATGCATACCTAAATTAGCCTTTCCATCTTTACACAAGGGAAGGAACGAGAGTTAGGTGCTGTTTGATAAAACTGAAAACTGAAAGCTGAAAGCTGAAAATTAAGTACTGAAAACTGAATGCTGAATTTTTTAAGCTGAAAAGCTGTTTGATAAAACAAATTAAGTACTGAATTAAAAAAAAAATTTGGGTTTTAATTGCTCTTAATTTTATTAATGGTCATCATGTATTTGTGATAGTGGTGGAGTGGTGATTGGGAGGTGGCGAGGGTGGTGGCGATGGCAGTGGAGTAATGGTGGTGGTGGAATGATGGTGAGTTGTGGTGGCAGTAGAGTAATACTGGTGCAATATTGGTGGTGTAGTGGTGGTAGTGTGATGGTTATGGCGTGGTAGTGGTGGTGGTGGGCTGGGTGGAATGCTAGTGGTGGTGGTGAAGTGATGGCGGTGGCATGGCAATAGTAGTAGTGGTATATGGGTAACGGTGATAGTGGTGGCAGCAGTGTGGCAGTGGTGGTGGTGGTAGCAGCATGGCGGCGGTGCAATGGTGGTGGTCATGGTGGTAGCGGCATGGCGGTGGCGGTGATGCAATGGTGGTGGTGGTGGTGGTGGTATATGGGTAACGGTGATAGTGGTGGTGGCGGTGTGGCAGTGGTTGTGGTGGTAGTTGTGGTGGTAGGGCATGGCGGCGGCGGCGGTGTAATGATGGTGGTTGTGGTGGTAGCGGCATAGCGGTAGTGCAATGGTGGTGGTTGTGGTGGTGGCGGCGGCGTGGCAGTGGAGGTGGTGGTGGTGGTGGTGGAGGTTGTGGTAGTGGTGGTGGTGGTGGTGTAATGGTGGTGGTGGTGGTGGTGGTGGTGATGGTTGATTGTAAGCACATAGGAATTCAGCCAGAATTAAGTAGCTTAAAGCTACTTAATTTTTATCAATTTTTTAGCCTACATTTTAGGTGGCACTTAATTTGTTAAGTAACATAAAATGTGGTTATCAAACCTACTTAATGACTTATTACTTAATTGATTCAGTTTTAAAAGCTGAATCTGTGTTATCAAACACGACCTTATGTAAAGGATTAAAAAACCCAATTAAGGAAACTGGAAACCAATTACTGAAGAGTTTCAACTTTTGAAACTCTAAAACTAAACTTATTTCAAATTTTAACACTCCCGTGCCTCTCTACCTTTCCCTCTTTCTGTAAAATGGGTAAGGAAACTCTATCTATACTAATCCTAAATGGAAAGATTAGCCCTTTTGATTATATGCCTATTAAAAGCAAAAACTCAACCTCATACATTCCTGGCCTTCTTTCCCTCTTCTGCCTTCGGCCATGCTATCTCTCCCTCTCACCCTTATCACCAAAATAAAGGATAGTCAATAAACTTCATGTACTCTATCTTCTTCCTTTTTTCTACTATTTCGTCTTCTTTAATTTCTACCCACTTTAGTTTGTTGGCTAATTGCTTCATGTTGATTAATTAACACCTTTTTTTTTTTATTGTAGCCATGTTCGTGTAGTGGGAGGATGCGCCGATTATTTTTACAGTGAAAGGTATTCACTTTGATTCTTTTAATTGTTTTATAGCGAAAGATATCCACTTTAATTTCTTTATATTGGAGTATAAGATTTCTATTTTTGAAAACAATGGCTTATGCTTCCGTGTAGAAATTTGTTGAATAAGAAACTGGAAAGATTAGAAAACCTTAAATCTAGGTTTTGCATAAGATTTTCAATTCAAAAGATGTACGCGTATTAAAAAACAGAGAAGAAACGATTCTTTTGGGAAAATAAAATATTTTTATATCGAATATCCGACATTGGATTTATTTTATGATATCAGATTCAACACTTTTAATTTAAAATTTAGGTCTACTATAAGTCTATAACTAATCTTGCTATTTACTGATAGATCATACCAATTGGAAATAGGAATTAATCCAGTCAACTTTTTCGTCTCAAGGGAAAAAAGGTCTTTTTACCCATTATATTCTCTAAATAGATCAACACAACACTTTTTCAGTATACCTTTTACCAAATATAAAATTTATATAATACCATTTCAACGTTAATTTTAGGTTAGAATTAATGTAGTTTAGCAATAAGGTTGATCATTGATTCAATCTAGAAATGGTGAAAATCCCATCACCCGAAAATCGGTTGCTCTCAAACCAGTCTCTTCATCCAATGTTTGAATTGGAGCTCATATTTTATGCATGTCCTCTATACTCACATGAGTTTTGCAATCCAAATATAGGAGTATCATTCAATTCTCACCAATTTTCTCTTCCATATTTATCTCATATGTCATCGTTGTTCTCAGAATTACATAAATTAAAATTATGTATAGGATACTAGGATTCTACAACGGGATGAGTGCATGCATTCAATCCATTTTTCTATCATCAACAATGGTAATTCCATGGACATTTTGTCGTTCCTCTCTCAAGGTTTTTTTTTTTTTTTTTCTTTTTTCTTTTTTGATTCGCGCTCTCTCAAGGTAGAAGACTACTATATCTATATTTCTTCATACATTTTGTTCTTCTTTTTCCTTCTTACCTATTGCATGCTCAATTGGGTACTGGATCCCGAGTTTGCATTTTCTTTTAAGGAAATACCACAAAAAAAAAGCATTTATCTTTCTAGATGATATGAAAGTTGTTGCACATTTTTCGTGGAGGTATATCGAGGTATTTCCTTCTTACCTATTGCATACTCAATTGGGTACTGGATCCCGAGTTTGCATTTTCTTTTAAGGAAATACCACAAAAAAAAAGCATTTATCTTTCTAGATGATATGAAAGTTGTTGCACAAACTGCTGATTTGAATCGGTTCGTTCAATAGCAAATGCGACATTGTTTTTCAATTTGTCAGACAAAGTCATATTTGCGGTTATGAAACTTTTAAAGCATTCAGTTGCTAGAAGTTAGTAATCCTTGAAACCGAGTAGAAACTTGAAAACTTCATTTGAGGCGGTGGGATGGAGGCCAGATCTGAGGCTGGTGGAGTAGAAGGTAAGGCTGCGATCGAAGAACTGATGGCGAGGATCCACACTGGTCCGAAGATAAGAATGAGGAGGTGGGAAAGGAATCTGAAGAGGGAGGAGAGATCGATGTTGAGGTTGATCGGGGTCAAAAGGAGGGGAGGTGGCGGTGGAAGAGGCGAACCCCATCCCCCAACAAAACCCCAATATGCTAACCCCAATATGCTGGATAATGTTTGTGTTACCTTAAAATGGGGAAGGATTTACAGGGGCAAGTATAGTTTAATGCCAAGGGGCAAGGCAATTTAGAATTTCTACGATTCCGATGTTGATTCTACTTTTGAAAATTGCTAAATTAGATGTGAAATTTTGGTGGATTACATGCCACACTACTTTCTTCCTAGCCTATTTTATATTCCTTTCTTGGGTTTCGAGATCAATCTCCAGTATGCATGGATTGTAGTATAACAGACAACAATCTCACAAGTATTTTTCTTTTTTCGTTGAACGATTGGAGAATACAAATATGAATTACATCGAAAACAGGTAGAGAGATCCAAACGCATTAGAAGAAACCACGTACCAAGCCAATCCTTGAGGTTAAAATGCAGCCCAAGTGATTATTCAGTGCTCCTCAAGCGCAACTCAATACCTTTAACTTTCAACATTTGTGTAGATTCGACACACTTAATTTTGGGCATACATGATTGTAAATAGTGGTAAAAGGTGTTGGAGCTTCACATCATAGTGGTCCAAGTGCACCCCATAGTTTTTTCGCGTCATAGAGGTCCAAGAGCACCAACTATTTTTTCCCATCATCGAGCCGTGCATAGCATGGGTTTTATGCTAGTTTTAAATGTAAGCAAACCGGTTCAAATCTCAACCAAGTTTACTCATTCCCTTGTTAATGAATTCTTCGATCCCCTCCAACTACCTCGTTTCTTCCGCTTCCTTCTTCCTCATCGATACAACCCTAATGACTGCGATACCCGTCACCCAACACCTTACTCAAGTTTGAATTCTCTCTCGTAACTCACTCTTCGTGACATGGTACTTTCAAAGCATGTGAAATTATAATTGAGAGGTGGGATCATATCTATATCTATGTTAAAATTAACGAGGGCTTTTAAATGCAGAAGTAAATGCTTGATTACATACCTCAATACATGGAGAAAACTCTCCCCCCTCTCTTGATTTTTCCAGTGACACTGTGTTGTGGAAATATTACTCCAAAATATTGTTCCGCAGGATGCACCGTGAGTTAAGAGTTGCAATCAATTATTACAATTGTGATTTGTGAAAGTAGAGCAAAAATTAAACATGGACGTTTTAAAATAGAAATATAGAAGGGAGTGAGACCTAGAAAATAGGGAATATGGACGTTAGAGATGGGTTGAGATCGTGGGACACCCGGAAGAGTAAGAGGTAAAAGAGGATCTCTAGATTTGAAAGATGTCAAAAATTCAAAAAAGAAGGAATATGGGGTTTGGAGATTTTTTTTGGCAGAATACATTTCTATAGGGTATTTACTAGCGTTCTACCCGTTTGTTGCCAGGGAACGAAAAGTACATTAACGTGAACTTTTTTTCATGTTGTTTCAATGGGCACAATGCTAATAAAGGGAAAAAAACAACAACAAAATCTCTTAACAAACTCATGACCATTCCAATCAATTGCTATGGTTGTGAAAGTAGAAAAAATAAAGCAGAAATATAGATAGAGCTAGGGAGAGAAAATAGGGAAGTTAGAGATGTGGTGGGAGTAAGAGGGGAAAGAGGATTTGAGACTTTTTAAAAACAAAAAACAAAACAAAAAATTCTAGAAAAATTAGGATTTGAGGTTTAGAGACTTTTTCAGGCAAAACACATTTCTATAGAGTATTTACTAGCGTTGTGCCCGTACAATGTATAGGCCAACAAAAAACAATGGTTCACAATGGTGTTTTTAGTTCACATGTTTCGAACGGACACAACGCTAATTATCAATAATATTAATTAATTGCATGAACTCCTACAATGGTGGCACTCAGAAAAAAAAAAATATTGACTAAAAAATATAAATAAATGGACCCCATACTAAGAAAGAAATTTGACAATAGTGAAAAATAAAAATAAAAACTGGAAAACCCCATACTAACAAAAATTTTAGACTAACCATTCATCTTTGACGAGCGGAAACTATAAAGAAAAAAATATGACCACAGGCCCCAAAAAATATGGTAAACACGAAAAACGCAAGAAAATTAATATAGTTTTCAATGTCTTTCGTGTCTTTAAAGTCATCATATTTGAACTTTTTCCCATTGTAGCTCATGTTTTCAGACCTTTTCAATTTCTTTTGTCAACACAAATGATTAATCTCAAATTTTTAGTGAAAAGCTAAATAAGAAGTGACTAAATATCAATAACCCCCACTTTCTTAAAAAAATTAGTTTTCTTTTGAAACACACAAACGACTAAAAAAATCCTTAGTTCTGATGTATTCATTTTTTTTCTTATATGTATTTCACTTTGAGGTTTCCAATAATTAATTTCTCAAACCGTTTTTCTGAGAAATTTCTTATACGCTTAAAATAATATGTAGATTTATGCCACGAAGATGAAGGAGGTGGGTCTTTAGAAAAAGTAAAATAAGCAATTCAAAATGTGTTAGACTGACTAAAGTAGAATAAGTAACGAAAAAGAATTGATAAGGCAAAAATGAAAAATGAAAATGTATAATTAAAAAAAAACACCACGGCCCCCACTTGTCCTTAATTCCTTCCAGGTCGGGTGGTTTGTTGTTTTGTTGGGAGGGGTGTGGTTTTTAGAATTATTTTCATTGTAGTTGTTATAAGGGTAATATGGGTATTTTCATAATGATACATTGTTTTTTTGATCAGTTAATGATACATTGTTGATCATAGCATTTTCCATCCCGTTTTTAACTGTGAGACAATGGAGGGGAGGTTTGAGCATATTGTCAGAAAAGTAAGGGAGGTCAGTGTAATTTTAAAAACTTTTAGGGGAGGTCTCTGTATTTGTCAGAAATCGTAGGGGAGATTAGTGTAATTTTCCCTTTCAATAAATTTTTAAATTTCTAATTTCGTATGAAAAATTCAAAAAAATCAACTACACAAAAAACCCGGTGAACAGGGAATCCGGTCCGGACCAAACCGATCCGTGCGTTTTGGATTTTAACCGTGGATTAATGGTCCAGACACGGATTGAAAAAATAGTAAACCGTGACTCACGGTCCGGACACGGATTTTGATTTCGAAACCGTGGATTAACCGATCCGGACCGTGAGATTTTTATTATATTTTAAATAAAATATATATATATATATACACGCACACACAATTTTACACAAACTTCTACTACACAGACTAGGGGGTGAACTATGATCTCTTTCAAAACTTGGATGTGTATTTTTATTGATGACCCATGGAAGCAGTCTAACTTGGATGTGTAAATAAACTCAGGATTTGTGACAACATATGGTAAATTGAATTAGTAGTTGTGTTTTACACCATTAGTGCGAGATTCCAACGAAGAAATCTTCTCTAATTAGCTATGGGAGCTCTTTACCTTGATTTCCTATTGTTTCAAGTTGATGTGTTAGTTTCAAAATAGGAATTAGCTGTTAAGAACTTCTGTGTTTGTGGACTTGTGGTGTCCTTAGTATTTATAGAATTTGAATAATGTGCTTTGGGATGCTTCTTGATTTTATTTTTATGCCAAGTTACGACTACCGTAAATAATAATGTCTTATATAACATGTAATCCGTGGATAAAACCGGAACCGATCCGTGACTCGCGGATCGGATTGGAACCGAACCGTGAGACTTTTGGTCTGGACACGGATTGTATTTTCTAAAAACCGTGACTCGCGGATTAGGATTGGATTCAGGCCAATCCGATCCGATCCGGACCGTGTACACCCCTAATAAGTATGACCTATTCTCGTGCATTTTTTGCCATACTATAGCTTGCTTATGGAAGAGTTGGATCAGTTGGCAAGGAAAGTCGAATCCCACCCGAAGAAAGGGATTCTTATTTCCCAATTGGATCAAGGGGATCTGTCTCACTATTCTTAAACGGGAAAACCAGAAAACTTTTCGATAAAATCACTCAGAAATTGTATCCAACAGGTGAAATCCACCCGAAACACTATTTGACTTTCCCATAAAATCACCCAGAAAATGCATCTAACGGGTGAAATCCACCCAGTACACTGTTCGGGTGAATTTCACCCATTGGATGCATTTTTTGGGTGATTATATGGAAAAGTTTTTCTGGTACCGTACCGGACCTCTTCTTAACATAGTATTTAATTCGAAGTGGCCAACTCTTACTTTCTTCTATATCCGAATCACTTTATGCGTTCGGACTGCATTGATTTCACTCCTTGATGGGCTTAAACCCTGGAGTACGTCCTCGGGATGGTACACGAAATGGAGAAAGAACTAGTAAATTAGTTCCACTTTGTAGATCAGATTTACTTTTATGGAGATCACATACGCTGATTCTCGCGAGAGATTTCCTTCCTTGTTTTTTGTTTTCCCCAAACAGATATCTATTATAGTATTGCAGAATGACTTTTCGCGAGGAGGAACATGGACGCGACAAGTGGCACACCATAGGATTTATGGTAAGAAGTAAAGTATTGATCATTGCCTTAGACAAGACAATCTTGGGATATAATGCTTGGAATAATACCAAATATACTGATTCCAGTTTCCTCATAGAGCATGCTAATGTAAATATCGATTTTTTTTAAATGGAAAGAATTGCCCCATTAAAAATTTGAGGCTTATATTGTAACACATTGGAAAGACCAAATCTAAAACTATATATGGTAGAGAGAAAAAAAATTCACACTTGGTACATTTATTTAAAAATGAACGCTGCCCATAAAAAAAATCAATGATTTCATTACATAATTAAAGCAACTCATCTTGAGAATTCAATAGCAAAAAAAATCTGTCAATACTATATATTTTTGCAAAGACACTTCTCATGATTTTTGAATTAGCAAATAATAAAAGATTGAGTTACTTATTGAAGTCTAATTAGTTATAATTTTCAAATTGTGTATTACCTTAATAAAAAATAATGTCTCAAATCCAATTTCCCCAGAAACCATTAAAAGAAATTTTAAATATTTTAAGCATAAATTTAACTTATATGATAAAAATTTCGTAGCTGGTCCTCCAATTAGTCACTCCAATTACCATAATTGTAGTAATCACTTTATGGATTGCAAAAAGGAAATGTGAAGCAATTATATATTCCATGATTAGAAAAGTGTGTAATTTCTTCCTCCCAACAGACTCTCTCCCACCATGTTTAACTAATTTGGACGTATATAATAGTTATAACTATCAATTCAAGTCTCAAAAATTTGTAGATTAATTACTCCTTATCTCTTATTTGTAGATTAATTATACGTGTCCTCAATTTTTAACACTTTTTAGTTTTATTCTAGACTAATCAATTTTGAAATATCTTCCTGGTATTAATTTTTAATGACAAGATAAGGTATCAATTTCAAATGTAAAAATTTCAATTCAAAATTATGTTTATTTTCTGTGATAAATAATTTTCAAAAGGAGAGTCAATTCCAATTCAAAATAAAATGTATTATGATTTTAAAAGGAAACCATTAACATTATCTTTGACATTTTAAAAATCAAACATTCATAGAAATCATAAGTATGTTTAGACTGTAAAATCTCATAGCTCAAAAAATATATTATTCCTTTCTTTTCCTCCTACACCAACAACTCCTCCTTTCACTCATCTCCCTAACACCATGATCCCATGAAACTAAGGTATGTTACATACTAGCTATGTTAATATATAGAGATGAAACAATTTCTTTGGCATTTTCCTTTTTAATTTTGTTTGTTTTTTATTCTCTCCACAGTATTATTTAAATGCTTATGCATCTCATGGACAATTGAGACTCCGGTAACCTCGATTGATAAATGATTAATTATGGTTTCATTCTTTGAAACTTCAATTTAGGTTTTAAAAACTCCATTGTTCTTCTTTCAACAGCAAAATACTTTATTTTCTATTTTTTAGTAGGTTATTTTTTTCAAACATACCTCAGGCTATGGAGGAGATGATTAACATTTAAAATGGAGCTAACGGTTCTGCATGACTTTTGGTGGATATTTCGCAAAATGATGGGTAAGTACTCTACATCCTAAATAAATAAATAAAAACAGGACACATGTATATTAGTTTACACTTGCATGTTTTGGTTAGAGTAAGAATATGTTTTATTGAGTTTTTCTTAATGAAATTTTGCTTCATTGATTTGGGTGGCAAGCAGAAGAGATAGAGGTGAGGTGGTGCAGCCAACTCACCCCACTAATACTTTTTTGATCATTAATTTTTTTGTCGCAAAATTATATACATATATTTTGACTCATCTACCTTTTCATTTAAAAAAAAGGAAATGTACTTCATATACATTTTTTATGTTGCATGTATCGGTTGATCCAAAATTTAGCGCAAGTGAGTGAGATTTTTGTCAATTATATCGATCATAAAAAAATTATGGCCACATTTTTATTTTCTGGGTGTTGGCAATTATTTTTTTAAAAGTCGCATATATGGATTTGTCAATTATATCGATCATAAAAAAATTATGCCACATTTTTTTTTGGGTGTTGGCAATTATTTTGATAAAAAGTCGCATATATAAATTATGATTTTTAGCTAATTAAATCACAATCAGGAATTAGAGTCAATAGGAGTATATAGGAAATAAAAAATTGTTATACTCTTTTAATTTAATTGATCCAGTAATTCCACACAATTTGAAATTGAAAATACAATTTTTTAGTTGATTAAAAAAAAAACATATCATTTTATTTCATGTCTCCGTGCATAGCACGGGTTCATGCTAGTTTGAAATTATTGGAAGAGAGGTGGGAGAGAGAGAGAGAGAGAGAGTCAAGATGGATTTAATTTTGTCCACTGTTTTGTAAGGTAATTGAGAGGCTTAGGTATTATGTCCAAAATAAGGAGATAGTGAGTGTATTTTGTCATTTTGCTAAATCAATATTTAAAATAATGTCTTTATGTTTAATTGTAAAAGTTCATTGTCTCTTCTTTCAAAAAGGCGACCACCACTCCACCTCCGGCCAACCACCACCCCACCTCTAGCTGACCACTTCCGGTGACCAAAAAAATTAGTGAAGTGTCACTAATTTTTAAAAATACACATTACGAATATAAAATTCAAAAAAATCAACAACCCACCTCCGGCCGACCACCACCCCACCTCTGGCTGAGTACTTCCGGCGGCCAAAAAAATTAGTGAATTAAGTGTCACTAATTTTTAAAAATTCAAATTTCGAACATAAAATTCAAAAAAATCAATACCCCACCTTCGGCCGACCACCAGTCCACCTCTGGCCAACCACTTCCAGCGAACAAAAACATTAATGAAATGTCACTAATTTTTAAAAGTTAAAAATTAAAAAAAAAAATCAAAACAACACCTCCGCCGACCACCATCCCACTTCGATCCGGCGACCACAAATTAGTGAAGTGTCACTAATTTTTAAATTTAAATTTTGGACATAAAAAAAAAAAAAAAAATCACCACCCCACCTGTACACACAAGTCAGCGTATAAGAATTCCAGATGTGAAATTCGATGGGTTTAATCATATCATTCTTGCAAGCCGTAGCAAACCGTTTTTAGAAAGAAGAAATGTGGCTGCAGGATGGGTCGCCGTCATGGTTGATGAAAGCGTAGTTCTTTCAATTGATTTCCAAAATGCATCGGATTCTAGTGAGTATCGATTATTTTGTCCGGAGGTGCAACCGCAAAAGCGTGTCCTAATAACACCAAGAAAAGAATCCTTGTCCTTTTGTTTGAAAAGGGGAAATATAGTGCATTTATGCTTAATTTTTCCATCTTTAAATGACATTATTAAAAGTTATCCCAAGAATCCTAATATGATTACCATATATAGGTAATGGTTCGATAAATATTATGTATTTGGTTAAGAGAATTTTAATTAGCCATCCTATTAAAAAAAGATCGTTATGATGCCGCCCCATGTGGTTTGAATAGTTATGATTTCATCCTGTAAAAGGATATTAGCACGGTTATGCCCTTATTAGGTATTTAATTGGTATCTAATATATACTAAGATTATATTCTGTACTAATTTGTACATCCTAACCTCTCTTAACTGACGTCATAATAAGAATTTTACATTTAATAGGCTTAATTTGTGGAATGCCGTTGGGGAAGGCAGCCCCCTACCCATTCCAAAATTGAAATCAAATCATTAATAATTGAAACCATTATCATACCATTAATATTTGATCTGTTCAAAAGAAAATTAAATCTCTTAATTAGTTTGATATTCCTAACTATTCTATTCCCGAGATTAAGGCATCCCATTACCCATTCCAAAATTGAACTTGTCCCATTATCTCATTTTTCAAAAAAAGTTCAGAGAAGAAACCCTCTAAATGGGAAAAGATTGGGATGTAAAAAACATTCCACCACCACCACGTAGCGGTGGTGGTTGGAGATCAAAGGCCGGAGATCAGAAGGGAAGAGCTCCATCACGTTTTGGCCGGAGAGTGCTCTGAAAGTTCTATGTGGTGCATGGAGTGGTGTCGGCATAGAGCTCCATTACGATTTGACAACATGATGCACCGCCGCCGAACTCGGAATCGATCAATCTCAACGGTGATGGAAAAACCCAACGAGTAACCTTTTAATCTCGATCGATCTCACAATCTCGTTTGATTACTGTAATCTTTTGTTTTGTGTTGTATGGTGGTGGTGGGTTTCGAATCTTGTTAATGGCGACGGTGTTTTTTTATTCAATGATGGTTTGTTTTCGATTCAAGGCTGGTGTTTTTCTTCGATTCAATAAAAATGGTAAATCAATAACCATGTTCACATGCCTTTCTAACGGTGGTTGTTTCATACAGTGAATATGGTTTATTGATTTATCATTTTGGTGATTTGATATAGTAAAAGTGGTAAATCAATAAATCATGTTCACAGACATGTGAACATGGTTCATTGATTTACCATATTGGGTGATTTGATACAATAAAATATGGTTCACTGGTTTAGCACTTCGGCACTTTGGGGATTCAGCAAAGTAAATATGGTGCATTAATCAACCATATGTTTCATGGTTAATCTACCATTTTTTTTTGTGGTGCATTAATCTGTCTTTTTTTTTTGTTGTGCATTTGGTCAAAATGTCAAGATTATTTATTTTTAATTTTGTTTGGAGATTTTAAGTGTGAGAAGATTAGAGAAGGGAGAATTAAAAAAAATAGAAACGAGAGCTTTTAGAGAGAGAGAGAGATGGGGAGAGAGAGAGATAAATTAGGAAAGATTAGGAGAGAAAATATATTAGGAAAATCAAGAGAGAGAAAGGGTGTTTTGGGGTTTATTTAAATTTCAGGATGGAATCATAAATATTCAAATCTCATAGGATAGAATCATAATGATCTTTTTTGTACAGAACCCCTAATTAACTCTTTATTTGGTTAATAGCTCTGCTCTCAACAAATTTCGGTTTCTTCATGTTGTCATCAACAATCTTACGGTCTCAGACGAATCCGAAGCTAGGCACATAACTCGACTGGGTTTGCCAGGAAATAAGAAAAGAAAATCATAAAAACCATCCGATCATTTGGCAAAACAAACAAAAGTTTCACAATTCCCCGTAAGCTCCCAATTTTTTCGCATGTGGTAACTCAAATATTTCTATTTATTTATCTAAATGCACTATCAGTCGCACAAAGCTATGAATTTTCCAAGTACTCATACTTCTTTTTTTTTGCACAGCGAAAAAGAGATTTCATGAACTCAAAATCAGGAACAACATATTAAAGGGAGCAGAAAATACGGCATCACAACGAAAAGGAAACATCCCAACTAGGTTGGCACCTAACCCGCTCAAAAATCATATGCCACAGCTCCAATAGAGAGGCAAAGTTGACCAGTAATCAATCAGCCTCACCAATGCATCAAGCTCACAATAATGATCTAGCACAAAAGATAATAGATCCAACACCACAATGAAGTGATAAGATGCAAAAAAACAGATTCCGTCTACTTGAATACTCCTATTGTTAGATTGCCGCAGAGTAACAAGTGCAGCAGAGTTGATTTGCCGCAGAGTAACAAGTGCAGCAGAGTTGATTTCCAATAGCTCAGTGACCAGTGAGATTCAGAGCTTGACTTGCAGGCCTTTGAAATCATAAAATCATTTCAAAGAAACATATGAGAACCAGTAAACCATATGAGATGATCATTGATATCCAGAAAAATCTAGTGAGGTGAATAGATCCAGGGGTATCAAGCAAAATGATCATTGATATCCGGGGCTATGCAGCTATGCAGCGATCCAATTAATTGGACAGTGGTGAAGTTGTTGATACCAATATATAGATGCAGAGAGCTTGAGATCCATTTGCCTCACACACGGGACTTCACTTCAGTATAGATGTAGTACTCAGCAACCTCCAGAATAATGCACAAAATGGAGCCACAAGACACAACCCAACCATGGAATGGACTACCAGAACACCCCCCAAAAACACAATAGAATACCAAAAGCAAAAGACCCCCCATAGACAAGAATAAGACCAGGACCAGACACAATAAAAACCAGACATAACCAACAGATGCAGAAGTGACAAACCCCTAACCCATAACATACCAAAGAAAGACAAAAGAACCAAAAACCAGACACAATAAACCAAAACCAGACCATAGCACTAAAAGACAGAAGAACCAGAACCCCTGAAAATGAGACTGACTAACACCCTAACCCAGAACAAATCACTGTGAGACTCAAAACCCAAGACCCCAAGATAACCTGACTCCCTCCCAAACCATTAATATAGTAATCACAGCTATAATGTATCCAAGATACTTTCAAGCCTTCGAGCATGATAAAGTTTCTGGTTCCAAGCTATTTAGCATGATAAATGTCATTTTGGGAGCAATATATGCTGCCCTTAGAATTACCTTCCAAGCTTTAAATTATCTCTAAGTACGAAGAAACTTAGAATGCATTGAATATTGCATAATATTCAGGTACGAATGACACTTGATAAAATATTTTCTAAGCATGAGGAAACTTAGAAAATTGCAGCATTTACTGCACAACCCAAGTACAAAATACTTGGTAAAAAACTCTAAGCACAAAAAAAACTTAGTACGCAACGAGTATTGCAAAAATTCTAAGTATGAGAAAACTCAGAGTAATTAGAAGTAACATACTTGATCCAAGCTCCTGAGTATGAAGAAACTCTGGTAAGAGGGCCTTAAACTAACATCATCCGAGCTAACCAAGTGCAAAAATAACAGTACGAGAAATTTAGCAACGTATCAATTAACATAGAAATTAAACGGCCGACCTAGCCACGCAGGGCTGACCATCAAAGCTTCTTAGTTCAAAAGAGAGAAAATAGAAATTAACATAGGCATCAAGCCTCTTCACTGTGCTCGGGGGCATCAGTGGCAGGGATGGGACCGGTATCAGTACTCTCAGTGTTACCTATGGTAAGATCAACATCGTCATTTTTAACACGCTTTTGTTCTAGAGGAGGATCCGGTTGAGATTGAGCATTGGCTTGAGCGTCCAGCTGAGCTTGAGCAGCAAGGGCTTCCATCTGGCTCGGCAGTTCCATATCAGTCCACATCGGAGAATCCTCGGGGAGCCCCAACTTAGTGCAACAGCGTTTCCGGCTTGCCTCCTAGAGACCATGCCTGACTGTTGGCATTTGAACTCAGTAGTTGGCAGTAATCTCTATCACAGCACGGTCGTATTCCGCTTTAGCTTTGGGTTGAGCAGCGGTTAACTCTTGACGAAGATTCTGCTCGGTCTCCTCTGCCAGCCTCTTTTGCTCGGCGAGCTCGCTCCTCAGCCATTCTACCTCTTCTTTTGCCTCCTTCAGCAGTTAGGCATTGGTGGCCCCATCCTTTTCAGCTCGCTCAGCTCTTTTTTTGAAGGGAACTCACCTCTCTCTTGTGCTCCCTCTCTATCTCCTTAGCTTTTTCAAAACCAACCGAGACTTTTTACATAATCTACAAAGGACGTGCAGATAGTAAGAAACAAGAAATATATATAGCAGAAAAGTAAAGAAGAGAAAATCAAAAGCAAATTTTATACCCGCGCGCTGGATTGGAAAATAGATTTCATTAGGGCATCATAGGAGCAGCCCTTCTCCCTTTCCAAATCCAGGGGGAGCATTGCAGCTCGAGCGACACCATAGGCAACGTCAACAGACGAGACCTTGTCAATCATTGTGAGAGGAGTTCCGTCTGGGCATGCCAAGACGGGAGCCCATGGCTGCACAAGTGGAGGAGAGCCAAATTCTGGACGGCTAGAGGTAGCTTCTCCAGTTCTTCGCCTTTGGAGGGGCGGTTGAGTGTTTAGAAGGCTCTCCAAGGGCCTTTTATCCCTCTGCTCTTGGGAAGGAATAGATGTCATTTCTGGTGGAGGATTTGTAGGAGCAGTTGCTGGGGGAGCACGAGAAGACCCATCACGCGAAGGTGGAATGGCCAAATTCAACTCATCTAGGAGATTGATCGGTTGTAGAGGCATATTGTGCTCGGGAGAAGGTGAATAGCCTGATGAATCTGAAAGAAGGGCGGACTGCACGACTAAGGAGAGGACGGTTGCACGATGGTCGAACACTCCTCTTTCTTCTTCTTCTTTTTCTTCTTCTTCTATTACTATCCTTCCAGATGTGCTCGGCTCTTGGTCACTGCAGGTAAGGATTGGGATGGCAGTAGGAATCTCTGGGATGTGAGCAAAGGTGGTCTGTTGTTGTAAATCCCTTGGGGCACAGGAACGCGTAGCCCTCCTTCTATATCAACCTCGGCGAGACCTAGTGCTCCTCTCCTCAGCTGGGGCGAGTGGAGCAACTAGGGGAGTTGCGGGAGGCCAAGGATGTCTCGAGCGTGGTTCACCCACTCTTCTGACACCGCCCCAGCAAATGGGGGTGTAGTCTAGCAGCAGGTGGGAAGCACGACCGAGACCTACGGGAGTTGGTTTGAACCCATCGAAATATAAAGCGAACGCGATCTCTTCGCGGTGTAGCCTTCCGTGGTTCAGGCGGCCGCCCTGGTTTATGTTGCTTGCTGCAAGGAAAGGACACAGCATGGGAACAAATAAGTTAGATAAAACAGAATATTTTCATAAGGGAAAAAACAACAGAGGTTTGGGTACTAAAGTGGTTGGCCCGCGGCTGTGGCGCAGGCAAAACCGATGGTATGCCCCTCGGCATCCATGGCTTCCAGTTACCAGTGACTACAAGGTAGTCATCTCCCTCACCCTTTGAAGAATTGGGCAGATCCGTGATAAGCTTCTGCTCGGGGTCTCTAGCCTTGAAGTAATAGGAGTTGTCAGCAGTAGGGACTACACTATATAGATAGTGTAAGTCCCACGAGTCAAGGTGAAGGCCGAGGAGCCTGTTCAGGGCAACTGTGCCCATAACTACCCTAACGAAATTAGGGCATAGCTGCATAGGGTTTAATTTACACCTGCTAGAGACCACTCTGAAGAATGGGTGAAGAGGGAACCTAAGACCACCCTCAACTATGAATATCAGAGGTATATGAATTTTGTCATGGGTTTGACCTTCCCCTAAATCGTCACGTCTATTCAGTCAAAATTCGACATCGTTGGGGATATTGTATTTTTGGCAGAACTCTGTGATTTTTTCAGGAGTACTGAGAAGTGCTCTATGCCTGCCCATATTGGGGGGTAGTTAGGGTTTCATTATAGAAACCCAAATGAGAAAGATGATGAATAAAAAACCTGGAAAAACCCGAAAAAGACAAACACGCGACAAAAATGGAGGTCTAGAGAGGAGTACCTTACAAGATGAGGACCTAGAAATGAACTTTCTGACATGAGCGGAGGAAGAACGGTGAAGAAACGATGAAAGTATGAACTCTGAAAACGGCGTTAATGGCGGACGAAACTCTTTTTTCTCTCTCTCTCCTGCTCTTTTGATTCTGATGAAGGAAATGAGACTTAAAGGGTTTTGGGGGGAAAGAATAATCATTATCCCACCCGGAATCCCGTAAAAGTGGGGCGTGATGTATGCAAAATGTCTGCAAAGCCGTCCTTTGGGCTTATCTGATGACCAATGGGTCACTTCACATTTAATGAAAAAGGAAAATTTTCCCCCCACGTGAGAGGGAGGCGTATAGGAGGCTGTGATAAAGACCGTTGAAGCTCTGCGCACCGCTGATGAATGACAACAGTGGGCAGAGCTGGGGAGCAATTGGAGTGGGTAAAACCTAATTGCCCTTGGGAAGGCAGAGCACGTGCCCTAGTTAATCACCATGGGAGGGTGAATATCTCGGCACCACATAGGGAGTCCTTAAGCCCTGTGTCGAGCTGATTTGACCATGAATAAGGCCAGGATAATAAGAGTGAACTAATAAATCAGGATGCACTAGCTCAGCATGAGACATAAAGGGATGCCCTTGATATGGCCGAGCTAGGTGGGCTACGAATATAGCTTAAATGGCATTCTAGAATGCATATGTCAACTCGGTTGATGAGCTGAGCTATGTACGGGTTATTTCGAGCTACGTGGAAGCACGATACCGCAACGTGTAGAGCGGTGAGACATTCCATAATATACTATAGCGGTTCCTTACGAGATAAGGAGCAATCCTGTCAAATAAGGGATTGGTATGAGCATTCCTAATGTGATTAGCAATATGCCCCATATAGGGAAGAGTCCTATATGGAAAGAAGGACTACTGCTATACGAGATCTAGCAGTATAAGGAAATATACTGCCTAATAGGAAAGTCCTATTAGGCAGGGATTCGTAAACCCAACGGGAAGCTAGGGCACAAGATGCCTAAATTTATAACCTAGAGGTGATTGAATAAATGTAGACACTTGATGAACGCATGTTATAAAAAACTAGTTGGACTTATACAAAGGACTAATGGGAGTGGATGGGCGCATTTTTTAATGAAATGGAAGAACACGTGATGATTATGAAAGTGCGGGAGCAAATGAATGTTCGAGGAAAGATGAGTGTGAGCACATTAGCATAGTATTACGCCTTGAAAGCGTTGGTTATGCCGTGAAAGCGTTGGTTATTACTATTACCCGTGTATCGGGGCATGGGTGCACGGAGCCCGTGAAATCCGGCAGAGGCATAAACTCCATGTATATATATTATTACTCGTGTAACGGGGCGTGGGTGCACGGAGCCCGTGAAACCCGGCAGAAGGACAAACTCCCTATATATATTACTACCCGTATATCGGGCCATAGGTGAGCGGAGCCCATGAAATCCAGCAGAGGGATCCAATCCCTAATACTGATGAAAATGATGGATTTTCTTCAATGAAAAAAAATGAAAAATGAGATTTTTGGGCTATCTATTGTATTTTGACGAAACTTGATGTGTGAACATGGATCTAGACTTGTGTGAAAATGCTTGCGCCCTTAGATTGTATTCCAATGATAATTCCCCAAGCGTAGAGTTTAGGCCGGCGGTAGCATGATAACCGGAAGTCCGGGTCGATTCCACAGAGACCAAATGCGCGGCATGTGATGATTGATTTGCGAATGATGGTTTAGTCTTAAAGCAGCAAACTTGGCTTTGTAGTGTGGGGGTGGAATTCACTTAACTTCGTGAATGACGCGAGATTTAAAAGACTAATTAAAGCAAGGCTAAGTCAAGGGGTTCACAACACCCATGCCTTAGGCCGATTCGTTCTCCTCTAAGATAACCGGCTCGGGGATGTCGTTAAACGACCCCGAACGGAAGATTTGGTTCTTAAACTCGTTTGATTAGAAATGGTGTTTCTCAAAGAATAGGATTCTTGTGCCATTTATACAAACATTTGGATTGACATCGCCCTAAGCATCACATGTGCTAAGCAGTCAAGCCCTTGGCTACGTGTGATCTAAGAGTTTAACAAATCCCAATTTTGATACATAAAATCAATCCGTACTCTTTGATTAACAAGCAGTGTTTGCATTATGGCGAGGAGAGCGAATGAACCTAAGTCACGGGGTGTTAATCACCCCATGACCGAGCCTATAACGACTACTCGATCATTACTAAGTAGAACATGACTATTTTTGTAACGGAAATAAAGAACATGACAAATGATGTTGAAAACTAATTTTTAATGAAGATCCTATAATTGCCTAACACCTTAATACTTGAGAAATTGACAAACAATCAATAGAACTAAGTGTTTTTCAAGGATTAAGCTAGGAAAGCGAGGAATTGCAAAACTTGAGGAAAATGAAAATAAACTAGATATTTAGAACAATCTCAACAAGAGCAACAACTTTAATAAACGTGAAATTAACGGAAGTTAAACACTTACATGAGAAATCTAGAGAGAGAAAGCTTGAAATCCTCCAATGGAGGAGCAAAAACTAAAAACTAAAATGAAAGAGTAAGTAGATAGGAGAGAAGGGGAGAGAGGAGAGTGTATATAGTCTACCACTTCTCTCTCTACATAATATCTAATAAAGCACACACAACAACCCAAAGTTTCCATAAAAGGAAAGTGCAAAAAAAACTTGAGAAGTGGTGCCCGGAGGGTTTTTGGATCGATCCACACCCATCTTGGATCGATCCAGATGTTGTCGGCACAGAAATATCCAAGTCTAGATCGATCCACCCCTGATTCGGATCGATCCAAAGGGGTCTGTGGTGCATTTCTTGTGATGTGGATCGATCCAGCTTCATCATGGATCGATCCAAACGAAGTTGTTGCTGTTTTGCATGAAGTGGATCGATCCAGATTCATCATGGATCGATCCAGCTAAGTCTGGAATGCTTTTGCACACAGTGGATCGATCCACACACAACTTGGATCGATCCAAGTTGGTCTTGATTGTGCCTGGGCTTCTTTCGGTCACTCCCTTGGCCCTTCGTGCTTCCGAGCTTCCTCCAAAACACACAAATACGTGGTGCGACCCTCGAGGGAGGTGTTCCTTAGTCTCGTGCATGCTTGGTCACTCCCGGACTCCACCAGGAGTCCTTGTGCGAGTGAGAACGGCTTCCGATGCATCGGCTTGACTTGTGGCCTTTCGAATTCCCGGTCCTTTGGCCAAATCGTCGTTTCATGGCCCTTGGGGTGCAGTGTTGGTGTGCCATGGGGCACGTGGCCCTCGGTAACGTGGCACGGATCTCAATGCGCTCAAAATGCGCTTTTCGCTTGTTTAACCTGTAACTCGACAAAAACACAGCTTCGCGCAAATCAAACATTTAAGGTGCGAATTCGAGTGCGTGTGTGAGATAAATGAGCAAGATAAGCCCCGGTTATGTACAATATTGGGGGCTTATCACACCCCCCAACTTGGACTTTGCTAGTCCCTAGCAAATTAAACTAAAACAACTAATTAAAATCAATAAAACTTCCCGGGTACCCGATATTATAACTATGCTCAATCTACAAAAAGTCTAGGCAAAGTACCGGTTATCCAGTTCATTCAATCAAAAGCAACTCACGCACACGAATGCCATGCACAATTATGAAATTACTAGGCCACACAAGTAGGCAAGTGTTATGCACCCCAAAAAGTTTCAATTCCAATAGGGCTTAGACAAAAATTGTGTCTCCAAAATTTCAATCACACATAGAAGAATCAAGGCATCCCACAATGAGCGCTTAGCATGGTATGCGATAACGAGGCAAAAATGTTACCGCAAGCTAATAAAATATGCGCTTGTGAACAAAAGAGCTAAATAACGACGGGAAGCATTCAAGTGTAAGCATGAAATATTGCTAAGCGTGCACCTATCGGAGTTAATCACGTACTAAGAAATGAATTTAAACATTGAAAGCTTATAATGACCTTGGTTAGCAAAAGGAGGGACTACAAGAATGTGGCGGCCATATGCTAGCTCGGGTCATTCTACCCCTTGGCCGCCACCAACCCTCAACTATACCATCAAATGCCAAGTTCCGGCATCAAAATATGCACCTAAACTAAATTAACAACTAAAGTTAAAAAGAGTTCGATGAGATACTAATGAAACCAAAAACAAGTGTGTCGACTCCACCGACTCGCTAATCAACTACTATTTACTTCTATTTGATATATACCACCATTGTTGTCACCATCTACCCCCAATCACTCCTCCTCGTCAGAGTCGTCCTCTTCCTCCTCACCATTGTCAATGTCTTCCACAATAAGCTTCGTAGGTACCTCATAGCGTTGGCCACTAAGACTCTCGAGAACCTTTGTCTGCCATTCCTTATGGTGCTTCTCCAATTTCTTCTCCCTCTCAATCTTGTCTAGTGTCTTGAACACGGAAGCCATTAGCTTGAAAAGCCTCTTATACCACACTGTGGCCCTTGAGCTTTGCAGAGGAGGAACAAGCAACTTAGACTTTGCCTTTGGGAGCGGGGGAGGTACCGTGGAGGACGAAGCACCGGGTGCCTTGCTCCTCTTCAGAGTTGTCGTGTCAATAACTCCCCCGTCACATGGTTCCAACTTCGTGTACCCCGACCCTTTCACTCCATGAGCATGGCAAATTCTCGTGATCAAGCAAGGGAACCACAGCATGGTTAAGCCCGGTTGTGTGTCAAGGTAGTCCACCATTTGAAGAAAAATGAAATGGGCCCAATCCACCTTGACTTCCGGATCCACAAATACCCCCAACAACTCGGCCAACTTGTCACTCGGTTTGGTTTCCTTCCCCTTTGGATAGAGGTTTGCATGGATGGCCTTGTTGAGGATCCGAATTTAATCATTGAACCGGCTTGGGATGATTGGCATCATACCCTTTTGTGGGTCCTGGAAAAGTGTCTCCTTGAGCCCATTCTCCTCAATTTCAACCCCCCCAGGATAGTTAACGGTTGATGGGTCGGGCCGTTTGTACTTCAATTCCCCAGCGATGCGGTTGGGGGTCACTTTGGCCACTTTGTTCGCCATATTTGTCGTGAGTTTCACCGGCACTTCATTCTCCCCTTCACCTTCCTTCTCAACCACCATGTTCATATAGAACTCTTTGACGCACTTAAGATTGTACCCCGGGACCGGATCGAACCATTGCTCCAAACCCTCCTGACGAATCTCCGGCACTCCGTATTTTTCACCCAACTCCTGAGCATTCACTTGCCTCTCACACTTCTCTTTCTTTGTTTTGAACTCGGCCAGCCATTTTTTTCTCTTGTCATCCACAACTTCGTCATGTGTTCTTTTAAATTGGCTTTTTGGCCCCTCTACCCGTGCCAGCATTGGCCATAAGGCGCTCTTCCTGGTTGGGCTCATAATCCTCACTGCTAGTCTCACCGTCGGAATCCTGTCGGCGACGCTTGGCCAATTTGGTGGATGGTTTACCCTGGCCTTTGGTTCGTGCCATGCCAAACAATGCAAATCACTTCCCCAAATTTCACGGCCTGTATCTCAAACCTCCGATCAACAACCAACCAACCCCCTTACTTCAATTGTGCAGACAGATAGCAACAAATAAAACAACTCAACAACTGTGCATACGCATTCACAATGGCAAATTATAGCCCACAATGTAGTAAAACAGTAGCAGCAAAGCCCAACTTTCAACCCATCAGAATAACCAACAAGGGCAGTGTAAATAGAGCAGCCATAGACAATTTAAACTCCAGAATCAGCTAATAATGCACAGAAAATACAGGTGTGGCACAATTTTTCACAACCAATGTCAAACGGGTTCAGAGAAACAAAGTGTAGACACCCCAAAATGGGACGTTCACGTACATCTTAATCCCCAATGATGAAAGGAAATGCCCGGAAGAAAATCATGAAATCCCACCTCTGAGCTCTCTCCATTACAAGCCATCCTCATTACCACCTGCAAGCTCCAGAAATCAATCCTACAAAGTCCTTCCAAAGCAAACCCAATCAAAAATCAAGTTCCTCTGTTTTTGGTTCAAACCCGTGAGGTTGCCATTCCAAATTTATTCGAGTTCTAGTCATCAATCATTCTTGTTGCTGCATCAGAGGGGAGTTAGAAGCTATAGGAAGTCCAAATCAAGTTCAAAAGGTTTCAAAAGAGTTTCAATCCGAGAGTTCCAAGCCGAAGGTACATTTCCGTTTCGCCAAAATTCTCAACTTTGGTACCCTGAGGGGAGGGGTGCCGAGTGTGGGATGATCTTCTATATCATCTCCACATTTGGTATACCCATGTTATAGCAAAAACCAGTTCAATTGGAAACCTCCCGGTTGCGTCGTACGGTGAACTTTACGCGTCGTATGGAGCAATCTAATGAGGAGGAACAATTTCTATTCAAACATATCATTTTTCAGTTCAAAGTAATTAGTTTTAATCAAGTTTTCATACCTTGTATGTGCTTCTATTCAATCATGTCGAAAAACCAAAGTTTGAACTGTTTGTGAAGGAAACAGTGTCGCACGGCACTCCTCTTGTACCGCACGGTACACTTGAAGTGCTGTACGGCACTCTTTTGAAAATTTGACCGTTGGATTGATGAACAGTGCCGCACGGCACACTTTCTGTACCGCACGGTACACCTAGTGTGCCGTACGACACACTTTTTGGTAAAATTTGAAGTTTTAACCAGTGCCTTGCACGAACAGTTTGAATCTTTGATTGGTCGTTTGCTTATTGTTATAACTTGCATTATTATCTGTTTCCATTATTATCATCTGTTTTGCTCGATAAATTGGTTATTTGAATAAAGTTCGGCATTAAAATATTTTCTAAAAATCCCACAAATGTTTAGTAAAGACCGATTTTTAATCGGGCAAGCGGGGTGCATTAAAACCCTTCCCCACTCGTAACCTGGCTCCCGGATCCAAAACGAATCTCTGGTTTTCAAATCGTTTTATAAATCATCTTCCAAATCATTTTCAAATTGGTTTCTCGGGTCCTAACCATTTTCCAAAAACCCGGGTGGCGACTCTATTTTCAAAACATCATTTTCGAACGACAAGGCGTGGAGGTCGACCGTCCACACAAAGACTAGCCATGGATACCTTGCTAACGATGAACACCACAGAGATTTCGCACCCCACTGCTGGTAACCCCAGATTATGCTAAAAACCCCTTTGCTGTGCAGTTGATGAACAAACCCCAGAAATTCGACTGCCCCTGTGGGTTTTGGTGGTGGTCTATAGTGGGTTAGGGTGATTTAGGGGTTATGGGTTGTAGGGAGAGAGGAGGGGTTAGGGATTTCGAGTGGTGATGGTGAGAGAGAGAGATCACGATGGTGTGGTGGTTTGGGGGTTTAAAGTTAGGGTTTACAGTGGAGGAGAGAGAAGAGAGATAGGGTACGGTTATGGGGTGTAGGCTCATGGTGGAGTGATGGACGGTGGAGATGGTGGTCTGGCTATGGAGTAGTGTAGAGGGAGAAGAAGATCAGAGGAACAGGTGAGTGGATCGATCGGGTATAAAGGGAGAAGAAGTTGGAGTTTTTGAAGTGTTGTTTCAAGTTAATAGGACTGGGGTGTTATTATTTGGGCAAGTGACCAAAGTGGACCGATCCCCTTTTAACCTGGACCGATCCGGATCAATCTGTTGAACCTTGTCACAAAGTGGATCGATCCACTATCACCATGGATTGGTCCAAAACAAACTGCAATGAAATTTTCCCCAAGTGGATCGGTCCACTCCTAACCCGGATCGATCCAGAATTAACTGGAAGCCATTTAAACACAGTGGATCGATCCACTAGCAAACTTGGATCGATCCAAGTTGTTCTGTTCCTAAAAAAAAAACTTCATTTTTGCTTCTTGATTCAACTTCCAAGCCCCAACCTCAATTCAATTCATGCAAAGTTGACCCGATACGGAACATAAAACTCCGGATTCATTCCCCTCATGAAATGTATCGCCCATCTCCACTTCCAACCTATCCTCCAAACATCCGGTCTCGCTTTTTTACCGTTGGATATTTTTAATTTTCAATTGGCATGCCCCTTATCTCACCTCCTAATTTCCTCCAAACAACCGGTTTCTCATGGCTCAACAAAGGACGGAAACACAGACTTGGTACAAAAATAGGTACAATGGGACTCATGTGTGGTTTAATTACACAAAGAAAATGCTTATATCATTTCCTACGTACGCTAAAAACTCCGACACGAATGCACGAGTGGCGATAAGCTAGCTTAACTCAAATAAAAAATTATGTACACCAAGGAATTGAAAAACAAGAAACATGGGATTTTTGGAAGAGTGAATCTCTACTCTAAGTGATGCACGTTACTCAACTACGCATGCGGCCTAACATGTTCATCAAATTGCATGTATATGAGTGTGCACAAGTTAACATCTCAATCAAAATCACTGAAGTACGATACTCTAGCCATTATAGAACGATTGAGCATATCTAGCGTATCTCACTATAAGATTGTACTAAAATGGGAGGTTTTATCGCAAAAATTTTGACAGAAAATGAAAAATAGAACCGGAATATGTACACTACACTATTCCCTCCCCCCAACTTAATATTTGCAATGTCCTCAATGCAAGAGAATGAAAGTAAAGAGAAATAGGGAACAAAAAATTGTACCGACGGGGAGGCAAGAGAGGATTTTGCTCATTGGTAACCGTTTGACTTTGGATAAAGAATTGCATGGTTTCTTCCAATGAGCGCTTTTGAGGTGGTGTGTGATATAAGTTAGACCCATGGTGTTGTTGATTTGGAGGGTACCGGGGTTGCCCTTGGTTTTGATTTTGACCTTGGGGAGGTCGATAACCTTGATTTTGAGCCGGGGGTGGCCTTTGAGGCTGCCCTTGATTGGGTTCCCTCCACTTAAGAAAAGGGTTATCTCTCGTGCCCGGATTGTACGTGTTTGAGAAAGGATCGTACCTCTGACTGACTGCGTTCACCTCTGCCTGATTGGCCCCGTGTAGGGCCTCTTTGAAAGCGGCAAAGGCGAGGCACTGGTTTGAAATGTGCCCACCCAACTCACAATAGTTACAAATATTCTCCACTTGGGCCACCGGGGCCAATTCTGCTATCTTGTTCAACTCCAAACTATTCATTTTTTTAGCAAGCAAGTCGACCCTACGATGTAGGTCGGTTTGCTCGTCCAATGTGTACTTGCCAGAAGCACTCGGGCCGGGAGTATTCGAACTTTGGGCCGGATGGGACCTCTTAGAAGGTTTCGAGTAATCCCACGCCCGATTATTCTCGGCCAATTGGTCCAAATACTCCCAAGCCCCCTCGGGATATTTATCAAGAAACTCTTCGTTGCACATCGTGTCAATCAATTTTTGGCTCTCGCGGGAAAGCCCGCGGTAAAAAGTGATCACTTGATCTTGTTCTTCCAAACCATGATGTGGCACTGATATCAACATATCTTTAAAACGCTCCCAACATGCATAGAAAGTCTTGTCATTTTGTTGTTGAAAACCTTGAATTTGTTGCATCATATGACGAGTTCTATGCTCTGGGAAGAATTTCTTGAAAAACTCCCTTTGTAAGTCAAGCCAAGCCCGCACGACTCAGGTTTTAAAGCATTGAACCAATCCTTGAACTTGCCTTTTAGAGAGAATGGAAAAAGTTTGAGCCGTGCGGACTCCTTTTGACTGGTTTGACTCACAATTGTATTCACAATTTCATCAAAGTGCCTAATGTGAGAGTAGGGGCTCTCATGCTCATGCCCATAAAAATGAGGAACCAAGTTTATGTGGTGAGTTTTGACGGTAAAAGTGTTGGCAGGCGTAGTATTAGGGAGGACTATGCACGAAGTATGCAGAGTGCGTTCGGGATTCAAGTAATCCCGCATAGTCCTCTGACATGGTGGTGGTGGTGGTGGATCGTTTCGTGGAACCCCATCATCGTCAGTCATTACATCGACTGGCGGAGTGTCAATGCTAACTAAGCGGCGATTATGAGGGACTCGAAAGTAACCGCGCTGCTCGTGCATACACTACCAACTAGCAGACTGGAGGGGTTATTCAACCACCTCACCACAAACAATTCCGAGGGGCTATGCCACCGCCATGTTATATATATGATAGAAATTTAAAAACTAATATACTTCCTCGAGCTTCGTTAAACCTCAATTTAAACAATCAACTATTTGGTTAGAGGTATCTGCCCTTAGAACTATACTAGTTCAACAAAAATAAAATAAGTGATATGTACTAATGAAATAAGATACTTACAGTGGCGTGGCGCGAGGCAAACTCACGCAGAGTAGACCATTAGGTCCCCGACAACGGCGCCAAAAATGCTTGCGCCCTTAGATTGTATTCCAATGATAATTCCCCAAGCATAGGGTTTAGGCCGGCGGTAGCATGATAACCGGAAGTCCGGGTCGATTCCACAGAGACCAAATGCGCGGCGTGTGATGATT
The DNA here is from genome assembly GCA_963854785.1 of Vaccinium vitis-idaea. NCBI lineage: Eukaryota > Viridiplantae > Streptophyta > Magnoliopsida > Ericales > Ericaceae > Vaccinium > Vaccinium vitis-idaea. Next base: position 36,478,600 of record OY978219.1, on the reverse strand, counting down.
GATTCGTGAATGATGGTTTAGCCTTAAAGCGGCAAACTTGGCTTTGTAGTGTGGGGGTGGAATTCACTTAACTTCGTGAATGACGCGAGATTTAAAAGACTAATTAAAGCAAGGCTAAGTCAAGGGGTTCACAACACCCATGCCTTAGGCCGATTCGTTCTCCTCTAAGATAACCGGCTCGGGGATGTCGTTAAACGACCCCGAACGGAAGATTTGGTTATTAAACTCGTTTGATTAGAAATGGTGTTTCTCAAAGAATAGGATTCTTGTGCCATTTATACAAACATTTGGATTGACATCGCCCTAAGCATCACACGTGCCAAGCAGTCAATCCCTTGGCTACGTGTGATCTAAGATTTTAACAAATCCCAATTTTGATACATAAAATCAATCCATACTCTTTGATTAACAAGCAATGTTTTCATTATGGCGAGGAGAGCGAATGAACCTAAGTCACGGGGTGTTAATCACCCCATGACCGAGCCTATAACGACTACTCGATCATTACTAAGTAGAACATGACTATTTTTATAAAGGAAATAAAGAACATGAAAAATGACGTTGAAAACTGATTTTTAATGAAGATCCTATAATTGCCTAACACCTTAATACTTGAGAAATTGACAAACAACCAATAGAACTAAGTGTTTTTCAAGGATTAAGCTAGGAAAGCAAGGAATTGCAAAACTTGAGGAAAATGAAAATAAACTAGATATTTAGAACAATCTCAACAAGAGCAACAACTTTAATAAAATTAACGGAAGTTAAACACTTATATGAGAAATCTAGAGAGAGAGAGCTTGAAATCCTCCGATGGAGGAGCAAAAACTAAAAACTAAAATGAAAGAGTAAGTAGATAGGAGAGAAGGGGAGAGAGGAGAGTGTATATAGTCTACCACTTCTCTCTCTTCATAATATCTAATAAAGCACACACAACAACCCAAAGTTTCCATAAAAGGAAAGTGCAAAAAAAAACTTGAGAAGTGGTGCCCGGAGGGTTTTTGGATCGATCCACACCCATTTTGGATCGATCCAGATGTTGTCGGCACAGAAATATCCAAGTCTGGATCGATCCACCCCTGATTCGGATCGATCCAAAGGGGTCTGTGGTGCATTTCTTGTGATGTGGATCGATCCAGCTAAGTCTGGAATGTTTTTGCACACAGTGGATCGATCCACACACAACTTGGATTCATCCAAGTTGGTCTTGATTGTGCCTGGGCTTCTTTTGGTCACTCCCTTGGCCCTTCGTGCTTCCGAGCTTCCTCCAAAACACGCAAATACGTGGTGCGACCCTCGGGGGAGGTGTTCCTTGGTCTCGTGCATGCTTGGTCACTCCCAAACTCCACCAGGAGTCCTTGTGCAAGTGAGAACGGCTTCCGATGCATCGGCTTGACTTGTGGCCTTTCGAATTCCCAGTCCTTTGGCTAAATCGTCTTTTCATGACCCTTGGGGCCCGGTGTTGGCGTGCCATGGGGCACATGGCCCTCGGTAACGTGGCACAGATCTCAATGCGCTTTTCGCTTGTTTAACCTGTAACTTGACAAAAACACAGCTTCGCGCAAATCAAACATTTAAGGCGCGAATTCGAGTGCGTGTGTGATAAAAATGAGCAAGATAAGCCCCGGTTATGTACAATATGGGGGGCTTATCAGAAAACTTGGTAAAGTTTATCGCTTGATATGTGTAGCAACTGGAAGACTGGGTGCAGTGTTAACGTGTATTCCTGTAGAGTATGGTGCATAATGGAGTTTCATATGATTGGATGATGATGACAAATTGTGCCAAGGTGCTAAGTGGCTTTTGTTTATGTACTATTTCTCTAGAAATCAGTAGTACGGAGAAGCGAGTGATTGTTATTGGTATGAAAATGAGAGAGAAGAAAGTATTGAATGATTTTGTTATACTATCTTGCATGCATAAGTTTAATCTATTCATGAGTTTAACAAGCGCAAGTTAAATGTCGTATTAGGTGTTAAATGTGGTTGTCTGTTATGAAATGTGAAACTTCTTTTCTAAGAACCTTAATGATCTATTTCTGGATATTCAACTTGGAGTACGGCTGGCCACCGTTACTTCACGATTGAGCATCTGGGGTAGAAATTTTCTGACACGACGCATATAAGAAACAAAACTTGCTTTGTTTGTACGGTTATGAGTACATACCATATGACATGAGTACCAGAGTCCTTGATGTGATTAGAGGCATAAATTCTTTTATTAAATTGTCTGCTCAGTAATGTAAATGTTCTTTCTTTACTTAAACTGTTGAAATTTCTTCTTTTACTATCGTCTGTGTTTTGTCACTATATGGGAGTTGGTGGTCTTACTTGCTTATAAATTTCTGAAGTTTGGGGTCCCAACTGTTTGGGTGTGGCATGTTTGAGATTGAATACGTTGTTGGAGTTAAAATTTTGCACGTGGTGATTATAGGAATATCCCTATGATATTATGAGTAAACCTGTGATAAATTCTGTTAGGCGACAATGTAATTAAATGTTGAAATATACGATTCATGGTGAGGAGCATACCGAGGTCTTTAGCACATTGTACACTCTTATGTTTGAATGATATTGTTATATTTTATAACCTAGGGTGAACGGGAAATGAGTAATCGAAGTTAGAAATTTGATAATGACTGAGAATAATTTGGCGAAAGAGTTGTTTGGGAGTCATTTGAGGACTTAGAGATTTGGAAATCTTAGAACTATAGATAGTAGTGGTGGTTTATTCGGAAAATGCATGGGTTGTATAGACTTGTTGTTTGGAGTTGAGATCTGAGTGGTTAAATTAACATCGAATAAGGGGGAAGGCAAAGTATGTATGTACCATGCGATCGTTTTGCAATATACACCCTTGTAGGTTAAGAAAGAAAACGACGTGTAAGGAGATTAATGGTGAGCTAGATGTTGATTGGAGATGAGCTATTGTGCCATAGGATCAGTATTGGGTGCAGTACATTTGACATCATGGGGTTATACATATATGGGACTTAGTCCGCCGTTATTCGTTGATACCTCGTTGGGTAGTAGGATTCTTTTAGGATGCATGTGTTGGAGTCATGAGTTGGTTATCTAAGTTTGTCTTGATTTTGCGGGGAACACCGGAGGCCGTTAGAACAGTACTCATGAGACCCTCAGGAAGGAAGTTGATTGTATATTTGGTGGTTGGCTTGGCAATAGATAAGAACTAGTCCGTCCGTGGGAATTGCCGTGTGGCGTTTGTGATTTTCCGGGCATGCTTCCGGGAGAGTCACCGGGTTTGTCACCCGAGCGGGAGGTTGTATTCACTGTGGACTTATTATCAGTTGTGGCACCTATCACGAGAATTAAGGTTTTGGTAAATTTGAGTGAGATGAGACTGATTCAACAAGTGTGAGGTGATTTTCATACGTGGAGTTGACTGCTCCGTTTACCTCTACGCATCACGAGAGGGACTTGAATACGTGTCTATGTAATATGGGAGCGTGGTAACGTGTGGGTTTTATTTTTAATTCGATTGAAGCACTTAATAAATTTTACTTTGAGAAATTATTCGTTTGCATGAAAATTTGATAGTTTAATTATATCCGTTAGAGATTCACGTGTTATGACTCTTTTTTGGCAAGGGACTTGGAGACACGCGACGAATTGTGACTGAGAAAGTAAATGAGATTCGTTAATGCTTGCTAACCGTTGAGAGTGATTGAAGGGTTAAACTGATTGATATAGTTGTTGGTTGTCATTCGATGTGGGGAAATCATACGTTTATCGAGGTACCGTTACATGGGATTAGAATTGTGTAGGACGATGGAGTAAGCTAACTTCACTATAGATTGGGCCGCATGGTGCTATTGAATGAATCGGGAAGGTTGCGTATTGTTTGGTGTTATTACCTCATTAATTGCACATTTATGAGTTTTTCCACGTATGGGTTGATCCATAACATGTGCTATGTTGCTCAAATTGGAGTTTGTGTTCGTGACATCATACGGGGAGATCAATACAAAAGTTAATATCTATATTCATATAGATTGCTAGTCCATGTGCCAAAAACCCGATAGCCACGTTGGATGAGGAAAGCCAAGGTTACTAGAGTATCCGAAGCCAAGGTTACTAAAGATCTATGAGATGTTGCAGATGTATGCTTCTTGAAACCAAAAAAGCCCAATGCCCTCATGGGTCTGGAGGAAATTACTTAATCTTAGCTATTGTTCAACTTCACATCAAATCCATTGTTGGCCATGGTAGATATACCTCCTTATGGTATGACAATTGGCATCCCTTGGCTAAAAAATATGGCACTACCTTCCCCAGGATTCTACTGTAGCTAGAGTGATAAGAGGTTCCCAATGGGCTTTTCCTATCTGTTGATTATGCAAAATGAGCCATATTGAGATCAGTGATGTTAAAAACAAACTTTCCATCCTTCCTGAGCCTAATGAGGATATTGATGATCATAAAAAATGGTCTCTCACTCCCAATGGCCAATTCACAATATACTCTTTGTGGGACAACCTAAGAACTCATTACCCCAAAGTCCCTTGGCACCACTGTGTATGGTTTCCTGGCCACATACCCAAATGTAGCTTCATATCATGGGTTGATATTCAAAATAGACTCTACACAGAGGATAGATTGATGTTATTAGGCACTAAAACGTCCTCTTCTTGTAGTTTTTGTCAAGATTGTGAGAGTCATGACCATTTATTCTTCAACTGCCCATACACCACACAAGTGTGGGCTAAGATTACATGCAACTAAACTCAATTTCTCTTGGCCCCATCTTGGTCATGGATAAGCTGGGTTGCTTTGTTATCAACCGTCAAAGGCAAATCACTTAAGTCTCTCATGATTAAGTTGGTTGTTACAACATCAATTTATCACATTTGTATTGAGAGAAATTTTCTGGAATTCCAAAATGTAGCTTGTCCAATCTCAGTTGTGGTGCACAAAATCCACCCGATTATAAGATATAGGATGCTGTCATTGGGGAATTTGCCCCAAGGGCCACAATCCCAATGGCTTATAACTGAATGGGTTTTTGTGCAGGTGTAGGTTCATCGTTGATATGCTAAATTAATCAAATAGGTTCCAAGTTTTCTAGATCTTTGGTGTGCAGGTGCTATCTTTCTTACTACAATGAGGAAAGGGTTGGGATATTGGTCTACGTTACCCCTTTTTATAGTGCTAAATGTGGCATTATGTCTTTGAAAATGGTAATTGCTGGATATGCTGCTTATAGTTGCTGCTCAGTCGAAGCTCCCTAATACTCCTAGTACGTATGAATGGTAATATCTATATTCATATTTTCATTTGTATTGGAGAGGCAGGGACCTCCCTTGTTTATGACTGAGTTAGGATATTCATTTATTCCCGAAAATAATTTGTGTGCTGACCTTTGAGAAGTGGGATTGGACCTTTATTCTTTGTGAGAGGAGACAATATGTAGCGGGTCGATGAGAGAGGGAGTTGAGGATCCATGTTCTAAAGGTCATAGTGAAAAATGATGAGATGGGGTGTGAGTAAATCGAGGGAGTATGAAGTGGGAGTACATATCAACCTTAGATTTTACTTTTTCTTCTATTCTATCTTAAAAATGATATTGGTACACTTAACTTACACCCCACAATGCCACATGCACACTAAGGTGATGTGGGAGACAAAGAGAAGTCCAATGTGTGGCCCACCTGAAATGATGGGCTTCTCTTTGTTTGCCACATCATCTTGGTGTGCAAGTTACATCACCTTGGTGTGCAAGTTAGGTGTACCCAGGAACGGATCTAGGAATTAATTCACCATATTGGGGGCACAAATTTCTACTAAGCTTAAGCATTAATTTAAAGTCTAGCACAACAATACAAAACTAGTTTTGTCCTTATGAAATAAGACTTGCAATACATATACTTCTAAATTTTTCTATACATAAGCACAAAAAAAAAAAAAACATAAACACAATAAACAAAATATCCCTCACATGTCAAAAATGTACATATCAAGTTGAAGGTGAAGCCTCATAAGCTCAACCGGAGAAAATTCTTTAGAATAAAACTCGGCAAGACGAACCAACTTTTTCTTGTCAAAACTAGAAAACAAGTTGCGTAGATTCAAGCCACACAAAGTAACAATTCACTATTCGCCTCAATAAAACAAGAATTTAATTCTTGAATTTGCATATCAATAACAGTATAGAATACCTCCACTCGGTAATAATATCAATATCAGCGACAGCGAAGATGGCAGCGTTAGCTACTTTAGAAGCCAGATCGTTTGATATGTAGATGTGCTACATGTGCATATACAGCAGCATCATCTTTTAGCCAGATTGTTTGATGTGTAGATGCCCTACATGTGCATATACAACATCTTCTTTTTGTTAACTTTCGAATTTGCATCATCAAGTCGGCTCACCCCACATCTTTCCAATGTTAAAGAAAGTGTCTTGATTCCAAAGATGCAAAAAGCACACCATAACAATCTAACCAGCTGACAACACGAGAAGCTTCAGTAGCAAAATCAGGACTTCATTGTTGATACTCATCAAAGCAATTCCCCAGCCAATTAACGTCAGGGCCCTCAACCATACCCTTCATATTATTACCTCTCATTGATCTAATTTGAACATCAAAAACACCCTCCAAGTAAAAGTTTTAGCAATGACACTTCGTGATAGCCAATCATCCCCTACCACCCAAAATAATTATTAACAAAGAAAATAATTAAAGTGATCGAAAGTAAAAATCAATTTAATAAACTAATTTTGTGCTTAAAAAAAATTAGAGTCATTACAAATTTAATTTTCTTCTTGTGTTTTTTGCTATTGTCCCCTAAATTTGCAGGGCGGTTGCTGTTCTCCTCCAACTTATTGTGGATATCAAGAGATGAACAAGACTTGGGTTGTCTCCAATTCCGGACTATATTACAAAGATTACAATTGTATGAATTGGAGCAACAAGAAAGGCAAATTGTGTTACAAATGAAACCCGTGCAAGGCCACTTATCTCAATGATCACTTGACTGAATGTGACCTTTGGGGGGCTTGTATGATCTTCGTCCCATTCATCCAAGTGGTCACTCAGGTATGCGGACTTGTGCAAGTTACAATTGTAACACAGTTTGCCATTGTCATTGCTCAATTTATACTATAGTCCGGACTTGGGAACAACTCAAGTTTTGTTCATTTCTTAATATCCACAATAAGTTGGAGGAGAACAACAACTGCCCTGCAGGTTGAGGGAACAATAGCAAAAAACACTAAAGAAAATTGAATTAATTATTGTTTATAGAAACAAATTTTATGACTACAAAGATATTATGTATCTTTACTCCTAAACAATTGGCACGCCTTTTGTCTTCAATATTTTCTCCAAATGAAAAAATTATTTGCTTCCATTTCATTTGCTTCCATCTCTTGCGAAATATCATCTTAAGATTGTTGGTGCAAATATCGTATCGACAATGGAAGTGGATAAAAATAAAGAGATAAATAATTGCTCCAGGGCGCGTCACATTGTTGCTATCCCTTAACACGATATTCGCCCACATCAATTCGAGTGAATTTGGTGTGCACTGGGTTACTAGCGAATTCGAATCCAAGATACAATGAAACCCAATCCCAATTGACTATTTGTCCTACTGTGTCATGCATAGACAAAGAAGAACTACAACACCTTTGGATTTCCGAGCTAGCCAAAAATATATGTAGGAGATAATTTTGTAGAGAGAAACAACAACTAGAATCATAATCATTTTTTCTATATAGGAAATTGGTGAAACCCCTAGCCTTTATATAGGCATAGACTTGTGACCATTCACCAAAGGCCATTTCTTTACATTTGAACCATTGTGACCATTCACGAATAGTTATACCTATTCAATTAAACCTAACGGTCAAACCATTCAAAACCAATAGTTATGTCTATTCCTTTGTCTCGAATAGAAACACCTTTTGGTTTAAACCATTTAAATCCAACAGTCATGTCTATTCACTTATCCCGAATAGACACACCATTTACTTTAAAGCTAGTCATTCACCAATAATCTACCTTAAATATTTTGGAAATATTCCAACAAAATTTTGCAAGTCAGAAATCATACCCTTGTTTAACCTAAGGGTTGTGGGTGTGTGTGCTAATGAGAGAGAGAAAAAGACCTTTGTTCGCGGCCGGTGGCGGAGGGCAAGATATGAAAGATGGTGCATACTAATTCAGTTTGCATGCTCTCTCTCCTTCTCTCTCTATATAGCTCCAGCAACACGTTGACCATGTCGCACGTAGCCGTTGGCAGAGTGGCAGGCTCATTCTTATTGAGATAAGGATCCAATGAGAAATTAATTCTCTGTAATCAGCAACAAATATTTGCACCTGCTGTTCATTTATTTCCACACGTCCATCTTGCATCCATTATACTACTGATTAGGGTACGGTGTAACCAAGCTGAATCAAGCCTAACTCTGTTAGATTCGGAATTAGTTTGGCGAGGTATAAGTGAAGCTCGGGTTCAATTCGAGCCCAAACAACTGAGCTAGAGTTTGGCTCTTATAAAATTTACAAAGATCAGGCTCTGATAGGCAGGGCTCGTGAATCTCAAACTAGCCAAAAACCGAGCCAAATTTAGACTCGAATTCAGTTTGTTAGTAAACTTTTTTCTTGTACTAGATCAATATTCCCAAATATTTTACCAGAAAGCTAACACGGTCGGAGCCCCCGCAGGCGCAGCATCCATTGCTTCATTCTCTTGGATTAGGCTTGCGAGCTCCGCCCGTCTTTCTCTCAAGGCAATTTCGCGTTTGGCCATGGCAGTGCACGCAATGTCTACCCTGGCCTGGGTATTTTCCACCTCTTTCTCTTTAGCAGCAATCCTTTTGGGGATCTTCAGATTTCTGCACAACGCAAACATGTGGTTCAGGTGGAAAGTAAGCCAATCAAGTTTGAGCCCCAGAGTCTCAAGATCAACAATAGCCCCTTTTGACCTTCCGTAGAATTTGAATCGAAATGCTTTAGATTAATGCTCTGGAGGGATCGAGCTCACTACTGCGGCTAAGTTGTCCGAAAACATTCCCCCTCCCAGGGGACTTTTTGCTTTGAAATCAGCAAACATATCTAGATATGTTTGTAGGATCAACTCTAGCGAAGAGAGATTGTCTTTGTAAACATATAATGACAAGAAATCAGCCATATCAGAATAAGTGGCCATATTCGCCTGGATCTCCTCCACATCATCCTTATGTGAGCCCACGGCTACTTCCAATTCTGAAAGTCACCTTTGAAAAGCATATCAATAACAAGGTGGGCAGTATTTATTACAGGCTGATCAAATTCTCCTAGCCTATTTTCAACAACGGGGTTAAGCTTGGATCGCGATTGAATTTCACCCCAAATATTACGAAAAGTACTTGAAGAGTCAGAATGTATACCTGCGCTTGCGCGCACAGCATGCCCATGAACCAGGGACTCAGTATGCACTTGAACGGGCGAGGATGGGTAGTCAACGACAAAATCCTCCCCCTTGTCATAATGTTGGCTCTCTTCTGATGTCGTTTGCCTGATTTCACTGTCAACGTAAGGGCGTAAAAACTCACCCTCGTAGCCACGGCCAAACCCATAGTCGCTACCTTCACCCTCTTCAACAACTTGCTCTTGCCCTCTCCTGCATCTGGTGGAGTCCTCTTTGCTAACCTCCCCTTCCACAGAGTGTGTACGGCCACGCAGGGCAAGCATGTCATCAATGGGAGCATTTTCTTTTTGGGCACAGATGGCAAGAAAGGCCTCAAGTTGCCCATTGGGATTGTTGGGGGCCTCATTCTCTTCATCCACATCAATAATTAACGCCCCTGCGAGCTCAGCTCTATCAACTTCTTTCTGGACCTTCTCAGGCGTCCTTATAAGCCCCAAGATGGCATGGATGTGCACATTATAATCATCACTGTCAGAGTCTGGGAGGTTTGGTTTGTTGGGTCTTGCTGTTGTTTGCTGTTTGAGGGTGGCGACTTGAGAAGTAAGGATGAATACCCAAACAAGTCTCCTTCTTGTGCGCCTACTGGCTTGGTCCTCATCTCCCAGTGCGGTGGCTTGAGACCTGGTCCTGACACCAATGACAGGCAAGGCAGCTATAGGCGCAATTAGCTCAGCCCCAGGAGTGGCCAAGGCTCCCTTGAGGCCCAACAGCTCCTGGCTCTGCGCCAGTCAGCAGCCGTAGGCTTGGCACCACGAAGGGTGAGATCGGGCTTGTATACGTTTCACGGCTAAGTCTGGAGGGGATCACCTTGCACAAAGGCGTAGATCGAATCTAAATTTTTTCTCCAAAATAGACGGTATTGAGAGGAGACCATCAGAATTCGGATGGACTCAGGGAACCTTTAGTAAGTTACACCACTCACCATGGCATCTGTAAGTGGTAATAACAGACAGCTGGAGCTTGTTGTGAACTCGGAGGGTTTAAGTCCTGGCCCTAGCACTACTTGGTCATAACCCAGTTACTGCGCAACCCTATCTGGCCGATATACAATCGTGTTGCGTCCCTTATCCCCAAAATAGGGAAGGTAGCACAGGCAGCACATGGCATGCATGCTATGTAAAAAGTTGCATTTCCTCACGTTCTTATCTGGGAAATCTATTCCCTTCGGAGTGTCAAAATCGAAATAACTACATACGCCGTCAAGTACCTTGGTGTACGGACACTCCCGAAAGTGTGACTTATCATCCATAGATGGAGTAGAGCGATGATAGAAAGCGTGCAAGGAACCGGGGCAGGTAGAGCTCCTTGTTGTACTCTGGACCCTCAACAAACTGGCACCTGTAGCCCCTTGCTTCATGGGTTGGAAGTCTTTGATAAAATAAAGCATCCAACTATTCCATGACATTTTCTTGGGATTCCGGGGCGCGTGGAAATTCCCTTGATTGTCCCATCTAGAACCATGCTTGCCCGCGGCCTTGTACGCCAACTTCAGTTTAACCACCATCTCTTGCTCAGTTAAAGAAAACTCAGAAGGATCGAGCTCCTCTGTGCCCTAGATAAGAAGATGGAGTAGAGCGATGGTGTTTTGCAGCGTCAGACCAAATTCCCCCAAGGGAATATGAATATGTGAGTGTCACTACTCCATCGTGACATGAGGAAATCCAAGTGATCATTCCTCTTATTCAGGGTGAGGCTCCACGAGGTCTTTATTGCCTCAAGCAAGCACGCCTTTTCCAATATCTTTTTGTGCTCTCTAACCCCATTCATCGTGTCAACCCAATCGCCCCAGTGAGTAGTGGCCGTAGAAGTGGCGGCAAAATGGACTGCACAAAAGGGGAAATCCCCCCTTTCTATGCGAAGTCGGAGAACAAACGACAGAGGAACCAGATCACCATCTTCAATAGGCACCTCCGGGACAATGGGCAATATATTCCTGGGACCTTCTCTCCAACGGGTTGTAGGACTCAACCTTTTTCTGAAAAGGGTCTTACTTGCCTTTGAAGTATGGACCCCTGCGCCACGGACTATCTGGTGGGATTGGGCTGCCTTGGTCTAATGTTCTACCCCCTACGATGGCCTCACTACAAACCATCTTAAAGAATACTTGAAGGTGAACAAAGAAAGAAAGGACAAAACTCGAGAAATTAGAAAGAAGGCGAAGCTATTGTTAGAGAGAAAAAGTGATTTGAGGAAAGTAGAAAAAATCAAAGGTCTCGTCTGATACTTATAGAAGAGATAAAGCAATGGTCATTAACATAATCACAGAATCAAGGGACCGACGTAATAATGGCAAAGTACAACTGAAAGGATGATCTTCCGAAAGGTTTCGAATATTGGATAAGGCATTGATGTCGCTTGCGTGTGAGAAAGAGCATGAAAGTCATGTCACGTGTCTCACACGCGCGCGGGGGGCTGTTGTAGGAGAGGTTAGCACTTTGACATAAGTTGACTAAAGTCAAAAACTGACCATCAAATAAAGTGATGATAGGTGTCATACCTGATCACACAACATGTGGCTTGGTCGCGCGGCACAGACCGCTCAAGTCAGTGGCGCGGCGTTGTCCTCTACAGTAATCTCCATTTTGCGCGCTGCTAAGGCCGATGGAAGAAATATTTATTTGATCATGGGCCATCCATCCATGGAGAAAAGCCCATGACCCACGTAGCTAGTGCGGCCCATATAAATGGACGAATATGCAAAAAACTAGTCCATTTTAGCCGAAGTAATTATATTTGCTCAGGTCTAAAGGTAGGACCCAAGGGATCCTCTGAGGCTTGGCAGCGGTACAGGCGCGACCAATCAGGTCGCGACCTTGCTCAAATGGGAATGAAGGGAGATCTAGTAGCTTGGTGGCTATAAAAGAATAGAGGATTCACCGCGAGAGGAGTGGAATAGCGCGCCACTGCATGGGTCAGCTGCACAGTAGGTGACGCCACCCGCTCGGCCAAGTTGTGAGAAAAGGACATGTGTCCTCATATTATAGGACGATAGCCTGCCACCTTACCATTCCCTTCACAATTCTCAAAGAGGGGATTCTTGGCAGAGTGTGTCATCCTAAAGAGAAAGAGTGGGTATTCACTGATTTGGAAGAAAAATATTCTTCCCACCGAGGTCATCCCATTCTCTAGGTCACCTGAGTACATCATGGATTAGTCTGAGAGCAATCTTCTGCCTTAGTCTTTTTTGTACACACCTACTCTATTCTTCACCCTTCTTTTAGATAACTCCATTCTCCTCTGATTGTTCATTATTGGCTATTCTTACCTCTCTAACTCACATATTCTTCTTGAATGTTGACTAAGCAAAGAACCTTACTTATAAGAAACAAATTTTTGATATTAAAATTTTTATGGTCATTAATTTTTAGTATAACGTCAATTACATTCATGACATGGGTTTAGGAAATACATATTCATCATTTTGGTGTCATCACTTTTCATGTCCTATACTGAAATATTAGTTAACCATAATATAGGAATTTAACAAACATATAGGCAAGTAGTGGTTAGCTCATGCGGTAGAGCTCTTAGATGCCCCACACTGCATCCCGAGATCGAGTTTCATTCCCCCTTCCTCCATGTAATAGGATTAGGAATGACGAATGGCCAAAAAAAAAAAAGGTAAAAAAAAAAAAACATATAGATTCCTAAACCTATGGCATTATTATCGGCAATGAGCAAATGCTAAGGGGCTTACTGTTTCATTGGAAAATCATGTTAGCAAATTCTTGTGATTTTTTTCTCAATAGAAAAGCACTTTTTTCTCCCTGAAAGATGTGCGAAATGTCAATTAACAATATGAATGTTTTTTTTGTCTTCAAAAATTATTATTCCACCACAATATGGGCACTACAGGAACACGTGGTGAATAGGGGTCTTGGAGAAATTAAAATCAGGTAGATAAAATATCAAGGGGTGATAAGATAGTAGGGGATAAAATCTCTTATGGAGGGGTGAACCTATATTGATGTGATGTTTATGAAGGGAGAAAAAAAAAAGTAGATGGTTTGTGTCACGCTCCGGAATTTAAACATAAGTAAATATACCTTTCCTCCGTAGAGTATCTAAGTAATTCTTTGTATGTGGGACCAAAAGTCATCTCACGACATCAATTTCATTACATAAATCTCTGAATTCGAATGGTGTTGTGGATTCTATCGAGAGAGATAAAGAAACAAGACTATGCTAATAATTGAAGATAATTGTTAAAGTATTGTTTTTGCCACTTTTGAAACTTTGGACATTATGCAATAGAGAGTTTCAAATCATAAGTGGTGACTAGTTTTTTATTAGACATCTTATTTTGCAAGTGTAGTGGAATTGTTCTAGCTTTGAAATTAAAAGTTAGAATGAAGTAATATACGAAATATATGAGAGTAATTGGAAAGAGAATAATTTATAAAAGAAAATTTAACGCGAAAATGTAAAAAAAATAAAAAAAAATAAAAAAGAGAGAGTTGAGAGTGGCCACAGGCCCACACTAGTCCTAGCCTCCCTCCGACTCTATTGCAGGCCTTGTCATTTTTTAATCAATGAACTTATGAAAGTCTCAATCGACATAACCCAAATGACTTACGTCTGATGCGATGCTAGAGTGTATGAAGATTTTTATATATTTTTTGACAAACTTAAACGTATTGTATCCTTTAACGCAATTTTAGGATTTTTTGGTGTTACCCTATCCATGTTATACGTTTCGCGAACAAATATTATTTTCACACCATGCTGCATAAATCCATTAGCATTTCAATTTTCCTCATAATAATTGTTGAATCTAATAGAAACAAATTGCTATTTATGAAAAACATATATGGAGAACGAAAAAGTAACACGTACCCGATCAGCCAAAGACAAGGGTATGGCAAATAAGAAAGTGCAACACCATAATGAGCACGTATGCCCCTGCTTTTTTTCAATTAATCGATGGAACGTATATCAACCCGATATAAGAAAACGTGGTGTCCAAATTAGTAAATCAAATAACACAGTTTATTGAGTTTGCAATCAAACAGGATATGTCAAAGATCAGAAATCGCAACGGTTTTTCCGTTTGTTAAGGAGAACGTACGGAAATCGCAACGGTTTTTCCGTTTGTTAAGGAGAACGTACGGAAATCGCAACGGTTTTTCCGTTTGTTAAGGCACTTCACTAACGATGGCACTTTCTCTATCCGTTCGGCCTGCCATGTTGCCAAAGCATGTACTATGTCCCAACGATCCTACGAGCCTGGTCAGTCAAGCTCAGGTAACCTACTAGCCTCTTTGTGGAAAACTATTTGGTGCTTGCATATCCCAAACAAAATTAAGATGTTTCTTTAGAAATGCTCCCATAATGCTATTGCGGTTTTCTCTAGTCTCAATCGAAAAAATGTGGATGTCTCTCCTTACTGTCCTCGGTGGAAGGATCACTATGAGACGTTAGAACATTTGATTTTTAATTGTAAGTTTTCTAGAGAAGTCTGGTTTCTGTCCCCTGTTGGGAGCTCTTCATCCAATTCTTGGGATCAAATTTCGTTCAAAGACTGGTGATTTAGTATTTCACAAAGATTGCCGACTGGGAATAGTATGGAAGGTATGGGTGAACTGATTACGTCAATCTGCTGGTCCATTTGGAAAGCTAGGAACAAGACTTATTTTGATAGGGAAGTCTGGTCTCCTAGTATTATTTTAGACGAGGCCATTACCTTTATTTCAAAATTCAAGGAAGCGAATAGCCTTAAATCGTCCCCTCCCAGATCATGCTACCCCCCTCCAATTCTATTTTGGACTCCATCACCAGTGGACGTAACTAAGCTTAATGTAGATGGTGCTACGAATAAGAATTCTGGTCTGGTTGCAGTTGGGTTGGTTGCCCGAGACGGTTATGGGAATATTCTAGGTTGGGCCTCTTTGCCTTTCAAAGGCTTGTTCTCCCTTGAAGCTATGGGGTTGGTTTTCGCGGCTAATTATGGACTTACCAATATCATTATAGAAGGGGATTCTTTGCAATTAGTCAATCCTCTAGTTCAAAAGGGAATTTTTTTCAGATTGTCGTTCTATCCTTTCTGATTGTATTGAGCTTTTGTCATTGTTTTCCTCCTGCACCTTTGTGCATGTGAATCGATCATGCAATAGGGTAGCCCGTTGTTGGCTAAACAAGCCCTATTAGGTATTCATTTAGTCAATTGGGGGGATCATGTCCCCCAACGGCTAATGAACCTTTGTTCTGATGATGCTCAGTCTTTGGACCATGAGTTGCACTAATAATATCCAATTGCTTTTTCTGTGGAAAAAAAAAAAAAAAAAAGGAGAACTTACGGAATTTAATTTTTCCAAGAAGAGGTAAATTTAGAATCCGTAAAGTCAGCCGTGGCCTAGGGATTTGATAAATATCATCTCCTTCCCCGCTTATTACATAGCACTTCTCATCACTATTCTAAGAGCATCATCATCAGCCAAGGCAAAAGCAAAATGCCTTGTAGGCTAATTTAGCTAGTCGGAGGCACAAAATGGCCAGAAAATCAGGTTCAATACTCTTACTAACTAGTTTGTAAAATTTTACATTTGCTACAGTTTCTAATCTTTTTGTGACGTAGCCTTTGTGGCGTAAATCAATTGTCTATGTGGCGTAGCCTTGGTGGCATGACCTATGTGGTTGAATGTGGGATATTAACTAAAATTTGTGTTGCTTAAATATGTTGGATTATCAATGTTGGTCATGCTTTGTTTGAAATGGCTTTATGAAATTTTCCTAATAATTTTTTAGGATTTGTAGGGTGAGTAGATCGATTGTAATATTCCTTCCAAAGTATTGGAGTAAGCTTATTAAAAGAAAATGTGTAAAGTGTATCTTCTCACAATAATCTCTTGTACCTTAGATGGGATTGTGGGGGCAGTAAGAGTTTGTTGTGGAAAAAAAAAATTGTGTGCAGAAGAAACGTGGAGTTTATTTACCTATATTTTGATCACTAAACAATTTGGCACAATTTCGGATTACATTTGTAGTTGGATAAATAGGTAAGATGGGTTGTGATCCAGTACTGATGTAATCTGTTTTTTTTTTCCTCCACATATATAACTTGTGAAATTAACTAAACGATATCCGGTCAACATAATTTTTAACGCGGCTAATCATTTAACGAGATCTCAAATGTGAACGTTTTCGAATCAAGGAAGTGGGCCAGTGCTGGGCCCAAAATTGGGCCAACAGGACCGTGGAGTCCAAGTGATAGGATCATCCTCTAAAATGAAACTTCGAATTAGTCTGATCATCTAGTATGTTTTTTTTAATAGGGAAATATTGCTGCAATACTCACCCATATAACATGTGTACACCACCCACATGTGAGTGAGGGTGTGATAGAGTGTGTCTGTATCATTTTTGGTGTACAATATGCATCCCTTAAATTGCCTTAAATTCATTAAATTTTTACACAAAATTCGTATAACAATTCCAACACCATTTGAATATTGATTCACTAGCGTTCAACCCGTTCAATAAACGGGCAATGAAAAGTATATTAATGTGAACTTTTTTTTTTATGTTGTTTCATGCAACAACAGGCACAATGCTAGGAAGGGAAAAGGGTGAATGTGTACATAATTTGGAGATGAAAACCAACCATTGTTATGTGCTCTACGAACAAATTATTGTTACAAACAGAGTCGAACGTAGATTGAAAAGAACAAAATCTCATACAAATGGAATCAAACTTGTTACTAAAAAACAAATGAAGGGTGATCGTGGAAACCATGATTGGAGGAAAATCATCAAAGTTGTCATGGTCATTTCAGAGCTTGTGAAATTATAATTGAGAGGTGGGATCATATCTATATTAAAATTAATGGGGGCTTTCGAACAACACATTCGAAGAACTAAGTAAAAATAAAAAGTAAAAGAAAATGAAGAAATAAATGTTCAATTACATACCTCAATTCATGGACAATATTCTTTCTCTATTGATTTTTCAGCGACTTGGTGTTGCGGAAATGCTACTCCGAAATATTGTTCTGCAGGTAGCACAGGGAATTAACCGTTCTAATCAATTGCTATGTTTGTGAAAAGTAGATCGAGCAAAAATAAAGCATGAACTTTTCAAAGAAAAAATATATAAGGAATTGGGGAGAGAAAATGGGGAAGTCGGGAGAGAAAATAGGAAAGTTAGAGATGGGGTGGGAGTCGTGGGACATGTGGAAAATTAAAAACCGAGGAAATTATCGAGTCATGGGAAGTAATCTAATTGATGGGGAGTATTATTTTGACAATGAGTAGTTATTTTCTTTTTTGAAATGAAATCAAGAAAGTGAAAAAAGGAAAGTGAAAAATTGGATTGGATTGCTACGTGGTAGAGAAAACCAACTTTTAAGGCATTGTGCCCCAAAGACTCTCTCCTCTCTTTCCCATGCACATCGTCCACGTTTTTTTCTCCCCTCCTCTCTTAATTTTAAAAAATCAAAAAGAAAAACCAAAACTTTAGAATTGATGTTTTGGAGAATTTGGTAGCTAGGTAACATACATTGCTATTGGGTATTGACTAGCGTTGTGCCCATTTGATACCCAAGGCCAGAGAAAATACAGCTCCGGTTTCGTGTATCGAACGGACACAACGCTAATTGATAAAAAGATGATGAACCTTGGAATTTGGATGTTGTGTTCCTTAATCTTGTTTCAAATTTGTTACCAAGTGCTATCAGCTATGGCTCTCAATTCATATGACAAAGCTATTTTGATCAGTGCATTATAAAGAATAACAAAAGGATGATTAATGACGGGCTAACATAGTTCTAAAAAGTAAGAACACCACCAAAAATCAATGACCAAAGACGAACAGTACTAACTCAAGATCCAAACACTAACCCACCAAAATACCCAAAACAAATATTAACCCAAATTCCAAATGTGCCTGTGATAAGACGGCTCGGATCACATCTTGTCCAAACAAATCCGAACCATCTACTGCTGATTAAATCTGAGTCATCCATTGCCGAGCATAGACGGCCGTGCTCGGCCCAACATAGATGTTGTCCCCACCATCCCCCATTCCGATAAGAACAGGGACCATGTGGTGACTGTTTGTAGGTTGTGCACGTTTCAGTGAGTGCTTTTTAACTCTACCTAATTTTTATACCATGCAAACACTAATCCAAAATCCTAATATGCCATTCCATTAACAGAGCCAGCTTTGGCTAAAGCTCGTAAAGCCACCGCTTTAAGCCCCCAAATTTTGACTAATTTTGAGGGCCCCCAATTAGATAGGTCTATATAGTAATTTGGCCTACATAGAAATTAAAGTTAAATTTGTTTAATGATTTTAAGGCTAAATTTAAAATAAGGCCCAAGTGAAAGAGCCCAAACATGATATAATTTGGCCCCTATTTTGTTAATATTATGAAAAACTAAGGGGCCTAAGTGGTAAAAAAAAGTTAAAAGATCGTCGCCTACTGAGTACTTAATTATTTTTGAGAATATCCTCGCCCTATTGACTACTGGTTTTCTTCTTTTGTTTTATTGTTATCCTCGTTACAGCTGCTCTTCTATTTCTTAGTGAAAAAACCATACAACCTTCTTAACCCACCCACAGCCCACCAATCAATACTTCGTCGAATAATGGTTATCGATTTTGGGAACCTATGCTCTAAAATTACCATATGAATTAGATACAACCACTCACTTCCTATGGAGCCGATCACCATTCCTATCATTACCACCTCCACCTCGACTCATTAGCAAAGAAGAAGATGACTCAGGGGTTGTACCTTTGTTGGTCATTATCTCTTTTATGGTTTTTCTCGCAGTCTGCTTCGTTAGAATCTTAAGTGATTTCATACAAATATTAGCAATGGAGCCCGTGGCTAGACCAAAACATTTAGCTTCTTTTTCTCTCTACAGTATCACCTCGTCTCAAATAACCACAAAAGGAGAGATTATTTTCAATGTTATTAAGCCTCTTGAACGTTAATTAGTGGCGTTCTACAACGCACCAAAGTGTCTTCTCATAGAATGCATCAAAGTGATCAAGTGGGGCTTCATGACATTGAAAGTAACCTCCCCTTTTGTGATTATTCGAAACGAGGAGACAAGTGAGAGAAAAAGAATCTAAAAGAACTTGGCTTTTGGGCTTGCCACGATTCCATTGTTCCTATTTGTATCAATGTATGATACAATTTAAAATTCTAACGACCAATACTACGAGAAGAGCCATAGAAAAGAGGATGACCAACAGAGGTACAACCCGTGAGATCATCTTCTTATTTGATAATTGGTCAAGGAGGAGGTGGCAATGACAAAAATGGTGGTCAGCCTCCATAGAAATGGTGGTCGGCCTTCTTAAGAAATGAGTGGTTTGAGGCTAGATGTGTCTATGGTAATGGTTGTCGGGTCATCGATGGTGGAGATTTGTTGGTGACGAGGTTTCTATTAATGGTGGATTTTTTGTGACGGGTTCTTTGGTGGTGATATATGTGGTCATCGTGGAGTTGTTGGTGCCGATTTATGTTGTTGTAATGGTGGTGGTGGATTCATTAGTGGAAGGGTCTCTGGTTGAGGAATAGTTGGGTTGTGGTGAGGGGTTCCATGGTCATAAATGTAACGGACCTGGTGATTGGGTTGAAGATGGAATTATTGTCGATGGTCTCCAACGAAATTTGCTCGAAATAAGAGCGGGCAACTTTTGTTTTAGGATGCATTCTTGGTTTGGCTGGAGGGAAGAAATTTAAAAAGCAGGAGAGGCAGGCTATTTCTATATCGAGATACGCACGAATTTCGCAACGACTAAGTATACTCACTTAACTATGCAAATCCACAAGATAGAGTTTTGTCCAACTTTTAGATGTTGAAAGTTGTACGTAAAGGACCGCCTTGATTATGTTTGTCAAACAATCTAATGTCATTGCAACAACTAATCAATGTTTTGAATGGTAAATAATTTAAATGTAAGCTACCCGGTTCAAATCTCAGCCCATGGGGACCCATTCCCTTGTTAATGAATTACATGAACTGAATCTCACTGCTACTAAAAGTTAAAGGGTTTATTGGGTTAACTATGTAATTTTTTTTTTAATTTTTTGGTCATATTATTTTATTTTTATATTCTATTGCATACAATAATCAAAAGAGATACGACAATATGTTTTATTGATCAATACCTCATTAATTTTGACATCAGGAAGCGCTGATCGTTGAAGTACCTTCAGCTGTATTTTAGCAAGATTATCAATTTACTTAAACCATATATTTGATGCTAAACTTTAACCGAACGCTTAAATGTGAATTAAGAAATTCATATATTCTTCGTTGCAATACTCCATCCACAATTTTTATCTTTTTAAAAATGCCGTGTTGTGATTAGGATTAAAAACACAGAGCACTTTCGTGCACATTTTTTCAATTTTTGCATCAAATTTTCTATTTCAATTAAATTTTTTATTGTTGGGAAAAAGTTTACAAGTCAAAACTATTTTATTATTGAATAATGATACAACTTACACGAAAAGACAAGATATGGGAAGGACTAACGTCTAGCCTTTCAAATTTAATTTTTATTGCAGGGACCCTATTTTACAAGTTCGATATCAAATTGGGACCGCAATACGGCCACAACCCTAACCGAATCCAGGCTTTATCGTGTTCAAACCAATGAATATAGAGCTCTATGGAACATAACCCCCTTCCCCTCCAACTACCTCATTTCTTCCGCTTCCTTCCTCAATCGATACAACCCTAATGACTGCGATACCCGTCACCCAACATCTTACTCAAGTTTGAATTCTCTCTCCGTAACTCACTCTTCGTGACATGGTACTTTCAAAGTATGTGAAATTATAATTGAGAGGTGGGATCATATCTATATTAAAATTAATGAGGGCTTTTAAATGCAGAAGTAAATGCTTGATTACATACCTCAATACATGGAGAAAACTCTTCCCCCTCTCTTGATTTTTCCAGTGACACAGTGTTTTGGAAATATTACTCCAAAATATTGTTCCGCAGGATATTGTTCCGCAGGAAGCACTGCGAGTTAAGAGTTGCAATCAATTATTACAATTGTGATTTGTGAAAGTAGAGCAAAAATAAAACATGAACGTTTTAAAATAGAAATATAGAAGGGAGTGAGACCTAGAAAATAGGGAAGTTAGAGATGGGTTGGGATCGTGGGACACCCGGAAGAGTAAGAGGTAAAAGAGGATCTCTAGATTTGAAAAATGTCAAAAAAAGAAGGAATTTGGGGTTTGGAGATTTTTTTTGGCAAAATACATTTCTATAGGGTATTTACTAGCGTTCTACCCGTTCGATGCCAGGGAACGAAAAGTACATGAATGTGAACTTTTTTTCATGTTGTTTCAATGAGCACAATGCTAATAAAGGGAAAAAAAAAAAAAAACAAAATCTCGTAACAAACTCATGACCGTTCCAATCAATTGCTATGGTTGTGAAAGTACAAAAAATAAGGCAGAAATATAGATAGAGCTAGGGGAGAGAAAATAGGGAAGTTAGTGATGTGGTGGGAGTAAGATGGGAAAGTGGATTTGAGACTTTTTTTTAAAACAAAAAATTCTAGAAAAATTAGGATTTGGGGTTTAGAGACTTTTTGAGGCAAAACACATTTCTAAAGAATATTTACTAGCGTTGTGCCCGTACGATGTACGGCCAACAAAAACAATGGTTCACAATGGTGTTTTTAGTTCACATGTTTCGAACGGACACCGCACTAATTATCAATAATATTAATTAGTTGCATGAACTCCTACAAAGGTGGCACTGAGAAAAAAAAATATTGACTAAAAAATATAAATAAATGGACCCCATACTAAGAAAGAAATTTGCCAATAGTGAAAAATAAAAAATAACTGGAAAATCCCAAACTAACAAAATTTTTAGATTAACCATTCATCTCTGACGAGCGGAAACTGTAAGGAAAAAAATATGACCACAGGCCCCAAAAAAAATAGTAAACACGAAAAAGGCAAGAAAATTAATATAGTTTTCAATGTCTTTCGTGTCTTTAAAGTCATCATATTTGAACTTTTTCCCTTTGTAGCTCATGTTTTCATACTTTTTCAATTTCTTTTGTCAACACAAATGATTAATCCCAATTTTTTAGTGAAAAGCTAAATAAGAAGTGACTAAAAGAATCCTTAATTCTGATTGTATTCATTTTTTTCTTATATATATTTCACTTTGAGATTTCCTATAATTAATTTCTCAAACCGTTTTTCTGAGATATGTCTCATACGCTCAAAATAATATGTAGATTATGCCACGAAGATGTGGGTCTTTAGAAAAAGTAAAATAAGCAATTCAAAATGTGTTAGATTGACTAAAGTAGAATAAGTAATGAAAAAGAATTGATAAGGCAAAAATGAAAAATGAAAATGTATAATTAAAAAAAAAACACCACGGCCCCCACTTGTCCTTAGTTCCTTCCCGGTCGGGTGGTTTGTTGTTTTGTTGGGAGGGGTGTGGTTTTTAGAATTATTTTCATTATAGTTGTTATAAGGGTAATATGGGTATTTTCATAATGATACATTGTTGATCATAGCATTTTCCATCCCTTTTTTTAACTGTGAGACAATGGAGCGGAGCGAGGTTTGTGCATATTGTCAGAAAAGTAAGGGAGGTCAGTGTTATTTTAAAAACCTTTAGGGGAGGTCTTTGTATTTGTCAGAAATCTTAGGGGAGGTTTGTGTAATTTTCCCTTTCACTAATTTTTTAAATTTCTAATTTTGTATGAAAAATTCAAAAAAATCAACTTCAAAAAAATTAGGTTAAATTCCTAAAACACCCCCTCATCTTTTCCAATTTTCCTAAAACACCCTTAACCTTTAAAAACATCCACAAACACCCCCTCATCTATTCGAAATTGAAAAAACCCCTTACACCGTTAACGGAGTAGGCGGAAATGACTAAATGACCCTCGTTTATGACACTGCTACTCGTCCCCCACCTCACTTCACTTGTCCAAACACACCACCCTCTCTTTTTCTCTCTCTCTCTCTCTCTTCCTCAGACACCTCACTCATCTATGGAGGAGATGATCGTAGATGGCCTCTCCATCTCTCTTCCTCTCTCATTCTGAAGAACCCTAGGAACCTCTTATATCGTCTCTGTTTCTCTCTTCCTCTCGCATTTGCACTGGTTGTGGCAGCTCGTAAAACCCTAGAACGTGGATTGAAGAAACCGAGGTAATTCATTCGAACCCGAGATCGATTATGGGAAACATGATAATATATGTGCCTTTTGTCCCTTGAATCAGTGATTTTGTTGCTTTGTACTTAAAACAATAGGGGCTTTTTGTTTTTTTTTCTCCCCAAAATTCTGGGACTGGTCCTCCACATGCATTATTGAACTCGTTTTTGTCCCCCATCATGGTCCCCCACTGGTACCCTTTACAGAATCATTAACTGTTTTTTTTTTTTTATTTGTGTAAATTTCAGTAATGGCTGCATTTCCAAAAGTTAAACTCGTTTTTTACCATGGTGGGTACATATCAGAGGGACCCAACAGGGCTTTATGTTGGCGGGAATGTGTCCCCCATACCCGTTGACTCAGACTTACTGTCTGCCTTTGAAATGAAGGCTTTAATTAAAGAATTAGGGTGTCCAGAAACATGTGAGGTTTACCACAAGGCTCCTAGTCAAACTATGGATGAAGGGTTGGTGTGTTTAACAGGTGATAAAGCTATTGTTGACATGGTAGAAATGCATGGTGATGTCATTGATCTCTATGTCCATGACCCTCTACTTATACCCAATCAAACTAGTACTTATGTCTAGAAAAATTTGCAACCCATTGGTTCCTACATAAACACCAAAAAATGCTACAAATTAGGGTTTACAAATCATGACCAACACTCCTACGAACAATCTATTATTTAGTTCACACACCCCTGGAATCTCTTTCCTGGGTTGGCATATGAATGTGAAGTCCTCACAGGAGCTCTTAGCCCACAACCACAGTCCGCATCAACCCAGTTCTGGGTTGGGTACAAGTTGGAGCTGTTGAATCTATTGTTAGCTTCCATAGCTTCTTGAGAGAGAGAGAGAGAGAGAGAGAGAGAGCGTGGGAAATCGAGATCAATCATACCAGTAATGGAGTAGAAATGGAGGAGAAGATATATACAGGTTGTTTGCATATATAGCCATGTTAAAGGACAATGTCGTCTTAATTTTTTTTTTTTTTTTTCAAATTCAAATGGATCTTTAACAGAAGGGGTGAAGATGGCAAACGGTAATAGATGAGGGGGTGTTTGTGGACGTTTTTAAAAGTTAGGGGGTGTTTTAGGAAAATTGGAAAAGATGAGGGGGTGTTTTAGGAATTTAACCAAAAAATTAACTCCTCGCCAACCACCACCTCCGCCTCCGGCAACTACATCCGGTGTCCCAAAAAATTAATGAAATGTCACTAATTTTAAAACTTCTAACGTCGTAGAGGAAATTAAAAAAACAACTCCTACCTCCGGCCGACCACCATCTCACTTCCGACTGACCACTTCCAGTGACCAAAAAAATTAGTGACATTTTACTACTTTTTAAAATTCTAATTTTACCAAAAAATTGAAAAAAATCACCAACAAGTCAACTCTTGAAACTAGTAACAACTCACTAAACTTCATAAAAGCTAAAAAGATCGA